>CAJNRD030001123.1:15356763-15449944 GCA_905319865.3 Cotesia congregata
ATGTCATACTTATATTATGAAGATTGCTTATAAGCAAAAATTATCTTTACAAATTATTGATATTAATTACATTATTTTATAATAACGTTTGCTGTAACATAACAAATTTTATCACAGCTCAAATATCTTTTATATTTTTAATTATTAAGAACGTTAATTTATTTAGTGAATTTGAATTATTATCATGCATTAGCTGTAAGGTTATAAAAAGTGTCAAAAGAAAATTGCTATTTTTGCTTTTCATTTTAAATAAATATTTTTTAAAAGTTAACAAATATTCATTAACAGTTAATAAATCTATTTTATAAATAATTTATAAACTGTTAATAATTGCATACGTGTGCCTCAAAAAAATATTTTGCTTTTGTCATAATTGAATCGAAGTTTAATTTACTAATCTGTTGCTTTTTTATTATTATTAGTTTTGTTCTAAACTAAACGAATTTTGTTTACTACCAATACAAATCTAATTTAAATAAATAAGCATAAAAACTTTATACATTAAACATAAAAAACTAATTAAAATTTACAAAATAACCAATGTTTGATAATCGGTCAACTACTGGAACACTCCGGTCAATTTACTGGATCAAGCCGGTCAACTACTGGTGTTTTTATCTTACCTGCATTTAAACGTGAATTTATATGTAATTTTATTAATAATTATTCTAAATAACATCACATATCAAAAACTTGAATATTTAAGGTTCATATAAACTTAAAATTTTTAAGTTTTAGCGTATAATAATTTAATTACGATCAATTGAAGTGCCAAACATCCTTAATCGGTCAACTACTGGTGCATTTACCCTAATTCATTTCATTATCAAAAAAAAAAAAAAAAAAAAAAAAAACAATTTGATAATGACAATTTTTGTTTTAAATTCAAAAATTGACATTTCCAAATTTTACTTTTATTAAATTGTTCCATTTTTTCAAATCGTAAGGAAATAAAATTTATTCATGTTTAAAAATTCAATCAAAATTTTTTCCATTGATTTTAAAATTTTAATTCAAAATTTTTTTCACGCTTCTGAAGAAAGATAAATTTTTTTTTTTCAAACTACAATTTTGCATAATTTAAATTATCTTTTTTATTTCAACAATAATTACCTTTGAACAAAAAAAAATATCCAATAGATTAGTGCCCGGAATAAAAAGCAATGATTTATCAGTAAACTAGTAAATTTAGCCAGATAAATAGACTGATCAGGTCTGTGCAGGCGATTTATCTCTTGTTGGTCTTTGATTGGGATGTTGGGCTCCGAGGGACAAAAAAATGGCTGTTTATTCCGAGAGTGACAGTGAGCATTCAATTATCGTCGTCAGTGTTGCCTGTTGCCGTTTTAGCATACAGTGTCCGATGTCTCGCAAAGACCAGCACAGATAGAGCAGAGGAGAAGAGAGAATTAACGTTGGCCAGCGGTGCGTGGTCGCGCGGGTGATGTACCCGCGTGATTCAAGGGTAGGCGTGGCTCTTGACTATTGATTGTATTTAGTAAATCGAAGGGTCGTACTGCCAGCGATAGGGGTGACATACGCCTGGACAAAGGGACAAGATGGACAAAGAGCTTTGTTTTTTTAGATTGGGTGTCGGTGACCGGCAGGCCACCTTCCACTGTCACCTTCCTATTCCTACCCTATATAGCACAAGTCTATTCAAATTAATTGCTCGGTTCTTCCCCGTTTTTTTGAGTTTGAAAATTCAGCCGAAAAGTGCAACCATTTTTTCAAAACTCGATTTTTTTTTTTTACTAGTTTTAATAATAATTTTAAGTTATTATTCACTGTTAATCGATAATTGGAATTTATAGGAAAGATTTTTTTTTTCCCAACGTTCTGTGGATAATTGAAGCTATCGCAGTATATCGCAATATCTGCCGACTGCAGGCAGTTCCTTCCTGCTTTAAACCAATACTACCGATGTTGGTTTTCCCACAGCTGTAAATGTACACCTAGTTATTCCAATATATCCCTTTTATAATCCTAAAAAATGGTCCTCGACATTTATTTTCTGGTACATTTGATAAAAAAACTGGGTTGCAATTCATATGTACTGATAGAAAAGATTTTCGATACATTTATTTTAATTAAATTGTTCTGAAAAATCGATAATAGTTCATAATTTAATTTTATGGTAAAGAGTTATTTTTAAATTGTAAATAGGCACTTAATTTATTCAGTGATCAAAAGTTGAATTTTTTTAACCATTTGGATTGTTTAAGTAATCATGGCTACTTTTATAATCATTTATAAATTAATAAAACTTCATGAATCACTTTTTGTTCATTGTGATAATTTTGGTGAAATTTTATTAATTTCGGTAAAAATCATTATAAAAAATTTTATCAGCTTGAATCTAGACTCAAAATTTTTGAATAAAAAATACTACACTCAAATAGTAAAAAAATTCCTTACTTACTTAATTTTTATTAGTTAGTAAACTTAAAAAAAAAAAAAAAAAATTTCAATTTTTTAAGCCCCACATATTTCTTATTATTATCATTGTCATGGGTATTTTTAAATTTTAATGATTTGCGGCTGATAAATTGATGATGATAGTAGTGTATGCAGAGTGCATAATGATTACGGTACACCGCAATTCACGAGGGAATACGAGTATAGATTATGATCAATGTTTCCAATTGCCAATGCAACATATTGCCAGTTATATGTACAATATACACAATACTCATGCACATATCGATTCAAAACGTCCTTTTCTATCGGAAACTTTCTCTCTCAGTTGGTTTATTTGCGGAGAGCATCAGTTGTGCAATATTTACTTAGTAAACAACAATTTAACATTTTACGTTATCATTTCTTGCGTTAAAACAAACACCGTTTATTACGTACCGGTTTTTTTTGGTAAAGTCAATTCTGTATGACATCTATATGACGGACAATAAAGTATAAAACAATAAAATAGAACGAAACAGAGTGGAGGGGTGCCGATTGAATGGAAAGGGTAGTTTTGGTCGCAGGTTGTAGTTGTAGTTGGAAAAGCGGCGAATACCGAAGACAAAACTAGTATAGATAGGATAGAATTGTCAGCAAAGAGCAAAGCGAACGTGATGTGGTAACAGTGAATGTTGGGTGGTAAAGCCAGCCATCTCGTCTACCAGAATGGACGTGGAACAATACTAATCGCATGAAACCACTCTGTGAAGCGCATATATGTCGACTGTCGTGATACCTATACATACCTATACTCATATATCATATATATATGCATACAGGGCACACAGTGAAATACACTTGCACAGAATTTCGCTGCTGGCTAATCCAAATCAGGATACATTCGATTGAACCTTTAACGTTAGCGCGATTCGTATAGGGCATTGACGATCCAAACAAAATTCCATACATCCCGTGCGTAACCATACGTCGTCTCGTTCGCTCAAAGCTGGATCGGAGCGAATGGAATTTCAACAATTATTGTCTACTGGTTCATAGAATTGACTATATCTACGATTTTGTTGATATTTTTTAAAATTATTAATAAGTAATGTAATGTAATGTAATGTTTATTAATAATTTTAGCAGAAGCTATTTACATCATTTTTAAAATTTACAATTTCTGTCAAATATTACTGCTGTACAATACAGTAATGACAAAACAGTAATGACAGCAGTAATATTTGACAGAAATTGTAAATATATATATATATATATATATATATATATATATATATATCCAATACTATCTATAATTTAATATTATTCATAATATCAACGTTCTTTCTAATATATTCTTTAAGTTTGATTTTAAAAATTTTTGTTCGGTTTTCATTAGCTATATCCTTATCTAATATCTATCTTATGTAATATCATATTCAATAAAATAAAAATTGATTTTTAATTATCATTTATGGTGTAATTCATACTATCGATAAATTTTCTACTTGATTTGTGTTTTTGTACTAGTTATGAAATTTTTTCAGTTATTTTTTTACTAAATATTTTGGGATCAAGAAACATGAATTTATTTTTTTTTAATTCAATGAGAAAATCAAATTTATCAAGGACAAATAGATAAAAATATTGATTCTAAAAGTGAAAAATAATCTTATTCAAAAAATTCAAGAGATACTAAAGCAGAAATTTGATCTATGATTAAAAAAAAACAGGAATTCGAGTAATTTTACAAAGTAACGCTGTTTTTCAAATGCAAACGTAATTAAAAATGTAAAAATAATTCAAATCTGATAAATTTATCTTCAATATTTCCATAATTATATTCAATTTAAGCTATTATTCGTCGACTTTGATCACTTTTTTAATTTATTTCATGGCATTTCATGAAATATATGAAATAGTAATTTATGTCACATACGCTCGTTTTCGTACATTCGCGTCGCAAACTTTAAAGCAAATATCGTAAAATCGTCGTTGTCAAAATCACCACTTAGTGGCCAAATGACTTACAATATTTTTTGTTATTATCGCTCCAATAATGTCATATTCAAATTTTATGAAGTTTCACAAGGGCAAAAAAACTTAATTTTATTAATTATATTTTTATTAATATTTATTTGTGGCGTGGTTGTTATTTTATTATTAGGGCCGCTTCTTAATAAACTGCCAGCAGAGAAATGATTAGCACCACTCAATAGTAACTAAATTTAAAATTTACTTAAAATCCATCGGTCGGTACACTAGAATTTGATTTATTTCGTTCTAAATTTCATCCGATTGCTCAAGGTCAGTACGGGAAAAACGGGGGAAGTAAACTTTGCGGCCTAGGCCGCGGAAAAAAGGCGGTATGGTAGAGTCTCTAGAAATGTGTATCTTTTCGGACACCACTCAGTGCTCAAAAGTTGAACTTTGGGAGCGAGTATAACAAAAATACTTATACAAAATCGGAATGTCGTTATTTTTACAAAATCTAACTTTTGAAATTTTCATTCAATTGATCAAAAGTATTGTTTTGCAAACAAAAATCTTATTTTATAGACAAAAAAAAAAATTAACTTGAGTCAAAAGAAAAATAATTAAACCAAAAAAATCGTTCTAAAAACCTGCATCGTCTTGATTTAAGTAAATTTTACATGATTCAATAATTCTTGTCTTGATTCAAGACAATCAGACTCCTCAAAATTATCATTTTGGTTCAAAATTTTTCCTTTTAAGTTAAGTTAATTTATTTATTTTTTTTTCCCGGGCATTATTCCTTATAAATCTGTTCCTAATAAAATTGTTCTATTTTATCAATATATATGTAGGAGATATTAACTCAAACTCGAATAATTCCATTAATATCAAATTCTTGTTTGCAAATTACTGTACACATACGCTCCTTATGAAATTAACTAATCATGAAACATGAAATAGTAATTGATAACTCATAGCATAATTATTGATGTCTTAGATAGCAATAGACAGTTATTTGATGTTTAATATCGACAGTCCCAGAATTTGTTCGTATGATCGCGGCGCGATTCATCGCAGTTTGCCCAAAGATTGCATTACGTTAATAGTAGTTTGATCGAATAGAAGCAGAACCGTTGGCAGCCCCAGCGCAAGATAATTCAATATCCAGCGCTCTTTGCCGGCTAATTTGAATAACTCATTGAATATATTCAACATGTGTCATCGACAGTAAAATTAATCAAGAATCGATTATGGTACGCAGTCAAAGGGTCGTTGTCCCGGTCCATCCACGTACACGAGGTCCATCCGCGTTTACTAATATACGCACCGAGCTTCCCTGAGATTCAGGGTCTGTAGTTATTATCATCATTATTATTACACAGTACAATGTGCTGCACTCACAATTACAGAACTACACTAGCGTACATCATACAAACGGCGATACGGTCTTTATTTACGCGTTGACTCTCGACAATTGACGAGTGTAATTGAGGACGCAAATATAAATTGAAAAGTCGATTCACCGGCTAATAGAAACCTCATTTTATGCTTTCCTGGTTATTTATTCATTGGGAATTCAATGGCAATGTTAATGATAAAAACTCGGTACCGTGAAGCACTGGGTAAATAAAAAATACCCCTAGGGACTTTGATTATTGTAATGTCTCGGTCAAATGCCATTGGCATTGAGTTTTATTTCCCATTCAAGGCCACATTACTTCTAGCTCTAGCATTTCTTTAGTTCCGGATCTTAACATTATTTTCCACCGTTTGGAACTTTAGAAAATTGTGCTATTAACTTTTTTAGGAAGAAGGTAATACATTAAAAAAAAAAACTATTTGAAAGAAAATTATTTTGAAGAGAACCCGAAAGGTTCCTGTAATATGCAGCTGTAAGGCTAAGAAAAGTTAATCTTAACGAACTTTTCTTTTGGAGATGTATAAAAAAAGTATGGAAACATGTAGTGGTATGTTTTAATTTTATATGGGCATTTTTCTATTTTCAAAAATATTGATTTGTACTGCTCCGATAAATGATCTCCTAGAGGGTCTACACTAGTGATGCTAAATGACGGTCATTTTCAACTTTGGTCAAATCACGAGCAATTGACGAGCATTTGCTCGTCAATTGACGTCATTTTTTTTTAGTCAATCACAAAAATTCATGAGCATTTTTTTTTTTTTACTAAAATTTCTCTTAAAAAAAAATCAAAGTAATCTATTTCAGATGCAATCTGAATATTTTAAATATTTAAAACAAAATTTGTGTGAAAATTCTAACGGTAATAAACAAATTTGGCTTGCTCAACTACTTAGATGGAAAATGAACGTCAAAAATTTTTCGGTCATTTTTTGGTCAATTTTTTGGACTTAAGAATCCGGTAAAATTTGTTTGCTGAAATTGATTCTACAGATTATTTGTTAAAAACAATCACTATATCTATTAATGCAAACACAAAATTTATCTAAAAATTCTGACGGTAGTAAACAAATCTGGCTTGCTCAACTACTTAGATGGAAAATGACCGTCAAAAATTTTTCGGTCATTTTTTGGTCAAGTTTTAAAATTTTTTTTATTTAGCTTTTAAATTAAATCGCCATTTAATTCGAAAAATGACCGGCAGTCATTTTTTTTCAGTTGGTCAATTGACGTCAAATGACGAGCAATTGACGAGCATTTGACGAGCACATGCTTTGTTTCACATCACTAGTCTACACTGAGAAAAAAAATTTTTGTCCAGAAAAAAATTTCGTGGCTCAAGAATCGTTTAAAATAAATTTTGGTTTTTTGACAAAAGAATATCAATATCTATTATGATAATAAAATATTGGCATTAATTTTGATAGATTAAAAAACAGATAGGTTCACTTGAATTATACAAAAAATAATTCGATCAATTCTTGAGACAAGAAAATATATTCTTGAAAATTATCAAGAATATATATTCTTGTGACAAGAAAATTTTCTCAATAGTAATTTTTTTTCTCAGTGTAGTTAAACCCATGTCCACATTGCGGTTCAACAACTTTAGTACGCCATGTCCTCTATTAGAGTTACGAGAAATACTAAACAAACCTGTCCATTATATAGGACTTCACATTTATTAAAAATAATAAACTATCAATATAACGATAGAAATAATGTATAAATCGCTACGGTCGCTAATAACCAAGCTGTTGAAAAGCGATTTTAAATAAACTAAATAAAAAAAAAAAAAAAAAAAAAAACAGAGTAGTGGGATGTCTTAATTCAAGAATTTTTTGTTTTAATTTGAAGATTAACCGTATATTATCTTTAATCAAATTCTTTATCGAAAAACAAATTTCTCAAAAACTAACAATAATTTTATTTTTCTTTATGAATTTTTGAAGAAAATATTTTTACTGAATCAAGTAAGTTTTTTTTATGTTCAATGTAAAATGTTAGAATTTAATTTCGCTTCATATATGTATGATTCATAAATGTTTCGCTGTTATCATACAAGCTAACAGGTACAGTACAAGCAGGATTGCTGGACTCGAAGTGAAGTTTTAGATACGAGTGAGCCAGGAAATAGGGAGGCGGTAACCAGATACCAGGAATATGATGCCAATAGGCATTATGTGGCTGGACGAATAGAAGGATGAAATGATGCAGATAGAGTTTGCTCCAGGAGGATACCAGTACAGCAGTCGTAGATCGGGAACGGCTAATGGAATCTTGTGAGCAGAACAATGAACCTGAACTTGAACCTGATGTGTATAATGTTTTGAGTTGTTCTTAATGCCATTGATCGTCAGGCCTTCGGGCTAAGTTTAACGAGCTGCTATTGAAGAACGTCGGGATAAAAATAAACTAGGAAACGAGGAACTGATTGTGCGGATTGCAATAACAATTATTATTAAAGCTGTGAAAAAAGGTGCATCGATTAGATCTTAGATCTATTTTAATCTTAATTAAATTCAAATTGATAGTTTTATTTTTTTCCAAAGGCAATATTAAAAAAATATTCAAATGGAAAAGAAAACTTGGGACAGTTTAGTTAAAGTAGTGTGTGACGCAGACCAGAAAACCCGCTGTATTTTTCATGCATTCCGTCTATTTGTTCGGGTTAAATTGGTGAGGATCACGCATGGACGAGTTTACAAAGCCCTGCGCTGCACAAAGCTATTCTGCACAAATTTCCCATCCGCGAATGTATCTCCGTATCTACGGACGACTACCGACTACTGGTTCTAATTATCTCGCGGTGCTACAGGGGTTCCACCGCAATGAATAATACCTCATTGTTACTTACATTACCAGTTTGCCTCAAAAACTACCAATACTGAGCGCACTTTCCCGCTTGGTTATCACGTTTGTAAATCATTAAATTAGCAATAATTAGTACACGATACATGGGTTATAATCTCCGCAGATCAATTAAAAATAAAAAAAAACTTTACTTGATTCAAGAGAAAAATTCTTCAACTAAGAAAATTATTTTGAGTGGTTTTATTGGCTTGAATTAAGACGAAAAAATAAAAATTCAAGAGACATTTACTCGAGGAAAAAAAAATTTTGAGCTTAAAAATTTTGAATCATCTTAAAGTTTATGAAATTTTGTAAAATTTTAGCATTGACATTCTATGAGTTTCTGGGAATTTTGTAAAATTTTTTTCTAATGTATACAGCAAAAAATTTTCTGTTATTGCGTCAAAAAATTTTGTAGATAATACATTAAGCGTTAACTTATATGCTACACAAAAATATGTATTCTTCATGTATCTTAACACAAGATTTGTGAAAAAAATGACGTAATACTTTTTACTGTGTAGGTACTAAAGATAAAAAAAATTATTTTCTTGACTTAAGGGGGTATTCTGGTCTAGAAGCCTAAATTTTAGGCATTTTTCAAACTAACATAAAAAAAAATGAAAAACATTTTTATAATCCGTTTTTTTATATGATGTTTATTGACAGTTCAAGAATATAAAAAAAAAATTAAAAAAAAAAAAAAATGATAAATTTGACAAATTACAGGACGGTGAAGTGGGGGTTACAAAAAAAACGGTGCACTCTGGTTGACATGATTCCAGCCCTTGTAGTGATATGAAACAAAAAAATTTGAGAAATTCTCAATCTGTAAAGATGTCGCTATCGTGTTGACTATAGTCAAAAAAAAAAAAAAATTCACAAAATGGCGTCGACATAAAATATCAATTTTTTTTTACCTTTTTTTATGACCTTTTCGAATTTTTTAAAAATACTCCAAATTGAAATTTTTTGAAATCCGTAGCAGACGCGATAGAGAGATATATAAAACAAATTCCCACTAAATTTCAAAGGAATCGGTGGGGTAGAACTTAAGATATCATGTCAATCACTTTAAAAAAAGTAGTTTCGAGAGAATCGCGTTTAAAGTTTTAGAAACGATTTCAGTAAAATAACTCATAATAATATTTAATATTCACTTTGGATTAATCGCGAATCCCAGATCCGTAAATTGAGCCTTCTTCTACTTCCTACTCGATGTTTTGCGAAGTTCTTTCTGCTAATCGAGCTGTTCTGCCTTCTATTGAAGAAGCAGAAGCAGAAGCAGCTGCGTCACAAAATCCTCGGTATCTCCGAAAATAATTCGGATTTTTAAAAATCCACTCAAGGACATATTTTTAAGGGTCTAAACTTTGCAGATATGCGAAAAAAAATAATTCGAATTTTTCAAATTTCTAGACCAGAATACCCCCTTAAAAGTTTCTCCGAAATTAAATTGCTTTTTTTTTTTTTCAAAGAAATTAAAAAAATTATCAAACTCAATCTTTAATATCAATCAAAAAGATCTTCCCGGAAATTTTTTTTAAGTTTGATGAAACAGGAGCTGAACAGCTTCTTTCTGGAATCAAATCTTTTAATACTCCAATTTATCTCTCTCAAATAAATAATTTATTTTATCAGTCCAAACAACGTCAAATAAAATCCTTTGGTAGCATATCAGTTATTCTTCTCGTTTTACCCTCGAAAATTGCATGGCTGGCAACAACACCGCGGATATGGCGATGCTCGAGGCACAGGCGAGCAAGATATTTTCGAGATTCCGGCTGATTCGAGCAGCATGCATGCGTAAATTAATATTATCGTGGTATACTGTTCTTCCGGCGATACGGTGAGGTACTGGTAGACGAAGACATGCGTAAGTTGCATTGCATTATATCATACTCTGGCACCGTGCGAGATAACCAGAGAGAGAAAGAAAGGAGATGGACGAAGGAGGAAGATTATGAACCTGATAAAGGGAGAGGGTGTTACGCCCATTGCAAGATATGCATCTGAGGTCCTGGGGCTCCCGCGCCTACTGTTGCCCCTGAATGCAGTCCATCTCTTTTTAGACTCTGCATACTGTCTATATAATATCGTGTATACTACATAGTACGCGTACCATAATTGCAGATTCGATCTCTGCTCTGGACTATATGCTGGCTCTTTACTTATATTAGCTCTCGACGGGGCCCATGCACTGGGATATGCGATCAAGCGTTTCGAAACTGGGTTAGCCAAAGGCTCTTTAAACTGGTAACCACTTTGCTCCGATGGTGCATCCAGAAACGTCTGTAATGAGAGATAATTCCACAATGTTCTTTTATACTGCACGTTTTTTTGGCTTCGCGCCGTAATCTCCTTAAAATACTATAATTTATCATTAAGGGGGATAATTCTAGAAAAAGATACATTTTTTTTTGTACGAAGACTAGAATGACAGAGCAGCCAGTGTGAATACTTATTTTTGAATTGTGATTATTGGTGAATACTATTTTTTTTTTCCAATAAAAAAAATCATAAATGCAGTTAAAACAAATATTGCATTAACGTATTATGACAATCATAATTTTTCGCGTAATTTTTATTCCCTATTGTTAGAAGAAATAATTAATTGTCAATAAATTCATTCGTTAGGAAATAATTTATTTATTTAGTAAACATAAGAAAAAATGTATTTTTTCTTCTCAAATCAAGTTTTTTGTAGGTCTAGTCCACAACTATATGTTTTTCAATGAATATTACGCGGAAAAAAATCAATTCTTAAAAAGAGAATGCAATTACTTGACTCAAGAAAATATTTATAAAGCTAATAATTATTTTGAATCAAAAATCAAATTTTCTTGAGCGAAGAAAAGTTTCTTCCTTTAAGGTAGTACTACCGTTACCACAAGAGTCAAATCCCAAAACCTAACCTTATTTGATTAACGTAGTAGATTTCCCTATACTAAATCACGTTGGAGAAAGAGAGACAGAGATAAATTTTGAATGTTTTTTATTAATAAATATTCTCATATTCTTGGAAACCATACTGATTGTTACTAAATATGTTCTAGATGTTATTTCCTCTCATTGTGTTGATTTTTATAAGAATCTCAACGTCCAGTTTTGTGAAATAAAATAAAGTCTGTGATTCTCCATAAGGATCAATGGTAAAAGCAAAATTATGTAGATATTAATATCTTTTTTTCAAGACTTGCTTGGCTTTCAAAAATTTTACTGCTTAATTATGATATTATAAAGTACCAATATGCCAAATTTCATTAAATTCTGAACGTCAATTCTAAAACCGGTAGTACTACCTTAAGAACATTTTTACTTGGATCATGACTAATTTTAATTTCTTCGTTAATTTTTTTGATGAATCAAACCATTTTTTTCTGCGGGTTAGATCTTTAAACTGATGTTATCTTCTAATGTTAGAAAAAATATATTTAATAAAAATATGTATGCATCTAGTTAGAAAACAACGAAATTTTTGATCGGAAACTTTCCTCTCATCCAAAAGTTTTATTTTACTGATTCAAGAATGAATAGTAAAAAAAATTGAAATTTTTGAGAGATAATTTTCTTGAAACAAGTAATTTTTTGAAACATTCAACTAAAATTTTTTAAGGCAAGGTCTTAATAAGGAACTCTTATCCTTGTTCTTTCACTACTCAACTTAATATTTTTGTATCAATAATAATAATAGTAATAATAAATAATTTGCTCGTAGCTCAACAACTGTTGAGCGCCAAAGCAGAGAAACAGTCCTCGTAGTATAAATTATAAATTAAAAAACTATTGTACACAGTTTTATTATTCTTCGAATAAAGAATAACGTTTTCGCATTCTTGAACGGAATAAACGGCTGTTAAGATGGCAGACAAGAAAACGTACAATGAAATCGTTGGGGTATGCAACGAGAGCGCGAAGGATGCTCGAGCATCGTTTGGCATTAGTCACGATACGAGATGAATTGTACCTTGTGTATGAGTTGTACCTCATGTACAATATAATACTTATAATATAGGTACAATATAATTGGTCCTCCTAGACCCACGGAGGCTACTCGAAGCACAATATACCCTCCCATCGAGGAACAAGTCCATTCAGAAATAAAAGAGCTTGTATAAGATTGTTTTCTAATATTTTTGTTAGCTAGTCTGTACTTGAATGCCTGCCGGAGGAAGTAAACCCTCGAGATTTATATCGGAGCTAAGTTTTAATTCACCCTCGGGCCCACGGACAACGCTAGGCCCAGATACTATTCCACCAGGTAACGGCTTCCTTTAGTCTTCGATGTTAATATAATCTTCTTCGTCAGCGAATTATCATAATTTTAGAGTTTTTACCGTGTAATTACTATTTTTAGGTGGTTTGAGGTTTGAAATTGAAGTGTGCTGAATTGTTTTGTTTTGGGGAAAAAAAATCTAAAATAATTTTAGTAGTTATAAAAATTATTATTTTTATATAACACTACAAATTTTTACAGCAGAAATTTACAAAATTCTTGAAGATTTAAATCCAAGTTACAATTTTAGAAAAATTTGTTTAAATTCATTAAAATTTGTTAATATATTTAAACAATTTTTATTTTAGGTTAGTTATACAAAAAAAAAAAAATCTTAAGTATAGAAAAAATTTTCACGAGCGGAAAAAATTTCTTTTGAAAAAAAAAAAAAAATGTTTACTTCAAGCTAGAAAATGTTGGCTTTTTTTTAAATTTTCATAGAAAAATTAAAAAAGAAGACTAAAATAGTCGTAGCCGGGATAAAATTTTTCTCGACTGAAGACCATTTTTTTCCCTCAAAAAAATTCGATTTTATCCAAGATAACAATAATTATTTTTTTGAGTCAAGAAAATTTGTTTCTCTATTCAAGAAGTGATTTTTTTTTAAATAGCTAACTAGAAAATTATGAATTCTTCTAGAGCTAGAAATTCTCTAACTAATACAATTTTAACGAATGGGATTAATTAAATTATTAAAAAATTAATATTAATAAAAACTAACTTTAAAATTCTTCTTAAAGCGCTAAATTAAAAAAAGTTGAGTAATCAAATCACAATGAATTTTCCACCAATTATTGGGCAGTAATTTCATTGACTCGTATTGTGAAAATCCAATCAGTGATATTTTTATTTCATAGAATGACAACAGTACAGACACTCGAGCGCGAACGTTATTCACCAGAAAAAACTGTTATGCATCGGACGCGAATGAAACCCCATGTGAGTGCAGATAAAAATCAAATTTCACACATAATTGGCACCACTAGTGGCAATCTGAACTCACCTATGTTAAAAAGGGGAGAATTATTATTATTGCTATTATTATTATTACTGTTGTTCTAATTTATTTTTCGTTGAAAAAAAAAAGCAATAAATTTGCTACGAGAAAGCTAATTAAATAAAAGCTACAAGTGTATAAATATTTATAATCACGATAAATTAATATGCTGATAGTTGAGCGTAATTAATTCAAATGTCGATCGCTTCTTGGGCAATCAGCGTAGATGATCACGCATTCTGAGCGTTGACCTTGAAATAATTAGAATGCAGGATGCAGCGGGCAAAGAGAGACGAGGTCGGGACCGTGTCGAGTCAATTTAATTGTATATATACCGGTTTAGTTAGGCGAGGGGTAGTCTTTTGTTGAGCGCTCGGTGGTTAACGTTGTGTTGAGACCTACTGCTCGCCGCAATCCTCTTTATTTCCTCATTAAAGATAACAATTAATTAGCTACCGGCATGAAGGAACCACTGGATTCTATTTCCGTTTAATTTATAAGAACTAGCAACCTGCAGTGACTATGTGACTGCCGATAATTACGAATTATCAGTAATAGAACTTTAACTTGATGATTACTTTTTTTTATATTTTTAATCACAATCATAGTTGGAGTATTTTTGTAATGAATTAAAAAAATAATATTGCTATGACAGGATCAATTATCAATAATTTTACGAAAAATGTCATGGAATAAATTTATGAAACCAAAAAAATGTTCAGAACTCCTTCAAAGACTTAACATAAAAAATTGAATATCACTATCAAATTAAAAAATTATGAAATAGTACACAAATTTATGTCAAGACTTATTTTCAACAAAATTTAACTTAAAAAATTTCTTGTTAAATAAAAATATGCCCGTCACAAAATTTTCCTTATTCTCTTAATCATATACTGAAAAAAAATAATTTGATTCATTATAAATTATACCTGATGATAATAATAATAAAGTACAATGCTAATAACAAGTTAAGGATGATGAAATTTAAATAATGAAAAAATTAAATCTCTGCTGACACCTCAGGCTGGGTCAATATAGTTCATTTTTTTCAGCCACCCAACATGGGACGGTAAAATTAAATGTTTTTAATTACAAAATAAAATTGTCAAGTTAATTGCAAAAGATTAAACTTTAAAGTGAGAAAAGATAATAAGAGTAATTAAAAGCCGCTAAATTAAACTAAAGTTTGAAATAGAACTTACATCACTTGAATGAACAAATAAACTAACCACGAACGTAATTTGTAACGTTAACTAGTCTTCGAGGAGTGCATTTACTCAGAACTTGAGCTTGTAAGAGCTTGAACAGAACGAGCTCGTAAGACACTTTAGCAATTCTGTCAAATAAGCAAATAGTTGTTGAAGCATTGTGAGCTGTTAAGATGACATTTTAATGCAAGAATGCCAAGGTATTATGCCGCGAGAGAGATGATGCTCACAATGAATTTCAATGGAATCGGGTCACATAGTTTTAGGTTTTAAGTAGAACGAATAGAACAGAAGACAAACAACCCTCACTCTCTTATCTGAGCGATATTGGAAATCACCCGATGAATTTTCAACGAGACCTGATTTCTCTTAACCATTTAATTCTAGATCCACCTTACTTCTATTCCATCATATCGCTCCATACTCCTCATCCTACATTTATCGATGTACTTATCCCTTATCTATTATCCATTTATTATTCATCAATGTCACATCCGATCAAGCAATCAAACTTCTCATTAAATTCAAACTTTATTACTAGCGTTATTTCGTACTTTCAAAGCCAAGAGGATTATTATTCCATTAATTTAATTATAATCAATTTTACATCAATTATTATTAAAATTAACAAAAAATTTTGATGCAATAAAAATTATATAATAATTTTAGAGTTCAAATTTTCCGTTAAATGTTAAAGATCTAAAAAAAAACTTTTGAGGAATCATTTTCGACTAATAAATTTCTCTTCCTTCAAGAAAATATCATAAATATTATCAATTACCATCAATTTTGTTAGGAAATAATTATATAAAGACAAACGACTTAGCACTTCCGTCTATTGAAGTTACAGACAGAGGCGATGCCATTCGCAAGAGACTCAGATTTAGCAAGTGTAAACACACCCTCACTCACTCAACCACCCGCGAATATATATCTGTATGTTTATGAGTATATGTGTGTTCATGTGGAGTGTGGGCGTGCAAGTTGCGGTTATTCCTCGGGAGAAATCATGTCGCGCTTCCGGCAAGTTTAGTCATCCCTCGGGTGCTATCGAGTGTAATTGCTGCAGCAAGAATAAACTAATATAAAGAGTAAGAAAGCAAGTTTCTGCTATGTACCATCTACTATTATACATACTATGTACATCGTTTATTGTATAATGATAGAAGAAATTCTTGAATTAAAAGACGAATATATCTTTTAACAAGCCTAATTTTTCGTTGAATCCAAATTTTTTTTTTGTTTTAATAAGCCCATGAAAAAATTCTTTCATATGGCCATATGTGCTTACATATGACCAAATCAGAAAACTTGTTACGTCCATATATGGTTTGGAATGTCCATAGATAATTTTTGAATAAAATTTAGTGTTAAAAATTTCCGACAGAGGTGCATGATCGCTAAATTGTCTCGTTACAAAAGAGTTAATTTTGAGATGTTCAGTTTTAACACGAAAATCAGTTTTTTAATTTCTGAAGAAGCTTATATGTCATTAGTGATTAGTTGAATCCATAAGAAATAATAAAAAACTACAAAAAATAATTTTTTGATGATGAAATTATTTTTAAATTGGCCATTCAGTATTTATTTGAATAACTACTAGTTATAATATATTGTGCTTTGGTCCTGGTTTCTTAAATTTTTTTCAAATGAGAAAAAATTTTAGTATAAAAATAGAAATATTACTCCTTTATATCTGAGAATTGAAGTATAAGATATTAGTACTATTAATTATTTGAATAAGGTGTGATTATTTAAATAAAAAATAATTCGATAATAAATTCTATCAATCAAACAAGCATATGATAACACATACCATAATTATGAAACCATTAAAAATAATATTTTTTTTTATTCTTATGCAGAGCCCGATATGGCTGCATATGAAAATTTTTTCTTTAATCAAATTATTATTTTTTTTTCAGTACAGGTATGATTTTTTTTTATAATTTACATCCAGTTTATTATACAAAACAGCAAAACCCGTGATGTTACGCTCGGATGGAAAACAAGCGAGCTCTTTACAAAAACAAAATAACACGATATGGTGTTGTATGCCTGCACTGCGAGTACCATTCTATTCTATTCACACATCTCCTGTGCTTCCAATTTCTCAACGACTATAATATAATTTGCCCAAGGGATAAACACTCTTGAAGATTGGTTGTTGATGCAAGTTAGAAGAGAAGTAAGTAAAGAGCAAGAAGCAGTATCTGCCGAGTACGAGTCATACCAACTAAAGCAAAGCAAAGTAAAGTATCTTTAGTAAATCTCTTTTCCTCTTGTTGCCCTTGTGATACTTACTCACTCACTCATTCGTTCACCAGTCCTCCTTAGATTGTGTGCTATGCGGGCGCAGATATTAGATTGTCAGTCAGATCCATGGGCGTTGTGCCCTGAGCTACTAAAGAGTACTACCATTTTGCTTCTAACTTGAATCAAAGCCAACATACTCAAGCTCAAGCTTTTTTCCTCTTCTCTATCTATACCAGCATCCAACACGAGCCTCATCAACACAACAGCGCATCACCACATTTTTACATTGTATAGACAAAACCACTTACAACTACTCACGACCAGAAAAAACATTAACAACAAAATGCATGGAAAACGGTCGAATCTGACCAACAGCGAACACTTAGTCCCCTAGGCGACTAAACTTTAACTTGCGTTCAATTTAACTATTTATGCAGATATTAACTGCAAGTATGCAAACTATAATTGCATTTTAAATTATATTATAATTTAATATAGAATAAAATATAATAATATTAATAATTTTTTTATTTAAAAATTTTTTTGATAATGAATTTATTTGAAAATAATAATCACACTAAAAAAACAAATTAACTCGATTAAAAAAAAATTTTTTTGAACCCAGAAAATCCTTTTGAAATAATTCAGGGTCCATATTGAAGACGAAAAATTCTTAATTCAAATAAAATTTACTTAAAACAAAAAAATTGCCTAGTTCAAGAATTTTCCTACTTAAATTAAGACAATGAAGCTATTCAAAGTGATTTTCTTGTTTTGCTATTAAAAGATAAAATTTTCTAGAACTTCATCATTTTAAATCAAGCATTAAAACTTCTCACACTAAATAAAATTCAATTAAATCAAGAAAAATTCATTGATTCAAAAATTCTTCTGTTGATTTAAGATGAATGTTTTTTTTCTTGAATCAAATAAATTTTTTATAATGTAATTTTTTTAAAATAAGTAATATTTTTTGCGGAGAATTTGGAAAAACTTTGTTATGAGTTCTTAGTTAAAAAAAAAGAAATCAAGAGTTTCAACTCACGACCAATTAACAGTAACTGCTAGAACAAAATAACACGTAAACGTCCCATTTAATAACCACCTCAATTACAAAATCTAGCAGTTAAGTTATTTAAAAACTTTTTATCGCCATTAAACTTTAATTTTTCTCCGTTAAAAAAAATCATCACCACTAACCGTAACTTCGACTTCCAGACTGAACAAACCCCGAAATTACCGATTGTTAGCGCTTTATTTCAAAGCAATTAGCATCAAGACACATTAACTTTAATGATGAAACTAAAACCAAAGTAAGCTACTATACTGCGCGCGTTATTTTAAACACCAAAGTGGAAAAATATTCTCGAGTAAAAAGACAAAGAGCAGAAAAAGAGGTGGGGGTGGGGGTGTTAGAGCTGTATTTAAAAAAGGGACAACTTATCGCGTGTAGTGTGCGCTTATGGAAAGTTAGTTCGCGTTTCCATTTAGTGGATAGGAGCTCAACATGCAGGTAATGTAACGCGCTCTCAACTCAAAGCCCTGTGGTCGCTTCACGGACACGGACATGGGTATGGGCATAATAGCCACCCAGTTATCTATGTAACACCCGTATCACTGCACCCACTGAAAAGACGCTTCATGCTCCAAGACATACTAGTATATATTAGGGTGTTTAAAAAATGTCGAAGTTTTTTTATTCTTTCTGATGGGATCCAAAAATTGACAAAATACCTAACAATAGAAATTTTACTCTTAACCTGAGCTCTTAATATCGATATTCATTTGCTTCAATTCATTTTGCAGGCCTCATAGCGCGAAGCGCGTGAGGTTGTGCTTTATACTCGACTCGTTAAGGTCAAGCAATTTTGTGATCTTTAAATGCCTCTATCACAACCATATTACACTTATTCAATGATATAAGTAGATGTACACCAAAAAAACACTTAAATTAAACCATCTTTTACTTTCTAAAATCATTACATTTTGCTATTTTGAAAAAAATTTTACGTGGACGTCCGGATGTCCGGACCTTTTTGATTAGTTTAAGAATTCGATGAACTGGGTCCGTATTTCATATCAGTGGCCTAGTTTACGTATTTTTTTTTAAATTGAATTTTTATTAAAATTCACTACGATACAACCGTACAAAGCCAAACAAACTTTTATTATTTGTCACGTGAAAACTATAGCGCCACTTGATCAAGCTAGATTTTTTTAGACTGCGTGCGCATATGACAAGAGAAAAGGGCGCCAATATTTAAAAAAAAAAAAAAAAATACTCTGTAAGAAATTTCTTAGTTATCATTTTATTTTTTTTTAATCAATTACACAATTAATTTTTTTCTTAAATAATGAATGAGTGTTATGAGGCGTGCACTTTTGGATTTTTCAAACTTTTTTCTATTTTCATTCAAATAACACAGGAAAATTTTTTTTCGTTTTTATAAATTTTTACAACGTTCGAACGATCGGTATTAAAAAACTTTTATGTAATGAATTTTGAAAGAAATTTTATACGGTCGACAAAAATGTCCTGAGCACAACTTTACGAAATTTAGCCATTTTCTAGATATCAGCATTTATTAAACATAGTACTGATTAAGAATTTAAAATGTTTCACAAAGAACACCTAAGTAATCAAATTTTCAATTTCTATCATTATACATACATTTTAAAATTATTTAAATCATGTCAATATTGAACTACGAGAATCTTTCATATTGATAAATTCAATAAATTATTCATGTACTTTTGATTTTTGGACGAATATGGCATAAAACAATATCAATTCATATATTTCACGGTCTCAAAAATTTTTTTTAAGATTATAAATAATAACTATAGTCAGTTCAGATAAATGCTTGCTGATGGTTTTAGCAGACCATTTAATACATTACCATCATCATCATCATCATCATCATCGTCATTATGCTCATCCTTGTTATTATTATACGGCTTGTAATTTTACTCATTAACGACCGTTATACTTGGGGTTACTTTGCTATTTATTTGCTTAAGCTTATTACTCGTAGCCCATGGTTCACGGTAGTTTCTGTAAGCTCTGGTTGTTTGGTAGCTAATTAATTTGTTTTGCAATCATCGTTATAGTTATAATTATAACAAACTTATTTGGTGAGACAGTGGTTTATATTAGTAAATAATAATAGTAAAATAATTATGGCAAGCATATGTACTGTGATTGTTTTTCAGAATCTCTCTCCTCTGATTTAAAAGCGGTCGCGGGTAGCTTACACCCGATTGTTGGTTACGTTCGCCAAGTTGAGTCACTTGAGGGTACTTGCGTCATTTATCATGATACTGCAGTCAATGATAATTGATTGCCGTGTAGACGTCACTTTGGATTGTCATTATCGCTCGTAATTCACTATTGATCGCTCGGTGATCAAATTTCGATTTAAGTCTTCGGAAGAGAAGGGTAATGTGACGAAAAACGGTTTGTGACTTTTTTTTTTATTGGTTATTAATTTTAGTATTTTTTAGAAGACATAGTGATTGTCTATATCAAAAACAATAAGAAAAAAATTCATTTTTTAGCAACGAATTTTACTTTTTTAGAGTTATTTATTT
Organism: Cotesia congregata; assembly: GCA_905319865.3. Lineage (NCBI taxonomy): Eukaryota > Metazoa > Arthropoda > Insecta > Hymenoptera > Braconidae > Cotesia > Cotesia congregata. The sequence goes on from CAJNRD030001123.1 coordinate 15,377,742, forward strand.
TTTAAACGTTTTAATTCTTTGGAAAACAAGTTAAAAATTTTTGAAACTATTACTTAAAAAGTCAAGAATTTCTGCTTTGTACACTTTGAAATGTTCAAAATTTCCAAGTCCTTAATACAATTAAATTAAATTTCTAAAATTTTGTGACGCAATCTCTTAAATTTATTTCCAGAAAAATATTGAGAATTTTGACCGAAAATTAAACAAGTTTTTAATTTTCAAAACATACAACATTTCGTTGATTATTTTTAACTTATTGAAGTGATCTACAAAAAAAAAAAAAGCTGATAACATGATTATTACAAAACGATATAAAAAAAAGAGTTGCAGTATTTTTTGTAAACTGTGTTAAGAAATTAAGAATAGTCAGTATAAGTAGTAATAAATGCTATCTGCAAAATAATAAAATGATTGTAATGTCTAATGTCTAATGTGTATTTCAATTTTGGTCATTGTAATTTTTTAAGTTATTAGTTAAAAAGAATAACCAGCTTAGAGTTACAAAACTGAATATTGATGCACTGAAAAAAAAAATTTTACTTGATTTAAGAGAAAAATTATTTTAAAGAGATTGAATTATCACAAATCAAGACCAAAAATTCTTGAGTCAAGTGAAATTTACTTAAGCCAAGAAAAATTCGTTCAAGAATTTTTCTACTAAAATCGAGACAATAAAGCTCTGCAGAATGATTTTCTTCGTTTAAAAATTTTTCTCTTAAATTAGGTGAATTTATTTTCTTTAGGGTACCCAAAATATTTAAACATATAAAAAAATAGAAATCAAATAAGTACGTGGAAGTCAATCAAAAATTCTGATAAATAAAAAGAAATCAAATCATGATTTACTTCTCAAACTTACTATGTTTTATCGAAACTTATAATATCAAAAAGAAAATCATTGACAGATAAAACACCATAGGTAAAATCAATAAATTATAATACATATTTTGGTATGATAAATTATTTTTTGAAAAGTTTGTTATTTATAACAAATGTCTGGGAGCGAAACGTTAACTTTTGAACGATATATATTCTATAGAGATTTTTTTATTATTGTGATTACGATCGAGAGGTTTCCGTGTTGGAGTTAAACTTTTCCCCTTCATAAAGATTCTGACTTGTACGTGCAGCAAGTACTAATCCCATATATCGTTCAATATTTTTACACACGTGTTGCACAGTTGACATGTACCGTTTCCAAAAAAGGTCCAAGTAAGAAAATAAAGGAGGCAACGAGTGAATGCAAAAGTTATTTTCTCGTGATTCAGGCTATCAATAAAATGACAAATCCATTGAGATGCCGTTTTAACGCACGTGTTACACGACAAATGGAATACAATTTTTAGAGCGGAGGGCCACTGAGTGAACCGGAGTAAAGAAACCTTGGAAAATATAAAAAAGTATTGAGTTTAAAAACGATCGCTTTTCAAATAAAGGACCGCGAGGGCGGAGAGACTGAGACTGCCAATAGTCGGAGTGAAAGGAGGAACAAAGACACTCTTTGCACGCGATTCACGTTCTGAAGGGCGACACCCCAATAACTGGCTCGAGATTTGTGGTCCAAAGTACGGAGGGACAGAACTTACCAATGATTTATCGAGTTATTTATTTTTCTCACGACACCAACGACGATTTCGTTTAATCTGGAATTGCTTGTCAAAGTATGTAGAGGTGTATGTAAATATCTATTACTTCTTTTCGCTTATAAAGAGGTGTTTCAATTCAAGCTAAGCTATATAAATTGGAGCGAGTTGGCCCAAACTTTATTCGAATCGGATGGGGCATAATAAATTTATGAGGGAAATTTTCAATTATAAAAAAAATTCTTTTATTGCTCTTTCAGAAAACTGATGGGTGGATCAGTTAAAATTTCCCTCTACGTTGTAAAATAATTCGTTCACTCTTAAATTATTGAAGTCTTAACAATTTCATCAAAAATACTTTGGTAACTTTTTTTGAACTTCTATAGCAAACTTAAAAGTTGAGAAATAGGTCCATTTTGTCGTTATATACCCCCTCTCTATTTTCATGAATACAATTTACATTAAAAATATATATTGAAATATGAAAAATTTGTATTAAAAATCAATAAAAAACATATTATTTGAAAAAAAAAGTTCTTTAAGATGATTTTTCTCTTTAATCGTTAATTTTTTTTTTTCCAGTTATTTAAAACCTTATTACATGTGTATGAAAAATATATTTTTAATGACTGTTCGGCCGATTTTTGTATGTATTTTATATATTTTAACTATAATTGAAATACATCAAGAACTAATAAGAAATATAGGTATAAAGATATTAAAAAAAATCATAAAAATTTGTATTAGACTAAGGTAAAAGACCCCATTAGTGGCACCTTTAACCCCCATTAGTGGCACTTTTTCTTTTAATGAAAAAATGTTCTAGTTGGAATAAAAATTAAAAATTTTTTTGATCAAAAGGTCTTAAAAATTATAAATAATATATTTATTATTGAAAGTAATGATTTAATTAATTCAATAAGTACCAAAATCAAAGAAAGTGTCAGTAATGGGGTCCCCGCGACTAATGGGGTCTTTTAACCTATATTTTTTTGAATCTATATTTTTTACATATTTTATCCTTGTATTTGGTACATATTTTCAAGATACGTTTTTAAAGTCTTAAATATTGTTCATTTATTTTTAACATATTTTTTATATAAATACTTTTCAAAAATTTTTTCAACATTTCACCTAAATCACTTTACTAACTTTTTTATTGACCCTCTTGATAAATTGACAGCTTGACAATTAATATCAATCTCATAATAAAATTTTGCCCTAGATCTCTCTATTTTATAAAAATGAATAAATAAACAAACAAAGCCAAAAATATGAAATATAACAAATACCTAGAGTGGTATTAACTCGACCGCTGTAGTTATTGCTAAAAAAAACGCAATAAAAATGTAAATTTGAAAGGATGAAAAAGGATTTGGTTTAAACTGATGATAGAATGATATATTATAAAATATAAATACATAAATTGAAACAATACAGCATTGAGAAAAAGTGTATTTTATTATATTATTTATTGGAGTTTAATTTAAAAGCTGACAGTGATTTAAAATCGATTGTAAATTTATGAGAATGAAAAATGGCGCGTCACTGCCGGCAATCTGTTGCATTTAATGGGTAAACTTTGGTGTCTTGTTTTTTAGTAAGTACAATAGAAAAATAGTAATGCAAGCTGTCCAAGAAAGCTACCTTGTTGTTTGCTTCATTCCTCCGGCATTTAAACTTTTCCGTATACGGTATAAGATAGTACAGATACTACCGTGTAAATGAATGCTTCAGTTTCTCCTGGATGTACGATCGTAGATGTAATGCTCGTAGACGCCTTTACTTTTTCTTCCGTCCTGGTCTTACCTTTTACTATATATTTCTACTTCCACTATTACTATTACTATCCAGAACTTTGCTACTTACCACTCGACGTTATGCTGTTGGCGGATTACTCGAGGAGATGTTAAAGAACAAAAACCTTCAAGAAGTATACTCCTCGCTTCTGCAGTGCTCTTTACACTAGTTTATACTATCCAACAACTAACATCCAACTTGTACTGTGAGTAGAGTGGATTTTGACGTGGTTCTTTGCTAAAATTTCTAATGTTTCTCATGAAAAGTTTAAAAACCCCCGGGCTACTTGGATTTAAATATACACTGCTAGTGACGTCCATTAATTATAACTTGAGGCTGCCAGTCAATTATGACTAAACGTTGTCATGAGTTTATTAAATTTAATCATCACAAATTACGACTTTCGCTTTCATTATTTTAAGGTAGATATTTTTTATGAAAATTGTTGAGGATGCTTTAGCAGCTTCAATTAAAACTTTAGTAATTATTTCTAAGTGTTTCACCTAATTTTGATAACAAAAAATAGATGAATTAATTTCTTGAAGTTTTTCGGCTTGAGTCGAGAGATAAGGTAGTGCCTTGCGCAAAATATTCGGTCAATATTTATATTTTTCATTCAATCGGTTTTTGTTTTAAGGATATTTAATATTTGATGTTTGTTTAATTTTCATACAACGTTTCGCCACTTTCACAGCTTCCTCACGTACTGTAACAGACAGTAATAATAATTACAATTTAATTACATATAAAGATATTAACAATTGGTAATAATTTAATTAACAGATCAAATTAAACTAATTTAAATACACTGATAAAATTACCTCAATTACAAACATCAGCTGTTAAATTTATGTATAATAATCTCGGCATTCATACGATTCATAATTTCCTCTTTTTCTAGTATTTATCTCACAATAGTTAAAATAAGATAAAACTGTCAATTATTAAATTAATAAAATATAAAAATTAACCTTTAATAATTCAAAACAATTTATATTTTTAATTGCAGTTTAGATGGAAGACTGGATCTGAGATTGGAAAAAATTTCTAAGTATTAGATAAGCATAGAAACGTTGGAAATGGTATTATGACGGACCAAAAAAAATGCCCGTCGAACAGTTGACGAAACCCCTTAATTTTGAAGTGTTATTTGTTTTTTCGAAATAACTCAAAATTCATTAGAATCATAGAAAATTGAATTGACTAAAAATTGTACAGCATAAAACTTCCAACAAACATAAGAAATATTTCCTTATCCGTCTATTTATATAAATGATAGTGCGCATCAAAGTACTGTTAAAAATTTTGCACGCCTCATAGCGTGAAGCGCGTGAGGTTGTGCTTTATACTCGACTCGTCAAGGTCAAGCAATTTTGTGATCTTGAAATGCCTCTATCACAACCATATTACACTTATACAATGATATAAGTAGATGTACACCGAAAAAACACTTAAATTAAACCATCTTTTACTTTCTCAAATCATTTCATGTTGCTATTTTGAAAAATAAAAAAACGTTTTGAAAAAAATTTTACGTGTACGTCCGGATGTCACCCCATTTTGGATGTACCAACGATTATCGATTACTCCCGAACAAATTGATATTTCAAGACCGGACCTTTTTTATTAGTTTAAGAATTCGATGAACTGGGTCCGTATTTCATATTAGTGGCTTAGTTTACGTACTTTTTTTTATTGAATTTTTATTAAAATTCACTACGGTACAAAGCCAAACGAACTTTTCTTATTTGTCACGTGAAAACTATAGCGCCACTTGATCAAGCTGGATTTTTTTAGGCTGCGTGCGCATATGACAAGAAAAAAGGGCGCCGATATTTAAAAAAAAAAATAAAAAATACTCTGTTAGAAATTTCTTAATTATAATTTTTTTTTTTAATCAATTACACAATTAATTTTTTCCTCAAATAATGAATGAGTGTTATGAGGCGTGCACTTTTGGATTTTCCAAATTTTTTTTTATTGATTTTTATGAAATTTCTCTACAATTTAATACTAGTACAAAATCCAGCAATGATTAATTAATAAGAAAAAAAAAATGGTACTTATAAGTAAGATTAAAGATGAAAAAATATTGCAGCAGCTATAATTGTCGGTAAATAAATTAATATGTTAGTATCGTGCTGAGTGGGATTTCTAGAAACGGCAATTGTCAGAGGGGAAGTTAATATTGAGAAACGAGCGCGGTGCTTAGACCAAATCCTCGCCAAGAAGAGGAATCTAGATGCTTATCTTATATTTTTTCTTCCTTACGTCTTACATTTTAGATGTTACCCTCACCAGATTCTTTTATTTTTATTTCCCCAATCCCAATACACGAGTCAGCCAAGACGATGAATGTCAGCGAAAGTTTAGAGTCTGAGTAAAATTTTGCGTAAATCTCCGATAGTGAATCCTTACGCAAATGCGGCTTAGGTTTGTCGTGCATTTCTCACCGAGCTTTTCTGACTTGAGCCCGAAATAAAAGTTTTATACTCTTATGTATTCAATGTCAGAAAAATTACCACGCTATTAAATTTAAAAAATGAAATAAATAAATATTTTATTAATTTGGATTCTAAGATCAGAGTAAATTTATTAGATACTTTAAATATTTCACGGATGATTTATCGGTCAGCGAGGTAGAAGTGATCAGAATGCCGAGAGTCATCTACTGTAGGGTAGTTTCGATCGCCATCCAACGTGATGCACATATCAGATGAGACACGCTTATCTCCTCCTCCTCTTCAACTTCTTTTCTGTCTTTCTCTTTTTCTCTATATCTCTAGATGGATAAAAACGTTCTCTTAGCGCGTCGTTATATTCCACCCTCGGAATAACTTCTTGGGGATTCCAGAAGATCAACCAGATCCACGGCTGACAGTCTACTTTTTTCGTCATCAACGATTTTAACACTTCAATCATGCAACCACAATGTGATTAAGATTTTATTATTTGATATTTTCAGATCTTGAAATATCAGACGTAACTTCTTTTTAATTACGCGTTATTTTTTGTTGAAGGCACATTATCATTTAACTGCCGATGCTTCAACCTGTACTGTCTCAGATTCTTCCTCCTTTTGATGGTGAATTATTAATAAATATTTAACAGGGGATACGAGAGCTTTTGTTCTTTACCAAAGATATTCAATGGGATTGAGAAAATTCCGTCTTATAAATCGATTATTGCTTCACTTTTGGACAAAAAGATTTGAAAAACTCAGCACTGAGTTTTTAAGGCCTTAATTCACGAATTTCGACTAAAGTATACGATCAACTTTAAGGGATAAAAAATTTTTAACATCAGCTCTAAAGAAAAAATATTGACACATCAAAGCGTTACGTAAACTACAGGAATAAAAACGTTACATTGTCAGCCTTTCGCAGATTTGTCACGTCTAAATCTCATCCGTGCGAAATGGTTCACAAGCCCACAAAAGGCTGGGAAATCTCCGCATTTACGGGGCCAGCGCCTCTATTGTACCTTTGGTTTGGTAACAATAGTCGAGACTTTGGAGTTAGACTTTATGCGTGCGTATAGTTTATGTTAGTTGTATCCTTTTACCCTTACATAGTAATAGCACCAGTAATATAGCGTTACTCTACTACGTGCGTATTTACCACTCCCCAGATGCGTTTTATGCCCTAGCCGCTGAATCTCGCGGCTAGAGGGAGAGCGAGAACTCGCTGCCTTCCATACGATAAAATTTTAATCGAGATCCCGTATTTGCATGTTATTAAATACTCGCACGCACTCGAAATTACAATTCCGATGGAAGTACTTTGCCTGGACTTCTCTCTTTCTCCTTTCTCATCTCTTGGTTCAATTCAACATGAATTTTAGTAATCTTATTTAAAACTATGACAATTGCTCTGTAAAAATTCACTGAATTAAAATTTCTTGATAGTTATATTTTACAAAATTATGCTTATATTTAAGCAGTTTAGCAGTTGACTAAAGAATCTGAATGTGATCTGGAAGCTTTTTGATTGGAAAATATGAGACTTTATTACGTCCAAGCGCTCATAATATAAAGCTGTTTAAATAAGAGAAAAATTGAGGTAAATATCCCGAGTTTGCTTAAATGCAAATGATTTTTTGCTTGTTAGAATAAAATCAAAGATCATTTAAATTGAAACGACTGAATTGAAGTTACTTTTTAGGTAGATTTCATAGACATCAATCTTTTGCATTGGTCCTCATGTCGGAATTTACTCGGAATTTTGTCGTAATATCACTTAACTAGTCGAGTAAAGCTAGCAAAATCCATCCATAAGTTTAGACATGGCAGCTCTTCAAAATTATCAAAATAGTGGAAATCACATTTTCGGTGACTTCATTGATATATAACTTTTGGTTGAAAAGAGATGGCTAATTTTTAATGAATTCATGTAGACGCTCATAAAATTGCCTTTAATTTGACGTATATAACATTGATATTTTGACCATTTTTAGTTATTTTATCAAAGTTAAGAGTTCTATTGAGCCATTTTCAGGCAATGTGTAGTGCAGCCGACTTATTAATATTATTCTGTCGAGAATTCGTAACAGATCCCAATGAAATTTAGTATACAAATTCTTTAGACAATTAGCTTACATGAGCCTTAAAATGAGCGAAACCCTTTGGTTAGTTCAGAAATAGTAGCTCTTCAAAATTATCAAAATAGTAAAAATTACGTTTTCGGTGACTTTATTTATGTATAGCTTTTAATAGCAAAAAGATAGCTGATTTTTGATAAATTTATGTGAAAACTCATAAAATCACTTCTAATTTAACGTATATAACGTTATCTTTTTGACTATTATTAGTTATTTTATCGAAGTTAAGAGTTCAATTGAACCATTTTCAGGCAATGTGTAATACAACCTACTTATGTATGTTAGAATAAATTTCATTCCATGTCAAACGAAAGTTATTGAGACAAGATGAAAATTAATTCTATGAAATCTACCTTCCATTTCGGGTATGGCCGAATGGCGTCTTTTTTTCTTTAATAAGTTACTTATTTGTTAAAGAAGCGCATCATAAAGATCCTAAGTTTTCTCCTTTGCTACTTTTCATTAACAAGCATTTTATAGATACTTCTAACAGCACCATTACAAGTTTGAAGTTGATAACATTTAATGTGATGAAACTTCACTAAAAGATCGATTTTTTTGGGTCATCATTTATTGCTGATATTATACTTCGGTAAATACAATAAAAATTTATTGTAATTATTAGTAGATTCGTGCAAATATTCTGCACAATGTCATGTTCAAATAACGACTATTAATTTTATAACGTGGAAATAATACTAATATTTATTATTACTTTTGAAAAATATTCCGTTGATTACGTTATTTATGTATGAATTCGGTGGATAAAGCTTTCAGCACTCGTGCGTCGGCGCACTCATTTCGCTCGTTGCGTCAACACGCCTAAAGCTGGTGGTTTCATCTAGTCAGTTGCATAGTTAAATGTACTGTCGGCAGGTGGTGTTACTTGTTTATGAAAAGTTTTTTTTGATCATTATTTTTACAAAAAAAATTTTTTTATTTTTTGTCAATAGTGGCAATGATAAGTTTTAACATAGTACTTGAATTTTTGACTTTGGTAAGGATTTAAAAGAGATCTTACCATAACAGAAAAAAAACCTATGAGAATTAAGATGTATGATTAATAAAAAAAAAATAAATAAATAAATAACGGGTTTCTCACGATGTAAAATAATTTCATCATACTTTGTGATATTTTTGACAGTAAAAATAAACAGATATCGCGTTGCTGAAATTTGAGAGCATTTTTTAACAGGGATGCTCATGTGCTGTTGATCTGAATTTTAGGACCAGTCGCCTCTTTCGGGGTATTAATATTTTATTAGCAATTCACAAACTCAATTACAGTATTCTCAGTATAGTATCTGTTGGGACAACATGCTCGCGTGAATTGTTCATAAGGACAACGGGGGCGCCTGTAGATAGTAGGCGGGATGGGCGATTCTCAATGTTTCCCTCTTTCTAAATCGGCTTCACTCGGACTCTATTTATTCTACCATCGGAATTTCACAGCTTATTTTTATTACCTCGAAAACCTGAAAGTGGAAGTTTTATGAATATTTCAGAATTTTTAGAGTAGTAAATAGGAGGTCAAAATTTTTAATTAATTTTTAAGAAACTTATATTTTCTATAAATAAGATTATGTAATTATAATATATCACGGGTACTTGGAAAATCGATAATTCAACTAAATTAGACCATTACTAATTTGCAATGTTTCCTCACTAATTTATTGTGACTTTATCAAGATATGTAAAATTAATTATACATAAATATGCAATAAAAATAAACAAAAATGTTATCACACATAATATAATAAAATTTAAATCTTAAATATTAATAATATCAATCATTTTTCTATTTGTCGGCTCTGTAATGAAACAGATTAATCCTAGTACAGCAGCCGTTTTTGATATCGCAATAGCAACTAAAAATCTTAAAGATTCATCACACCCCCCCCCTCTCATATTCCTTTAGTTCATTTCTCAGCGACTGAAGAGTCAAATTGGGTCTTGTTACTATCTTGACGCATCTGGAATCCGTGCCATAGCAAATTTTCGAGTAAATCACCGAAACAGATGAATTTATTTTGGTCGATACACACGAGAAAAAACACGTATGAGACATTACATATCACAGTATTGAGTGTAGAGTCGCATCGAGGCTGTTTGCTATAGCTTGCTCTATAGAGTATGAGTCTTCTGTACACGTACTTAGCAGCATCACTATCATTTACACACACCGATGCAGACTGAGGTTAAGCATGTGTGAAAGCATTCGACACAGTAGCAGCGTAAAAATGACAAGATCGTGACTCGAGTAAATTTATCCTTGTCCCTGAATCGCGGAGTTACTAATCTGCGATATATTATTTATATTTAAATAAAAATAACATGGAGAAATTCGCATCAATTATCATCTACAAACTAGCATCTTTCAGACCAAGAGACCTTTTTACATTTATTTGTTTATTTAGTTTTTAGTAAGTAACATTCCTATCCAAGTTCTTCGGTGAGCAAAACGACAAGGTTTTAATCTCCGGCAAGAGATAAACGCCTAGAACTCGAGATAAACGAGTCTATGCAAATATATACTTGGTGGATAATATATCCCATTCGGGTTACAGGTGACTCTTGAGACTACTCGTCTACTGAGACAACGAACCATTCCACCAGCGCAGTCTATGCAGTACCATTATATTTGTATATTCATATATATATAGAGGCTGTTATACCAAAAGAAAACATTACATCAATTATTTTTATGCATTTTCTTCTCCAGCGAGCTTCCGTCCGTAAACTGCATAACTACCGGCAGCAAAAGATATACCTTTTGCTTATATACTATTAGAGTTACTATTAACTTTGTACTTCTCTTTCTGTCATCTGTCCTCTGTTTGTTTCTGTCTGTCTGTGAGTGCTTCGGCAAAGGAAAGCCTTAATTTTACGAGGGTGTATGCATTATTTATGTCTTGGGTTAAGAAAGAAAATATGCTCAATAGTCGAGGCTACCCTTAGGTATTTCATCATGACCCCAACAATAACCGAAGTGAAGGTGAAGGCGAACCAGAAAGAGAAGGAGAAGACTATGACCGAGACTTGGACACACTAAACTACGACGTAAACTAGCAACCACTTGGCCGAGAGAATCAAAATTTGTTATGACACCTGCTGTCATGGAAACCAAGTACGAACATGGTTTCAGGCTAGGGGAGTTAGAACGTGAGGAATTCAACGTATTGTCTGTTTATTTTCTACTGAGTGTATACTGATAAGTTTATTTGGAGAAATTGGTCAATTTTTTGACTCAAGGGAATTTGGACTTTTACTCGATTCAACCTGGTGTAAATTGCCAAAAAAATTTTATCAGTATTGAATATGGAATAAAAAATATTTAATTTTGTCCAAGTTTGCACAATTTTGATCTTTTGAAATTTGAACTTTTAATCAAAATTATAGTTTTAAAATAAGAGGAGACAAAATTGATAAAAATCTTTTTTGTTCATTGAAAAAAACAATTATAGTTTGAGGTACAATTTGTAGAAACTGTAAAAATTAATACTTAGGATTTTATTTATAAATTTACTGATAAATATTTTGTTTTCAGTATTTTATTCAAAATATAAAACATTGATCAAAAGTTTTTTTAATTTCATTTTATTTGACCAAAAAAAATTAAAAAATTTTTTTTATCCGTGCAAGACTTTCTTTAAGACTTCAAAAGTCATCAGAATTTATTATTATCGATGTTTGAGATTTACAGCAGTCTCTTCACAATCAATCTAATTGGCAAGCCGCTTATTTATTTCTCCGTCGATGGTAGGACATTTAATGATTTATAAAAGTCAATACGCTAATGTAAAGTTTGCGATATTTACTTTGAACGTAAACGTCGACGTAAGTAGTAATAATAAATATTTTTATCATTATAATTTTTTTCTTTGAAGAGATTATTATTGATATAATATTCTTTTTAATTCGACGTGAACGTGGGCTTTGAAGGATCGTAATAGTTATACCGAGTAATCTTTATGTTATAAATTAATATTTACGTCGGTATTGGTTATTACCCTACTTGTTATTTGTACAGCATTCGCATTTGGTATCTCATTACGGGTGTAGCAAGTACTTATGATGAAAATGGAGTACACATCTCGTCTCTTCTCTTCTCTGAGCGGTATATAGACCTCCCTCCGAGCGGAGTTTCGTATTTATGAAATCTGCCAAGTGGCAAACCCCGGTGCATTGTTCATGAATAATAATAAACGTTTTGATATAATTCACTGGAATACCAAAACTCATTATGGAGTCAGAACCTATTTGTATGTACTGTACATTTAAATATTCGGATCAAGTTAAGAACTTTATTCCGCTGCGAAACTAAACGAAATTCATGTCCGACATGAAATATTAAAAGTTAAATCCATTATCCTATTAGTGGATTATTATCAATTCTTGAAGTTTAAATTAATTTAATAATTATAATAATATAAATAATAATAATAAATATTATTGATAATAATAATCATTAAACTAGAAATTTATTTGATAGAAATTCAAAAATTTTTTTGTCCTTCACAATTTTGTGGAGATTTGAAAGGATTCTGGAAACGTAAAAATTTATAACGTCGCTGATGAGTAGGTCGACTGAAATTCCTAATTTTTATAAAACATCAAAACTTTGAAGTTAATTTTTTTTCCAAGTTTCGTACAAATATTAGAAAAATGTTCATAGTCAGTAGTGAGCGCTGTACGAAACACGACTGGTTCGTGCCAGAACACGACTCAGTAGTGTGCAGACAATAGTCAGTAGTTTTTATGTAGCGCTCTCTACTGTCCCAAACATTCTAACCTCGTTTTCTTCCAAAGCAGTACTGAGAACTGCACAAAGTAGTAATCAGTGTTGTTTTTTTTTCTCCGTATTCATTCGATATAAATTCAAAAAAAAATTTTTTTTTTGGAAAATTCTCAAAGATTTGGAAGAATTTGGGAACGTAATGTTTTACGGCATCACTTACGATTAGTCAATTAAAATTTTTAATTCATCAATTATCAATGTTTTCATGTTATTTTTCTTCAAAATCAATGAAATTAAGGAAAATTAGATATGTGATAGACATGTGGATTCTTTTTTTTGTGGTAATTTCGAAATTTATCAGGAATTTGGAAACAGGACGATTTATGATGTCACTGACGACTTAAATTATTAAAATTCTAACTTTTCAAGTGATTTACAAACTTGATATGGCTTTATGATGGTATTGCGGAATAGGTCGTCAAAAATTCAAATTTTTTATCAAATTTTAAAGCTTCAAAGTTATTTTTCTTCAAAGCAAGAGTATCTAACTAAAATTAGATATCAACTTGATATGACAAAAATTCCAACATTTTTATTAAACGAAAACAAACTTTCAACTGTTAATTTTACACATATTAGAAAAAAATATTTTTCAACCTGTTCCATTTTTCAGCACCTTTCCTTTATTTCAGATGACATTTATTAGTAAAAAAGTAAAACAAAGGAGTAGATGATAGCGTAGCCGAGTTTAATGCCAACTAATAAAAATAAAAAGGGAATGATAGTTTTAGGTGAGCGCCAAGTTGGCATTGTTCGGACGACAGCTAAGCGGTTTAAATCTATTTGAGACTTGTAGTTGTAGTTGGCGTAGTGAACAGCGTCGGTACTGGCACTGGTATAGGAAAGTAAAGTAAGTTCATATCCACAGAATCCACATGTAGTGCAGCGCATAGCAGGAGAGCGAGAGGGTGACCGCCACGGCGCCAGCTCTTGTGTTTTTTAATAGCGCAAGCTCTTTTATTTTGGAGTCTACTCACAAGTGAATTCGCACGAGACATCTCATCGACGGGGGTCAGAGTCTAAAGAACGTGACACTGCGTTTAACTTTTAAGTTTCAGTTTTTACTCTGAAACGAAGAGAAGAGTCGAAGTGCGAAAGAGTTGAATGGTGTCGGAAATCAAAGACAAATATAATAATAGGGCAAACAGTGGAGGGTAACACAAGATGAGGTGCAGAAGCAAAGGTACTACCGAATACGGACCAGGTTTAGACAAGTTACAAGGGCGAGGGTGAGGATGAGGGACTTGGAACTGGGTAATGGGTGTAGGATATAGGTATGGGCGCCAAGTACCCGGAGGCAATGGCGTTCGCTGGCATAACTGTATAATCAATAGGGCAAACAGTAGGGCGTCAGCTCACGAGGGTTGGATAAGACATTAGAGAGCGAGGAAGAGAAAGAGAGAGAGAGAGAGAGAGAGAGAGAGAGAGAGAGAGAGAGAGAGAGAGAGAGAGAGAGAGAGAGAGAGAGAGAGGAAGTTATGGTACTCCTGGTTGTTGCTACTCCTGGGACTGTTTAGTCGATATAATAGGCATATCTCCGGGCTTGAGGCTTTTCCTTCGACTAAGTCACTTTACTTTGTTCTGACAAAATTAACTCCTTAATCTTGAGACTTGACAATATTATACGCTGTCAGAATTACCCTTTTATCATTTTCATTATTATTAATGCCTGTAAGGGAGTTTATTTTGGTATTTTATTTTCCAGCGAAATTCGAGGAATAAGAATATTCTGTTTAAAGTTGTGGTAATTTTTTTAATTACCGGGGTGTGAAAAAATTTTCTGGTTTGGCTTTATGTAGGTTGATCTGATTATAAATAGGCTAATTATAATATTAAGCTAAATGTGTAAATAAAAAATGAATTTTTTTAATAAAAAAATATGTGCAGTTCTAAATTTCTTAATATTTGTTTATTTTTAACAATTAACATAATTATTATACATTAGTAAAATAACAAAAAAATTAAGTAAATAAAAATAATTATAAAAAATAACCAATTTTCATATCAAGGCATATATCAAAAATTATATGCAGAAAGAAAACATTTTTGACTCGAGGGTAAATTTTCTTAGCTCAAAAAAATATAAAGGAAGACTAAAAATTTCTGGATCGAAAACAAATTTTCTTGGGCAAGAAATTTTTTTCTTGCTCCAAAATAACTTTAGTTTTCCTCAAATTTTTTTTTGCAAAAAATTATTTTTTCTATGTATTTAAACATATTAGACCATATTAGGTCAGATATATAAAATTTTTGAATCAGGCCAGATCAAATAAAATATTTTTACTTGTTAAATTCTATAACTAAATTTCTACACTAGAATAAAAAAATTAAATTGATTCATAAGAAAAAAAATTATTGACTAATAAAATTTACTTAAATCAAGAAAAATTTGTCAGTTCAAGAATTGTTCAATTTAAATCAAGACGATGAATATTTTCTTAGTTCAAGAACTTTTTTTTAAGTCAATTTTTTTTTCAGTGTACATACTAAATTTATGATGGCCCGAGCCCAAAGCGTTAATCCCCATTAATTCGTAGACCAGACGGACGCTATAATCATTTCAATGATTCGAATGCCAATCGACGTATGCAGCTGCGATTATTATTCCTGACGTCGCGCGAGCGGCCCTTGGAGCTCGTTACCTCGGCGCTGGTCACCGGTCACAGTTATTATTATTATGTTAACGTGTAAATTGCCCGGGTGATTGTACCACATTACAGGCCGGTAGCTACTGCGATTTAATGTCGTTTCGGTTGTTTTAATATGCGCCACACTGCACTTCCGATAATAAGGCTGCTGCGGTAATCTGAAAACTCGATTTCGTTGATTCATTTTTTTGTCAGTAAATATATTAAATGTTATAAGTTATAAATTATAAATTATAATGTTACCTTAATTTAATTGTTTCCCACATGAGACAACAGTCATTAATTATTCACAAAATAAATCATTAGTGAACAATAGCCGGTAATTTAATCTTAATTTTTTTATTATTATTTTCTAATTATTGATGCAATGTATTATGCGGGTCTCTAATAAATTTTTTTGATGACTAATTAAAAATTTAAACCCCTTACTGTCTTTCATCGAAAGAACTTTACAGCATTAGCGAGTCGAACTTTATTCGAAACAGCGGTAGTGTGTGACAGTTGATGGTAATTTATTATCGATATTTTCAGTACACAAACAACTTTATGTTATACGCATCGGATGGTTTAAAGCCGCCAGCGACGGTCATGTTGTCGTGTTAAACAATTGTGTTTAATAACCAATCGAACGAGTTGCCATTCAATAGATTTAATAAATAATCTCCCTTGATTGACATCGCTATTGTACTTCTAAAAGTTTAATCGATATTCTGGTACCTTAAAATCAATGTTTTATTCAATTTACACGAAGAATATTTCGTTTAATTGACAGGTTTATCATCTTTTTTTTTTTTTTGTGAACATTGTTATCAGTTTTGTTCACAGTATTTTTAATTAAAATAAATTATTAATGATATGAAGATATAAAAAAGTGATAAAACCATTATTAATTTTTCTATGGAAAAATTGATTTATCTATTTTTATTGACGTTTTATTCTTTATATAGAAATTAAAATAATGAAAAATGAAATATTAATTTCTAAAAACAGACAATTAAAATTTAAAAAAAGTTATTGAAGTTGAAAAGATGTAATAATAGCCTTTTTTTTTTGTACAAAAACTCAATTTTTTTTTATTTCTGTAAACATTTTTCAATATTCTAGACAAAATTGCAATTGAAAGTCGAAATTTTAAAAATCAGAAAATTGTTTAAAAATTGCAGGGTGTCTATGTAGACCAAGTTGATTTTATTGAATTTTCAGAAACTATTTTACACATTCTTTATAGTACACTGAAAAAATAGTTCACTTGATTCAAGAGAAAAATTCAAAACTGAGAAATTATTTTTTTTTATCTTTACCATTTAACAAAAATTTTTAATACTTAAAAAATTTTTAATAATTGAAAAACTTTTAATGTTTTAAAATTTTAAATACTAAAATTTTTTTTAATTTTATAAATTTGCATTGAAAATAATTTCAAATTAATTTAAGAAAAAAATTCTTTAACCACAAAAATAATTTTTTAGAATTTGATTATTTTAAATCAAGATGAAAAATTCTAAGATTACGAATTTTTCTTGAGTTCAAATGGACTTCACTTGATTCGAGAATTTGTTATTTTTCTTCAAAATGATAAAACTCTTAAAAATTATTATTTCAGTTAAATATAATTTTTCTCTTGAAATTTTTTTTCAGTCAAAAATTTGTCTTAAATAAAGAAACTTTTTAGACAGAAATAATCAGTAATTTTCCATACAATACACGCCATTTGTCCAAAAATGAAACATAACTTCTATGTTTCAATAAAAGTGATTATCCATCATGTGTTTAACTCCATCATAACCTGTCCAGCATAACATATTCGGTATGAAATAGGTATTCGGATTTTTACCTCAGCAGGTTGATTTTTGATGGATGGCCGGTAACGTGAGGTGGACATGAACTGGATTCAATTTCTGGTCGATTAAATCCACCGATAACATAATTTTGATCGGTGAAATGAACGGTGCTGCGTCAACTACATCGTAAATCTCGTTACTAACCCGATGAAGCTTCTCACGAAAGCGTTTATCGTAAACGGATGTGAGTTTATGCACGACTGCGAGCACTCGCGATTATATTTTTAAGCGAAACTTGTGCGGTGACTTTATGCATTTGATCTTGTACTGTATAATGTCGTACACATAAATAGCTGTTTATATTTTATTTATGTTTATATTTATTACGATCCCGGAATTCTCCAGCCAGAGCTAGCATATAAAGAGTTAACTTACAGGCCAGGCCGTGCATGTAATATCTAAACACGACAATTTGTCACGCTCGATTCAACGCCCATCATAGTGTCAGCTTTTAAATGTCCATATGATATTATTGATGCCGAGTATTAGCATATCGTTATTGTTATGCCCGTGATATGAGGGAAGATCATTATTATTCACTCGCTCTCTCAAAATATCTCTCCCAGCGAGTGTCCGCATCCATACACCACTGCAAACTGCACACCGATAATTCAATGGATTCCTATTATGTGATTTTCTGTCGAATCACTCCGTATGACCCCCGTGACTAATACAATGCTATTGTACATTATAATTTATAATATTTAATATTGCTAATAATATACTTGTGCTGTACTCCAGTGATAAACTTTAAAAATCCTGGCCGATAGATAGATCCCGAGATAAAAACGCCAATAATTAGATATTGTACTGGTGAGAATAAATTAATAAAAGAATTAAAAAAAACATCCAATAGAAAGGATCAAACAAAATAAAATTAAATATGTGTAGGATGTTTGCTACAATGAAAAAACCAATTTACTTTCAGAAGGTATGATAGGAAAATTGTAAAAATTTTAGTATTATTATAAACGACAGTGTTTGTACAATGGCGACAGACAGTAATTACAAATTTAGTTTTGTGTTTGACTGTTTTTTAGCACACTGGTATTTGAATGAGTTAGTAGTTAACTCTTAACATTCTCTCATCGTTATTTCTATCTGGAGGTACCGGATAAACCATAGGTTTTTATAGCGGCGCCAGCGCCAGTTAACACCTTACTACTTTTATGGTTATTCTACGAATATTTTTTTCTTTATTGTATTTTAGTTACGTCATTTGCTGAAAAGTTTGCTGGTAGTTCATTCAAACATTCTCTTTTATGGAGCTTATTTTTTTTTTTTTTTTTTGGATTGAAAACTATTTGCTTATTTTGAATATTTGGTAATTGTTTATAATTGCGAATCTACCTATTGTTAGCCATAAAAAATAAATTTTTTTTTTCAAGCAGTTAAGTATATTTTTTGAGCCAAAAGTTAGCTTACAACTGTCATTTTTTTTCAAGTAAACTAGAATTTCTTGTGATTTTTGAAAAAATTATAAAGTATTTAAATTAATTTATGATTACAAGGCATTTTATTTAAAAAAATGGCTGGTCTTGGCTAACTTATCGCTCACATTTTATTGCAGATAATAGAAATATTAAAAAACAAACATTTCGTTTTTTACTCTAGATTAAAATTTTTTTTTTAATCAAATAATTATTTTTTGAAATCCGAATCACTCTATTATCCCATAATAAAATTGGGATGAAATGTATGTGAAACCAATCTATTCGGGGTGTGATTGGTTGAAAATATTTATTCTCATTCTAATTGGTTGAAATTGAATATAATATACATAAACGATACATAAATATATCATGACAATAAATATGAGGTGCGCGCTTGCGCGCGTGAATTAAATTCTAGTCCTAATATAAAATTGAGATGAAATGTATGTGGCATCAAACTATTCGTAACGTGATTGGTCGAATATATCATAAGCATGAAAATATATGCAAACTCTATAGTCAAAGCGCGCGCTTGCGCGCGTAAATTCAAATTCTAGTCCTATAATAAAATTGAGATGAAATGTATGTGAAACCAATCTATTCGTGATGTGATTGGTTGAAAATATTTATTCTCATTCTGATTGGTTGAAAGTGAATATAATATACATAAACGACACATAAATATATCATGACAATAAATATGAGGCACGCGCTTGCGCGCGCAAATTGAATTCTAGTCAACAAATAAAAAATAGATGTTTTAGTGTTTAAACAAAATTTAATCATGGGTTTTGTGATAGTTAAATATAACTATTCTTTTATCGCCTGTTATAAAGTTGAAAACATTTCTCATACTGAAGAATCCTTCTTAAAATCACGAAAAAACTCTTATGTAATTTTGTATTTAAAAAATTCGAATTTTTGAAAAGTTATAATGTAAACATTTTAACGAATAATATTTAGATAAGTGACTTTAAAATATTTGTATTTATTATAAAAGTTTAATTATCATTCAATATTTTTGAGTGAAAATTTTATTACTCAAATTTATTTTTGATATTTTTTCAATAACTACAAAACCAAAAATAATCAAAAATTTGACTTACGAAGTTACATCAGAGTATTCTTGATAAATTTTCACATGACATGTTTAAAAACAGCAATACCACACACACCAAGGGCCTTTTTTTGAATTTTACAACATTTTTATCGTCAAAAACGTGGGTGAGAAAAAGAAATTCAAACGTTTTTTAACTTTTACTCTAGATGTAGACACATGCTAACGCGTGACATGTGTTTATAGTAATTATGAGTACAAACGAGAACTCGGAATAACTTTATTTCATAAAAGACTAATTCCATGGAGTAATTGAACATAAACAAAAGTAATAGCCGGAGAATTAGTACCACTGGAGCTCTTTGACGGAAAAGGAAAGAGAGTTGGTTAAGTGTTTGCTACAAAGGCTAATGCATTTTCAGAAAACTGGCACGGGCGCTAAGACAATTACTTTTTCAACATAGTTTCACTTTCTCCCCTGTCTTTTTGTTCTTTTCTGTAAAACATGTCCATTTTCCGCTTATCCTTTCCCTTATTAATGCTGTTGACTTTTTCCAATATAATGTGAGTATAACGATTAACTATTATAGCTCGTGTGTATCGGACTAATTCGGCTGGCGTCGGGTTTTTGTGCCAAGAGACAGGATTATCGACGAAAGCAGAGTAATGGCCTGAGATAAGGGAGCTATCAAAAAAAGGATGTAAACTAAGAAAGTGTCTGTCTGGGTATTAAATAGCAGTAATTAAATGAGTGATGAGAGCGCGATGTTTAAGAGGCATACTTTCATTACTCGGATTATATTTTCTGGAACTTAAGCCCGTAGAATTAAGAATAAAACCATCGGTGGTATGTGATGTCCGTAAAATTGCTCAAACACTTTACTCTCCTCTGTAAAATTTAGTGCCCTCACTATTATGACGCTATTAACTATGACGCGACTTTCCGCGTTCAATGACACAAGTAAGGACTCGTAAAAAATTACATTCCGTAGATCGCATCTAAAAAATAAAATATTTTTTTTTTTGGAGGTGGTACTTTCAATTCGAGAGCTCAAAATGATTTACATTAAAGTTTTTTTTCTTTGTCAGAATAAAAAAAATGAGTAATTGTTAAATTTCATAGCCACTTTTTTTTATTTGATAAAATATCGGACAATTAACTTTTTTTTTTTTAATTATTTCATTGAATGACGAATTTACAATAAAAATCATTAAAATTTGTAAAAAAAAAAAATTAGTAATTGCTTTCATCAGCTTTTAATTAAAAACTAATTTAATCTCGACCAAAATCATTAATAAAATATTGATAAAAATGTTAATTTTTTTTAATTAAAAAAAAATTTTTCTTACCCACAAATTGACATCGAAAAAAACAAATTTTATCTAATTATTTTTTTTTTAACTTTAAGAAAAAAAGTATGTCCTTGTTAAAAAAATGTTTAATACGTTAAAATTTTGGGAGCTGTGAAACTGAACAATTATCAAAAAAATTTATGATAGTATTTATTCCTTTGGTCACTTTGGAAAACTAGAAACTGATGATACCGATAGTGAAACAAAAGTAAAAGTAATAATAAAAGTTATTTGGGAATAAGACGAAGCTCCATTATCTAGAGATTATAAAACAAGTTTATTGCGTGGAATAGTTAACAGTTAACAGATATTACGAGATTGGTTTTCGGATACGTAACGGACAACTCGAATAACTGAGATCGAGTCACGTGCTCCCTCGTTAACACTCCAAGTCGAACACAGATGATTACTATTGTCTCACCGCATCGTAATCGGCCGAATTCGGTTCGCCGTTTAGACGACTTAACTGTATACATAGAAGTTTGTACCGTACCGTGGGCAATACAAGTTATTCTACGGATAGGATTCCAGCTCCAGATACTTTTACTTTCCTCAGCCCTCAGACAATGACTACGAGAAACACGGCGTAGTCTTCCATCGGGAAGTACGTTCACGTAACATTGTGTTTCTAACTTTCCTGCTGGGGTAAGTACCAAAATTACATCTCCTTCAGTTTCACTGAGCAAAAGCCCTCGAGATGAAAATGTTCGGGGTGTCCGGAATCCATATATATTACGCGATTCTGGTTTACTTCTATTCGTTTCCCCGTCGTTTAACGATCTTTGTTTTAGGAGCAGTGGCGCTCATTTAGAAAGCTCAAAAGCTTCGCTACTTTTTACGTCAGAATTAGAGAAAAAAAAGTTTTAACGCTAATTTATTTTAATTGCATTGTTTTAGTTTTTAAAATTTGATTATTAAATACAGAAAAATCAGAGCAAAAAAACTTCGAGGCTAAAATCTGAAAATTCCATCAACTTTCCTTGTTATCTTTGAAACAATTTCGAGTTCAATAACAAGCAGAATTAAGGATTATGCTAAGTATGCATAGAAATGTATTCAAAAGGATTCATCTCAATCCATTGCGTAAAGATTTATAAAATGTGCTCACCTGTTCACGCGTTGTGAGGCGTGCAATAAATTAAAAAAAATCCAAACTATCCGACTGTATCGATTTTTATTAAAATAACTTCTGATCTAGATAACTAATCAAATTTCTGTAAAAATGCGTCTGAAAACATCAAATAAGCTTTAATTTCTTTATCTAGTTGATTTTTTAGATAAAAAGTTACTTTTTTTTTTCAAATATTGAATGAAATTTAACTACTGCATCGGTTTCAATGATTTTGCATGTTTTTGTTGAAAAATCCTCTTCCATGCCAGCTGTCAAACAATCTTTTCAGACTTTAAATTTGTTTAAAATATCGTCAACATGCTCTATCTTGTTTTTAGACCATTGAAGAATTCCCGGATTATTAAGTATTAGACATAAATTTAAAAATAGAATCCTGTTCAATGATATTAATTGTTACCAGTAATTTTCCTCATAACCAAATCTAGCATTCTCGCAACAATTTTCATCATTGATAGATGTTCAAATATCAATTTCGAGAATTCAACTCGGCAGATTCGCTCTAAACCGCACAGAAAGAAAATCATATCCCTACATACCATTAGCATAATTGTAACCATTAGAAGTTCTACGAGTAGGGCACGAGTGGGTGTGAGGAGTTACACGCTGACCACTTTCCAGGTAACCCTCGTCCGTTGCGGCGATTGTGGTCGACATGGACGGCCCAACCGCATCCACTAAAAGCCAATGCAAGGATCTGATCCTGCGTGCTCTCTAATGCTGCACATGTCATATATACATATATGCATCCACACATATCTATCACTGCGGGTGGAATGCAAGAGCTTCGGATGATGCAGAATAAAACGATAGTCCCAATAGATACCGATTTGCGCTTGATAAAACTCCTTGGCCCCACGAAACGAGACGAATCAATTGTGCTCTGGATCGAGAGCAAATTAGTTGCGGTGGCCTTGCATTGTTTCCGCGGGAAAAAGCTTTTTTATGTTCACAATTCATATGGCCAAGACGACTGCGCTTATGGATGATGGATGTTGATGTCGATGGGGAGTAGAAATAGAAATAGAACTCTCTTATCAAGATTCGATCAATCGATTCCAACTATTTCTATTCTATTGTTAAATCCGCGGTCACGCTCAGTCTATTATTGCACCTATAGCAGAGGGTATCGAGATAGTACCGTAGATCGAGCATTCACTTCGCAGTCGTATGTATGTGGTGTTATTCAAAAATCTGAATTCGTGGATTGCTGGAATTGGTTCTGTTGGATTATACGATTGACTCGTGGAACGAGGTTTCCCCGTGAGAATTGCGGATAGATTGGAGTGAAGAGCTCAAGAGTTTAAGTCAATGTGCCTTTGAACAATACAGAGCCCAAGTGCTCTGTTCTCTCACTGTCCTTTATATTAGTAATTCAACAGATTCCAGTGTCTAAGTGTGGGAATCTGTTCAACGACAATGACAGTATCTATGGATGTTTCTGTCCTTATTCGTGTAATTTAATTCGATTATTCGAGATATACTCCGTTTGGGTATCGACGAGACACCTAGACACTTTTGTCTCTTTGTTGCGTTTCTCGTCTGTCTAGTGCAATGGGCACTATTTTTTGAACAGCAGTAATGGCGTAGGCGACCGTTCTCTCTAGCCATCCGATACGGCCGTTACTCCCGTTTATCTAACTATCAATAAGAACCAATTTGATTATACTGGAGTGTTTTATTTATTCACTGTTCTTCGATATTTTTACAGCTCCTGGAGGATGAGAATCAGGTATTACTCAGTAAAATATGGAGATTTTTTGGAGTAGTAAATTTTTTTTTTTAAGGAAAAAATATTATAGTTCTAAGGTAAGCAATTTTTTTTATAATAATTGCTAAGAATAAGTAGCAACTTGAATTTTAAACTAAATAACTGTTTTAAAGTGTTGGATCCATTCTTTACTATAAAGAATTGAGAAATCAAATCTATGAAAGATTCTAGCATAAATCAAGAATATTCTCCGTGTTAACACGGTAGTGTTTTGTGCCAAGTACAGGTAAATATATGATATACCTTTTTTTCGGTTGAAATTACTACAAAGGAAATATAAGAGTGACAAAAATTTTCGATTTCAGGGTTCAAAATATTTATCCAGGTAAATTTTGCTTTAAAGAATTTACCATGGAAATTCCAGGATAGGTGATCGTTCGTATTTCAAAGAAGAAAATTATTCAAAGTTGACTTTAGAACAGGAGGAATAAGAATTCGATAAGCAAAAACTTCATGATATTTAACAAATTTCTTGATTAGTTCATAAGCATATTACGAGTTACGTTATTATTTTTGTCACTCGAATCTCCAATCATCTTTGTCTGTCATCAGTGATGACAGCAATTCGTCAAAATTACATGTCTTTACTTTTGTTGATATTTCTTCAAAAATTTATTTCCTCAATTCCTCATTTTTCAAATCATCGAATATGTACTGAACAGAGTTTGAAATAAACAAAAAATCATTAAAGAAGATTTGGCAGACGACTCACGATTCCCGTTTCATCGCCAGCGTTATCAGTTTTAGGTCAGCCTATTACAATCCGTAAAGCCTTCGACTCACCCCTCATCCCGAAGTGAGTAGGGCAGAGTATATCGTTTCACACACCATGTATGTTTACGATTATGGTTATACTGGTGTCGGCGGTGCAGCCGTTCTCAAAACTGCTGCACCAAGATAACCGTTCGTTCCCGAGCTCTCTATACGCTCTACTCTGGTCTTCTTCTATTATATTACATATAGTACACAACTTTGATGATAATCCAACAACGTGTTCCATATCCCGAGCCCCTCGTGTAGCTTCAGTTTTTCCATCGCTTCGACACTTTAGTTTGTCCCTCAATTACTCCGACCTATTACTCAGGTAACTAATTTCAGTACCTCGTAAAAATGGTATTAAAAAGGCCATTTCATGTGAAATGTTGTTTATGAGTCCGCAGTGGAAAATCCATTATATATTTATTTCACATATAAAACATTTAAAAATTGAAGAAATATTAACTCCATACTTAATAGTATCTGATTTAATTTTCTTCAATGTTGATCAAAATGCAAAATGGAAAAAACAAACTGATTATATGTTTATACTTTTTATTCAATATAATACAATGTTTCTTCATCATCATTCTGACATCATCATTGTAGGTGTAGGAGGTTAAGAAGTTAGTGTTGATAGTTTATTACTTGTTAGCTATAAATTATTTTTTCATTTGTTTGTTTAAAAGACATCGAATTTTCGAAAAAGTCATTTTTTTTTTCAAAAATTATAGAATCTTTGTTTTTTTATGTGCTGTTCAGAAAAAAATACAAAAAAATTATTTAAAATGTTAAAATATGCGTTTTGTGAATCTTAAACTTAAATTTTTTTTTTTAATTTAGTGCAAATTTCAATTTTTTGAAACTTTCTTATCTTGTATAACTTTGAGTTTGTTCCGGTCATCAGATTTTCCTAATTACAATTTTTTTCGATTTTTGAAAACTTCCTTTTTTCCTGTCAATCATTGTAGACACTAATATTGGTCACTGATAATCAACCCTAAGCTATTTTTAATTAATTCTCACTCTTTTTACGATTAATTGAGACTTAAATTTAATAATTAATTATTTTGCTTGTTAATATACACGATGATATCAGAATAATGTAGACGAATGTTTTATTCTTGGATAAAAAGTATAAAAATATGAATTATTTGGTCTCTACATCTTAAATTTCTATCAAAATTCATACCTTTAATGGTTTTTTTCTAAATAAATTTTAAACGAGAAAATTTCTCAAGTTTTTGTAAAATGTATGTAAAAGTCATGAAGTATAGGCTTCGATTTTCATAATTTTGCAATTTTTCAGTCTGACAAGAAATTAAACTTCCACTTCTGCTACTGAGTAGCCGTTTAATTAATTATTTTCTAGTCTTTCATTTCTCTTTTTCAGTTTTCATTTTTAGTTAATATATCTAACTATCGAAATTAAATCGAGGATATTTTTTCGCATCATTTATAGCTTCTCCGAAAGTATTGCTTCTTCTTAGCACGGTCCCATCTATATCCAACTTAAAAGTGCTGGTGTCTTTCTTATTATTCTTGTCTCAACGCCCACGACATACACAACATCTCGGACTCTATTGTTTGTTTCCGCTGAATCATTTTGCAAACTCTCATTTCTTTTGTCTGGAGTTTAGTATCTTGATGATTGTACTTATTATATCGCTTTGAATTTGTAGTGTATCTGGTAAAGGGTACAGCGTTTAAGTCCCATTACATGAGACATCCTCTAGTGAGAGGATTACTCCTCAAGATTATTACAGCAAAGATTATAAATATTTTTACACTTTTAATTGCTGTACTGTTAAAGTGTTGCAAGTAGGAAACATCACAGCTTATATAATAATAACGGTGCATCATTCTATGTGTCGTCATTCCCATATTAGTCAACACGTGATAAATGCATCGACATTATTTTTTTTGCAATCAAATACAAACGGAGCATTAGAAAGTCGCAACTAAATAACGTGACAAACGTTAAAAGGGCATACTACAGCAGCTCGATAGGGTATTGTGCCAAAAGGGCGCATAAAAAAATTTTTTTTCGTGACTCAACGAAAACAAATTCTGATTCAAAATGAATTTAAGATTGAAATTCATATTTTGACACAAATATCAATTAGTTTTGAGATCAATCCAAATTTAAAATTGATTTGTAAATAGAAATTAGCACGTCTGTAGAACTTTCGATCTTGCTTCAGAACTTCAATAAAGACTTAAGAATATTTTATCCTATAAAATTAATCCTAAATATTTTCAAGTCTTTATTAAAATTCTGAAGCATGATCGAAAGTTCTACAGACGGGTTAATTTTTATCTACAAATCAATTTCAAATTTGGATTGATCTCAAAACTAATTCATGTGTGTCAAAATATGAATTTAAATCTTATATTCATTTGAATCAGAATTTTTTATGCACGGGGACGTATCTTACAATATATTACCCTTTTTGCTTGAAGAAAAATATTTTTCTTAATATAAATTTTTTCTGAAAAACAATTCCTGTTTTAGTATAAAACGTTGACAAGAAGCTCTAAAAACGAAGCTAGTTCAAAATGATACCGACAGATATGAAAATCAACTGTAAAAAGATGATGGCGCACAACAGATTAATGCAAAATATGATAGCGCAAAAAATTTATACACCTTTTTTCTGTAGACCACATTTTTTAAATACTTCGAGTCAAAAAGGCGTACAACCTGAGACATGAGCTCTTTTTAGTTTTGGAAAATTTTTCCGTTCAGTTTTAAGCTTAAAATACGTTTAGAAAGTGATTGGCAAAAAAAAACTTAATACGTCCTTTAGCTTTAGATCACAAAATTTTTAAGTTCTTGAAGCCAAAAGGGCGTCAAATTTGAGACATACGCCCTTTCGGCTTAGGAAATTTTTGTTTTTAGTTTTAAGCTTAGAAAATGTTAGCAAAGTAATTGGCAGAAAACAAATTCTCGTTCACCTGTTTCGTGTTTGTCACGCGAAATATCAGCGAACTCTGAAGCGTATATATCTATTTTTCAATAGCAAATGCAATTCATGTCAGATCGGGAGGAGAGCAGACAGTTTAATTTAAGACAGCCTGCAAAGACGTTTCGGTAATCCAAGATCCTCTAGACACGCCCGTCTATTTCCTTTTAATTCTTCTCTGGGATGTCCGTCTTTTATTTAACTTTATTTCTTTTATTCCCAACGACGACACGAGCAATCTACCAAGTCACCGTGTCGTATTTTTCCAGTGCAGGACCAGCCATTTGCTCAAGGAAAATGATTACTTTAGCGGCGCGTTAATTCCTCCAAGTGTCTTGATCCAACTATTTATTTTTCCTAAGTGAGAACAGTTAATTACTTTTATCTTTTATTTATACTTTGTTATTCTTTTTTCTTCTTTTTCCACTCCCGCTTTTATTTAATTACTTTTTAATTAATTACTCTCCCATAAAATCATCCATTATGATTATTAATTACCAAATTAAAAGTTTTACTGTCAAATTAATAAAATATAAGTGTTTCAGCTTTATGAAGTTTGGATTTATTTGAAGCCTGGATAAATTTTATTTGAAACTTAATTTTAAATTTATAATTTATAATTTTATATTATAATACTTTTTGGCACAAAACCCTATTTAACTGCTGTAATACATGCTCTTGACATTTAGGACGTGACATGGTCGAGTTATGTAATATTGACCAAAAAAATTATTAAATTTATAAAGATCAGTATGTAAAAATTATAAGAGTAAATTTGTTATTGCATTCAAAATAGGATTTTTAAATAACAGATAGAAATTCAAATGTTTTTTTAGAATTATTAATAATAAATACAAAAATTGATGTGACTTGATCAATGTTTCATCTCCTAAATTATTCTGGACATTTATTAAATTAAATACACACCGTAATCCAATCAATAAAATATATAAAATAACTAATGAAATTCCTAGTAAAATATTTATCGACAAATCATTAGATTTCCCTGTAAACACATCGAGATTTGTTTCTGTATACAAAATTGATGCTCCGACGTAAAAAATTTTGGCGAAATTGACAATAAAAAAAAGAAATCTTGAAAAAGCGAAAGTTATTTGCAATTCACGTCTGAGATAAAAGTAACTCGCGAAAAATAAATGTTGTATATGATACAATAATAAATAGAAGACTAGACAGTAGACATCATAGCACTTGAGATAACACATACTTTTTTGTCAGTAATACCATCTAATACCCACGTACGTAAAAGCTCCAGAACGTGGTCCTGATCAGAGAACGTGACTTGAACGAGTTTGCAAAGGGTTCCCGTGTTTTACGACCTCAATTCCAGAGGCAAAAAATAAAATATTAAATTCGCCTACGCTTCGCATGACCGGCTGGTTTTAATGACTCTATTACCGTAGCTTCCTCACTCGCTAAAATTGTTTTTATCATCTATGTATCATTCTCCATCCACATATTTATCCATCATATCCATAAATATTCTCATTAATTCAACTTTGATTTCGCATTTTATGAATTTAACACTCTCTATTATCATCATCAATTACTTTAATTTATTTAACATCAATTACACTTTAATTTATTTAACCAGCAGCAATTACCACAATCAGATTCTACTAAGGCTTCAAACTATAATTGACTGGGAGTATGCCATAAACTGCATATACACGCACTAAATCCGTAATGGCATTCCACACACACAAATTCTCTGTCCAGTTCGTGTTACAGAATATCTACCCGTGGAGAAAATTTCTGATAAGTCTATATACGGCTTGACATAGTCTAATATGCGCATATAAAATTCTTTAATATAACCAGATGGAAATTGGCCATATCAAGACATATACAGTCATTTCAGGCTTGATATATTTTAATGTGGCTTACTATGTCTAGATATGAAAATTGTTTAAATCAAGACATATCAGGCCATATAGGGCCATATCAAAAAATTTCATAGGGACACATCAAGCCATATATGTTCTGATATGGCCATTTACTTACCAGAATATATAGTTGTATCAAAGAATTATATATGCGCATATCATGCTGTGTCAGGTCATATCAGAAAATTTTTTCACGGATGGATGCATTTCATTATTCTTTTCTTTTATTTTCCGAGCCACAACTTAAAAATCAGATAATTAGTTATCGACAAACAATTAAGCAATAAATAAAGTTCATTTGTTAAAGGAAATTAAGTAACCCGGCGTTTTCCATACACTTTTTACTCTCTCTAGTCTTTACTGGCACGTTAACCGTTAAAGTAGCTGTTTTAGTGCGCGGAGGCGAAAAGTAGGGTGTAAAAGGTTATTTACTCGCGGTGATTTTATGGCGATGCCCCCTGCACCCACTCGAGTAACGCAGGTCCAAGTCTATCCTTTATTCAACATTATTATTATTTTTAGGATACTTAAACCTTCCGTAAGCTACGAGCAAACGTTAACTTTTATTTTATGTTTTTTTTAAACTAATTTGTAACTTGTAATTTCTTGCTACTAACCTTTTTGTTACCCAAAAAATTCTTATCTAAGTTCAGAACGTAAAAAATAAATTTTCTCGTTTGTCTGATATATACGGGTAAAACTATTTTTAGAAATTAAAGGTAATTTGGTTTCTTTTTGGCATAAAAAATCAAATTACCTTTAATTTTATATCATTTTTCAAAAACAAGAATTTTTTATTGAAAAATTGACACTTCATTTTTTTTTTGAAATTAATCTTTTTTTTATGAACTTTCATGAAGAAAAAACAATATGTGATTGTTCAAAAAAATTCTTAACATTATTTTTATGAGTTGAAGTATTTTTTGGATTATGAAATTAAACAATCACTAATGAACGAAAACGTTCAAAATATGATGAAAATTGTATTCAAAATTTAGATAGAATAATTTTCATGAAGTTATGGTTATAAATAATACATCACCCTGTTTCAACATAAAAATATTTATATATTTGAATTTTTCATGCATAGGATTTTAACGTTTTTGGAGAATTTGTTATTGAGTATTTTTCTTATCGAATCGCTGATAAATTCGAAACAAATCTTTTATATTTTGTATTTACAATTTCACACTTGAATTTTTATGTTAGCAAAAACGTGTGTATGTATATTTATATTTATATTTATGTGAATAAAAAATAAAAGAAGTGGAGGTGAGTTCGGAGTATCACCCATAGAAGTGGTAGTATTGCAACAATTGTAAACCGAATACGGGCGATAGTATAGAGTGGAATAAAGTATAAAGTACGAGAATAAAAAGTGATATTGGAATTTTTCTAGTATAGCATCTGCGGGGTGAAATACAGTCGGCGGGTTAACGCTACAACAAATGTACGTGGGATTGCTCGGGGGAATTCAAATCGCATCTAGATAAAAGCCTGCGAAACGTCGTCGTTTCGAGCTACGGAAATCATAATATTCATTCATAATTCATTGTTTTCTCACAGTTCCCACCTCATTCTCATACTCTTCTTTAGCTTCGGCTTCGTCTTCCTCGAAATTCACTTTTTATTTTTCACATCCGCTCAGAGCACTGCTGCTAAAATTCACTCGATTTCTAATAATATTATTCGGTTATATTTCTTCATGCAAGTTTCTTCCAGGTTGATCTAATTTATCGCCAGTGTTTTCGTTATAAAAACAATTTAAACTTCTACTATCAACATTAACGTTTCTGTGCATTACCAGACTTTGCATTGTTTGAGATAAAAATTTTATTACGATAATTGTCTACATAATTTGATCAATTAATTTTTATATTTATAAGTTACGATATTTAATTGATATTGAAGTCATTTAATTAAGAATGTTTTGGTTTTGTTTTGAAATTTTATCGAAAATTGCTTTCATAAATTTTTTTTAATTTCCAAATCAAGAATTAAAAAAAATTTTTTTTTTTAATTTATTTGTAAATAAAAATCCTAAAAAATTGCCAAATGTCTTACTTTTTTAATATCATTATTATTTTAAATTTGTAACCCTCATTTAATAAAAAATTTTTGAACCCAAAATTTTTTTTTTGTAATAAAATTATTAATTCATGTATTAAGAAAAAAGAACCTAATTATAGATTATAATAAATAAACAAATAAATGACAGTACCAAAAATTGCTAGTTTCATTTTCAACTTGGCTTGAGTTTTCTCCAATGATATTTCTTCTCTTCATGATTATTTTTAATGATAAATAAATTCCATTTGAACCTGCAAAAAGTTTAAAGTGACACCTTGTTAATAACATTAGAATTGCCATTTAAAATTTAATAGTAACAACAACATAAAATTACTGTTGACAATATTACCATAAAATATATATAAATAATATCCTAGTACACTCTTTTATTCGTAAAATCAGCCAACTCCAGTCCCATGAAGTATATTAACGTTAAAATGCAAAACATGGCTCCATTTTTCGTTTAAAGAGTTGCATCAGCCTACGCCGTTTCCTCATACTTTATACCTTCTTATATATTAAGCATATATACTAGCGTAAAAATATCGGCGATGAAAAGAGAACATGCATGGATAGGAATAGGAGTAAAAAAAGAGGTAGCATAAAAAAGACCGGTAGCAGCGCTACGGTACGGCTGCGTTATGGGTTTTATTTCCACAAGTGAATATATACGATCGAAATTTCCATAGGACAGCAGTTACAGTTAAACGAGCAGAGCGCGTGTATTTATATATGCCGGTGTTGCAAATACATAAAAATAAAAGAAGCGAAGCAATAGCTTGGTTCGTATCCGAGAAGAGTGGAGGGTAAATAACGGCCATGAACCTTTGACACACACAGGAGGCCAGAACGTTTAACCCGAGGAGGATCGTCGCGCAAGGTCACTGGATTCTCTTATACTCTTACTATTACTTTATGTGTGGACATCAATAGCAATTCCATTTTCCCAGTCCTGGTCCAGTGCAGTGACCAAAGACGGTTACGAGCCTCGTTGAGTACCTGACCTGTCCTTTCTTTGGGTTTATCCTTGATTTATCGGAAACCGTCTCCTCACTTCGCTTCCAGGAGTAGGAGTTCATGTGACCAGAGTATGAGTGCCCGAGTCAAGTGTGAGGGTAAGCACGGGATAATACCCTTATAAATTCATGAGGGTCCGCAGGCTTCTACTCCGAGCACGGGTCATTTAGATCCTAAGTATTTTAACGAAAATTTAGAAAAAACGGTTTTGTCTCCTCGATTTACCGGAACCGGCTCAACCAAGATTTATTGCACGGAAAATAATCATTTTTTTACTCCCGCCTTGTCAATTGTTGCTTGTAACACTGACAAGGGAAAAAATAACGACGACCGGTTTAAGAATAATTCTCTTTTATTGCTACCTTCTTTCTTTTCCGAGTTTAAATAGGTATATATGTGGCGCTACCTCAGAGCTAGATTTTAATAATGTTAAATATCAATTAAAACTTATGAAATTGAAAAGTGGCATAAAACTGGACTGATTTTTGTTATATAATTAAAAATTTCATTTCAGTGCAGTGTTTGTTATAAGTTATAAGTAATGTAAATGATTTTATCTATAATAGAATTGTAATTTTTTATTTCCATTTGATAAAAATTGGGGAGGGGGGGGGGAAGTTTTTTTTTCAGGATAAAAATTGACCACCTGACTATGACGGCTTATAATTGTGTGGTCGATAAAAATTTCAAATTTTTACAAAATTTTAAAGCTTCAAAGTTACTTTTCTGATAATTAAAATTGGATTAATTAAAGTTAGAAAATTATTTGATGTAAATTTTTGAATTTTTTTTCGATTCAAATTCTACCAAAATTTCACCTGAAAAATAAATTTTTATTACAACAGCACTCTTTACTGTTCATTCCCGTTAATCGCTAGATCAAATAGACTCTTGAGCAAGACAATACCCAAAAGAGAGACACCGAATACTGAAGGGTAAACACCAGTCCAGGCATTCTCGGAGCAGGAGTAAACAGGCGGAACACAAAAAGAGGATTTGAACCCCAAAATCGCAACGACATTGAAGGATTGACAAATTATGCGATAAATAATCTTGAGGCTTGTGTAAATAGACGGCCAATTAGTGACGTTTTTCGCCCCTACTCGCTACATATTATAGCGCAGTTTAGAGCTGGTATTATTTATATTTATTTATACAACACAACGTACGTACAATGCGATACAATACAATACAACACAACGCGATAAGATATAATGGAATATAATGAGTATATGTGTTTGTCTGTGGGGTGCGATGAATTATTTTAAAATTTATATTTATAATCCGCTGACGTTGTTTACCATACCAAGGCGCTTATTACTGTTTGCCTTCTTTCTCTCCCACTCGATAGTCTTAGGGCTGAAGAGAAATCTGACACACCGGGCATAAATCCCAGGTGACACGCAGATAAATCAATTTTCGCCAGTTACCTTTTATGTTATTGCTTCTCAAATTTCGTTTATAAGGTCAGCATCACTGGGTGCCTATACTACACATATTCAAATATTATTTACTCATATACATTTTGGTTGACTTGTTTCACTTTGCATACAATTAAGAAGAACCAAAAAAAAAAGTCCAACCAAATTTGAATATATTTCATGTAACTTTATTGTTCGACTTTATATATATTTGGTAGATTAACGATACGACAACTAAACACAAAATCACTATTTTTACAATCGTGAGAGGATGTCTTTAGTGAATTTCACAGCGTGATCGGTTTGTAGTTTAAAGTATGTGTGGTATGCGATAGTTTCTTGGAAAAACCCAGCAGGGTGCCATATTCTCGGCCAACACTTTCGTTTCTCTTTCCCGTTCTTTAATCTAAAACATTAAAACCCAGTTCATTTTTATTGCGCCTGTTTTATTTATGATGATAAGTTAATAAGTGATTGCATTTTATCTTTACACTTTACAGTTGTGTTATCGCTGTTCTTTGACCCCAATGAGCCTAATTTGACTGTAGGCTGGTTTATGAGGCCACACGCATTAATAAGACGCATTTCGGTGAAATGAAATAAAAGGATTATAACGGCTGATGGGCGAAATGTTGATAGCCTCGTTAATTTGCCGGGATACCCTTGACTGTGCTGCTAACTGGCATTACTCAGTGGTTTCTAATCCATTAATCCGTTGATTAATCACCCGCAATTTCGGCGTCTTCGAACATTAGAATTGGAAGTACGTTTTATGGATTATTGGACTGGTATACCGTACTCGAAATTTTTGTACGTTTATGAAAGATCATAATGAATAGTGATTCATGATTAATGAATGATAGTCGAATGGAAGAAAAAGAGAAACGCGTGTGTTTTCGCTATTAATTAGTGATACAAGATAATGACGGTCTTGATATTCAAGCAGCCTTCTAAGATGTAATTTGGGTAGCTTCGATATTACACCGGGTGCGGGTTACAGTCTTGGGTAGAGCGACAGAAGGAAGACGAGACTGGTTGTAAGACATGTCAAAGTAGAACAGTAATTATGCCAAGCACAAGTTTGGACAACTCATCAGTGCCAAGTGTTGCGGAGGTACATACATCAGAATTCATTACATTTTAGACATGGATTTTGATTTGAGTGTTTTGTCTTTAATTAATATTGATGATTGTTTAAGGGTTTATACGCACTTAAAATTAAAAAAAAAATTAGGTAAAACCAAATGTACATGCTTTAAGCGCTCATGTTATACGTATATTATTAAAATTTTTTCAATTTCCCGCGCATTATTTATGACGCAAATAAAACGCCCTCACGTGTTCCATTATATCAACTACTTACAAGTCAATACGCATGCATACGTTGGCTTGGAAAATTCGGTGTGAATACTAATCAAAGTGTTTTAATTATAACTTAACGAAGTAACCCGCACGGAGAAATATATATATGTCAAAAATATATGTCGCATATATAATATATATGCCGCATATATTTACGCAAAAAAAAATATGTCAACATATATTTTTCACATAGATGCTGACATATATGCAGAGATACATGCTTACATATATGTAGACATATATGTAAGCATACACTGAAAAAAAAATTTCTAAGTTTGAGAATTTTTTTACTCAAATCAAGAAAGATATATTTTTCAAAATTATTTTCTTGATTCAAGTTAAATTTCTTTCTGTGTATCTCTATACACTTATATGCGCACATATATGTGAACATATATGCACGCATATATGTGAACATATATCTACGCATATATGTGAACATATATGCGGACATACATTTAGCGCAAAAAAAAATATATGTGAAAATATATATTTGCATATATTTTTCGCATATATATTTTTCCATGCGGGAATGTAAAGCTTTGATACTGCATGGGGTTCTTCATTAAAGTTTAATGACAGGGCTGAAAAAAAAAGAGTTCTAAAATTATATATATTTTTAGTTTTTTTGACTACTCCACCATATTTTGACAGTTATTTCTACTAAAGTTTAAAAAAAGGGTTTTTTCGCTAAAATTGATAATTAATTTAGTAAGCAGTGTTTTGGATTAGTTCAGTAATCATTCTTCTTGCCACCAGTGTATTTTTTTTTAACATTTGTACAAAGATTATGGATTAAAAATACAATTTCTCTTGACGAGATAGGAAACTTCATTTTTAGGCCCCAGTAGAGCTATGCCTTTGCCCGTTCGCGCTTAAGGCATGCAAAAAAAGTATTATTTTTTTAATTATTTTTGCAATGTGCATATGTTTGAGCAAAATATGTGTCATTAACTTTTGACTGTTTGAAAAAACAATGTGAAATAGAAAAGGGTATTTTATTAATTTAGGTAATAAAATGAGTATAGATGAAAAAAAGAGAATGTACAAAATAAAAAGTAAAATAAAATAAATTACGTTAAAATAAATGTTATTTGATGAAATTACTTATAAAATAAGACGTAACAAAGAAAATTCTTAAAAAGAAATCTCTATACTTACAATAAACTGTACATTTGCTACATATGGGTATGAAATAAAAAAATAACATAGTGTATAGTTGATAAGCACTGAATTTAAATATATGAAAAAATCTATAGGCATTCGATATCAAAGAAGTTAATTTATTTTTTTACGACTTCAACATGCGCTGTTTACTTAAAAAGTAAATTTTTCTTGAAAAAAATGTTACTTTTTAAAAAGCAGAGTCACTTTTCAAGCATTCAGATGAAATTTAGCTGGTGATTCGATAATCAATTTTTTTTCATGGCCTCATAAAGTTCTAAGTCACTACTAAACGTATGTAAAGTTATTGACTATAAATATTACATTCAAACAATTGTAATAGTCACGGTCAACTTCTAACATATGTTAAGAAATGTTGTGAGAGCGAGAATAAGGAGTGATGGGAAAAAGAAATTTATAGGAATACGGAATTTCGTCTAAACGATGACACTCACTCATCGACTAGACTTTTGTATCATTTCCACAGCCCAATACGCTAGTGGAGTAGCCGAAAGAAATTTCTATGTATTAAAAAAGGTTTGAAAACGAGCACTTGAGAGAGGCGCGCAATGTTCGCGCTATCTATCATATCGAAACTAAACTATCCCGTGTATATTATTTTTCTTATTAATCAATCTAAAAGCATATTCAAGTCAAATGAGAGACACGACAACAATTGATCTGATTGCAATAATTATCTTTGTCCAGAAGTTGTTTTGATAAATTCAATTTATTGCTCCAGATAAATTCCTCTTTGAAGTTGTTTTGTTCCAGTTCTGTTGATGTCTAGGACCATCGAGCGAAAACTCTCCACTTGAAACTAAACAGCAGACGGTGAAGATGTCTTGATGGTTGACCAAGACCAAGAGATGGTTGACGACGCCCATACCGTGTTCCTCTTACTCATCTACCCGAATTTTTTGTCCTCACTTTGGTATCTTTCTTCATTGGTACTCAAGAATTTGAAGACCTGCTGTATTTTATTAGCTTCTATCAGTAAACTTCTGAATCCGGTTTCAAGTTCTGGTCTATAAAATTTCATTTATCGAATAAAATGACAAATGACAATTTTATGACGTAAACTCTGAAGATGTCTTGAGGCGAAATTTGAGTGGTCTTTTATTTAATGCCAGATTTGTGGTAATTAAAGACTGGGTTTAAGTTTATGAGAACAATAAAACAAAAGTTTGGTAAATAAACAGCGGGAAGAAATGAAAACTGGAAATCTTGTGTTCTGTGTTCCTTAAAGTAAAGAGAGAAATTCGCCTGGAAGTAGACACTCGGTGGCCCTTGACAGACTCTGCGGCGATCTAGAACCCTCAGCCCTCAATTAAAATCATTACCGCGGCCTAAACCAACCTGCTTCAAGTCCGGAGTTTGCCAAGAAAAAGTTTACCCTCAGCTCAACACCTCTGTTCTCTTATCACGTCCAAAGTTTGTTCTGGATCAACAATCGTACTAAGAAATGAGTTCTCTTCTTGCGTCTTGGCATTCATTTTTGAGAGCCTCAAGTTTGGTAATTAATTTGTTGGGATTCTCCTTCGGCAATCACAATTCCTGATCGTATCACGTTTCTGTGGCTAAGAGATACATTCAGAAAAAAAACTACATAGTTCAAAAAATATATATTATCTTCAAAATTTTAATATTGCTTCAATATAATCAGTTTGAATTAATTACAGAAATTAATTAATGGATCGATAAATTAGAATTTTTGGAGTAACATAAAATTGTTTTGAAAAATTTAACTCTAGCAAAGTACTTTATTTTTATCAACAAGATACGCACGTATTTTGTTCAAAAATTTTTTGTGAATTGTACAGACCATCCATTTCTGGTTACACCAGAATACATATTCAATAGTCATAAATTGATACACAAAATTTCAAATTTTTCGCAATATTCTCAATTTTGATCTCTAATCTCCTGAAAATCAACAAATTATTAGATTTTTGCAACTTTAGATCACCAAAAGAAGTCTTAAATACTTTTAAGAATATGTTAAATTAAAAATTCAATTTCTCAAAATATTATTTAAGTATTTTGAATGAAAATACTACGATCTGCACCAAAAATATAAAGTTTTACAAAGAAAACAAAATTAATTTCAGTTTTTGAGAATTGTTATTAGTTATAGAATTTTCTTTATTGACTGAAGATAACGTCCTTTTTCATCAAGTGACAATAGATACCCACCAAAGATCTCTTAAACTAGGACGTCAGAAATTAAAACAAAAAATTGTTAAAGGAAAACAACCGATTTTTCCAAAATAATTTTGTTTTTGGAAAGAATATTTCTCTTGAATCTGGACAAAAGTTCTTCTATGAGTTATCACAGAACCAACACAATCTATTTATTTCACCTATTTAAAGTTTCGAACATCCTCCCTGTGTAATATGCATATTCTTATATACTATATACTTACACTAACATACTGTAAGATTTATTCCAAGCTTTATCTGTGCTGAGCAAGTACCAGAGCTCGTATTTCGTGATTCTATTCTACAACAGAGAGAGACACCGGAAATCTCGGGCTGAAGATGAGGTGCATACCTAAATTACGCGGAAGTAAAAGGAATAGAACCGATGGGACAAGACATATGGAATAGCTCTAATGCAGCTGCGGCGTGACCCACTTCCGGCGTGAATGTGCATAAGGACTTCTCGTATCGGCTATAAAGACGAGAGTCCTTTTTGCTTAGCCAGCAACTTCCGTGCACGTTGGCTTATAAACTCTGGTATAATACACGGTGTGGTTCTACGCGAGGTTGGTTCCTGAGCTGAAACTAAAACTACTACTTAGACCATGTACATGTACCTTCTCCTACATGCTGATAGTGATGTCTATAGGGCAGAAAAATCCTCGGGGAATCCACGAACAATGCGGGATTTAAAACTTCTGAATTTCTCGACATCTCCTGGCAAACGCGGTGTGTTTTCAATATTCCTAGTATGGGAATTCAGATATCGGAGCTCAAAACTCGAGGGTTAAACTCACATTTTCGCATTTACTAAATGCTTTTTCTGTTGAATTTAGATTTTTTGTAAATATCATAACACCTTGAGCTTCAAAACATTATTTACATAATGGATTTTTGGTGTTAAATAAAAGACGTATAGGTATACAAAGGTATACAAGTATGCATTAGAAATTTTCTACACATTAAGTTTGTCTTAATTTTTGTAGAATTTTTTTTGCAGGGAGGTTATTTCGTTAAATTTTAATAAGCTTTGTTTATTTATATTGTTTATCATGAAAAATAATGGGTGACATATTACTTTAGTAGGAGGGAGATTGATGCGTCCAATTTTCTCACTTTACCAGAAGATATCGCCCTGAATATGAAGGAGCCCGGGAGTGTGCCGGCGTGTGAGGCGTTCGAGGAATATAAGTATTCATAGAGCGGTTTGTAATATGTCACAAATCCGGACGTGGATTAAGACGAGCGCCTGTATCTCCGGTCTCGAGGAGCTGATACCTCCTGCTTTCTTGGATACTTACTTATTTTTTAGTGACTTCTATATTGTGGGGTTGTTTGCACTTTATTTAAATTTATACAACCTACTTAGTACTGTATTAAAGATGATATTCAAGGGTATAAACAGCACGTGGGAACGGTGAAGGAGAAAGTTTTTTGGAAATTGATCTTCAAATTTTTGAATTCTAACTTTTTGTTAAATTTTATCGAAGTTTATCGTGCGAATAGTTTTTATTTATTGATCTAAGTAATAAATATAATAACAATTAATTGAGGATCATTTAATTGAAGTGAAATTGTTTATAACATATAAAAGATATACTAAGGCTCATTTTTACAAATTTTGAATCATAACATCTAGATGTAGACAAAGTAATAATGAAAAAAATTTTAAAGATACAATATAAAAAAATTTAACATTATTAAATGCTGTTAAATAGTTTTCTGTTGATTCATCAAGAAAATTAAAAATTCAAATGACTATAAAATATTCAAATTTTATTTGTACAGAAAATTTTGTTTCTGATTTAGAAAAATAAGTTTCTAAAAAAATTCTTCTAATTAAATAACTATTAATTTTGATAATTTATAAAAATCACTCAGTGGGGTGAAAAAAATATGTTTAAAAATTTCATAATAATACCAAAACTATTAAGAAAAACCCAATTTTTATTCATCAATCAAATATTTGGCTAGTGATGAAAAAATTAGAAATAATCATATTTTTAAATTCCGATTGAATAAATGTAATTAGTAGAGTTTGCGTCAGTTAAAAATTTTTAACATTTCCTTATATTTAAAGCAGTCACGATACTCTATTTATCGTCCACGAAGAGGACAGGTTTTGTTAATATTTCATAAGATTTATTGTCTGGATTTTTATTTCTTTTTTTTTTTTTAAAGAATAAAATAATTATATCAGAACTTTTCGTGAAAACGCCGGAAATAAAGAGCGAGATATGGCGTTAAATGATTTCACGTATAACAATAAAAAAATATGCATAATGTAGTATCCATTTGCGACATAAATTTTTGGCGAGGCTCCACTCGACACCTGAGACTATTCTTAACTTTTTATTTCCTTGGATAACACTCTAATTCACTTTCCATTCACGCAGGCCCTATATAGAAGCGTCGAGTATACTTAATCCTGTGAGAGTTTGCAAGCGCGAGACCGTGAGTTTTAGCAGCAAGCTGCAAGGAATTTCTTCCGGCGAAAATCTATGCGGAGAGGTGTAACACCGAGTGTACGTAAAAAGCGAACCAGGGAGTACAGTATAGTCGAGACTCGAAAAGAATGAAAGAAGGAGGAATGAAATGTGTAAAAGAAAGAAGAGCTGAAAAGGAGTAGAGAGGATAAGAAGCCAAGGGAGAAGAAAGTATAAATATATAGCGGAGTATACGCCTGGTGAATATCAAATCGCAGTGTCGAATCGAATAGCGATAAACGAGGCGATTGAAAGTCCTTGGGCTCCCCGAGAACTCCAAGAAGAGGTCGCGACAAAAGGACCTCACGCCATTTCACGTATTCTCCTACACCGGCATATATCGATAACCCATTCGTATTTATATATAGCTGCTCGATTCGTAAGGACAATGATAATGCCGAGTTAGGTGACACGCGACCAATGAAAATGGGCCATTGTCGACTCGGTTTAAACCTGTCCGAGCGATGAACAAAAGAGGAACCTTTAAGCCTCTATCCACTATCTATAGTTTTATGCATTATTTCATACGCCCTTTCTCATATATTTAAGAAAAAAAATAAGATTCTTCTTGTTTCTATTAAAATTTTCCCACGTGGTTATTATGTTGGCCTCCAGGTCGCTAATTTACACCGAGAAATTTTTTTGATGTGGTTATTTATATAATATATATCTACTTAAAGCCATATCAGAAAATTTATATTTATACTCACGTTCTAATACATCGGAACTCACAGAATTCATTTTTTTTAGAAAAATTGATTCTTAATAATATCATGCAGCTATTAGTGGAATTTTAGAGATTAAATCGTTCAATAACTATTTGTTGATATATTTTATAATTCATTACATCTTATCCAACCACATTGGAAAAGAAATTATATTGATTTAAGAAAAAAATTAGTAACAAAAAACTTCGTTGTGAAGAGTTTCATTTTCTTAAATCAAATAAAATTTTGTTAAACTTAAAAAAAATTTTTAGTTCAAGAATTTTTCCACTTAAATTAAGACGATGAAGTTCTTCGAAATAATTTTCTTGATTCAAGAATTCTTTTCTTGAATCAAGTTAATTTTTCCTTCTACACTGAGAAAAAAGTATTTTGATAATCACAATACTTGGTATTTTGATAATCAAAATACCAAGTATTGTGATTATCAGAATACAAGTCAATTCAAGACCTATACTCTGCGCAGTAAACTATAATACATGCGCTGTCACTGCCATCGACGTTTTAACACTAACAGTCAGTTTATTTGATTTATGCACTGGTAAAAATAGAATTCAACTAATATTTATTATATTAGCTTGAAAAAATTTATTATTACACTTTTAATTTTAATTTTAATTTGTTTTGTTAGCTTTATAAGTCAATTGATTTGTACCAGTAAAGTGAGGTTATAAACATCCAATAGTCTGTTATATTGTTATACTGATAATCAATATACCTAGGTATTGTGATAATCAGTATACTTATTTTGATAATCAAAATACCACGTATTCTTAGTAGCACAATACCAAGTATTCTGATTATCAAAATAAATATCCTTAGTAGCAAAATACTTTTTTCTCAGTGTACTGCAATAATAAGATTAAACTGTTTTTATGATCTAATAAAAAATTTTCTAAGTATGAGATCCGATATGTTAGCAAGTGCTTATCAAAATATCTGGTTTTTTATGTTCCGATGTACCCATATGTGACCTAATGTGGTCATATTAGATGAACATCGGTTTTTCATCCGTCTGAGAAGCTTATCTGACATTAATTTTTAGTTTAA
The DNA here is from genome assembly GCA_905319865.3 of Cotesia congregata. Lineage (NCBI taxonomy): Eukaryota > Metazoa > Arthropoda > Insecta > Hymenoptera > Braconidae > Cotesia > Cotesia congregata. Next base: position 15,420,880 of record CAJNRD030001123.1, read on the forward strand.
TCAACTACCAACCAAGTTTTATTTCATACAACATGTTAGATGTCAGAGAAATTTATAGAAAAAACAAAAAATTATATAAAAATTTTTTTCAATTTTCATGTATAGTCTGATGTGGCCATAAATGTAAATTTTTACACGAGCGATAAGACAATTGTATTCTTTGAGATTTTGCCTTAAGTACATCAGGAAATATAAGTTCCACATAAATTTTCATTTATGTAGACTTTAACAAGACATTTTTTACTTCAAAAATATTTACCTTGATGCCTCTCCTCTCACTTTATGTAAAATCCGAGAAAAGCGCGTAGCTCAGAATAAGAATCTACGTAAATCTGAAAAGACGAATAGAAGCGAAATATCAGCTCTCCTGTCTCAGCCGTCACCAGAAATAACGTGTGAGACTCTCCTTTTTCTGGCGTGGTCTCACCTTTCTTTACTTCTGCTCGTTTATTCAAAAAAACGTCACCGAATTTAAATTTCTAGCAGCGTAAAAGAAGGAAGAGTGTGTAGCAGAAGAATTCGATTCGGCTTAGTGAGATTAAACTCCAAGATAAACCTTAAACTCAGAAGATATTACCGAACTAAGAAAAAATTCTCGAGGAGCCAGCTTCGAAAGAATAGACCAGAAAAATTCTATCATCTGCAGAATAAGACTCGGCAGTGCGAGTTTGTGATAACCAAAATAAAAAAAATGGAAACGAAACTTTGGCAATAACAATATCGAGCAGTGAGTCGTATCACGAGGACGATCAACAGAATCAGTATCATCAGGAGAATCGATAACCGAACCCGAGATAGCTGCTAGCTGGTGTTTGTCTAGTTCCTCCTAACCCTCTAGTTTCATCAGAAGCTGGAAGTCATATCGGTTCTGTCTCATATAAGCCGGCGATTTAACTTTGCGGTGCTCCTGATGTGGGGGATGCTTGGAAAAAATGGTCGGTCTGGATGGCAAGGGGAAAGTATTTCATTGTTACCACTATCGACTACTCAGTCTTTGCTCGCTGGAACGGCCCGATCGCTACCGAGATCAACTTTCCTCTTCATTTTTTTGGCTTCCGTCCTTCTATTCTGTCGAGGAACATCCGAGACATGTCCACCTCTTTTATCCTAACTTTGTCCGTGGAACTGGTGGAAAGAGGATCAACGTATCTCTTGGCTAAGGCTCTCTGAGTCTGTTCTGTTTTTATTTGAAAATAATAAATGCGATTGTCGGAAACAAAACTGCATGTAAACCTTTATATCTCTTCCAGGAGATGATATTAGGACAGTAGCTCAATATATGATCAATACAAATACGCGTTCTTGTTTTATTGAGATTTAACTTGCAGAGTATGCAATTGTTTTTTAACTGTTTCAATTTAGTAAAAGGATCAATTATGAACATGAATCCAATTATTAACAATCTATCTTATTTTATTATGTATCTAATTACCTCGGATATTAGTAACGATCGTACACATTTTTTAATTAATCTTAACAATTTGAGAAATTAAAATTATTTCGTAAATTTACTTAATAATAATTAAAAAGCAGGATTTGATTGAAAAAAATACTAATCAACACAATATGGAAATAAAAATTCAACAAAAATGAGTTTTTATCTTTCATGTATTAAAAAAGAAAACAACATTGTAACTTCTTTTTTTATCATTTGAATAATTGGTGCATTTACTTTTTTTTTTTTATTGTTAAGATGGAAATCTTTTAAGAAATATTATATTTTTTTTTTTTTAACAAGCTCACTTAATTTTTAATTTTACACTTTTTTTGAGCTGGCTGAAGAAATTTCACCCGCTCTCCTTTGAAATAAAACATTGTTATTATAAAAATTTTATAGGATATCAAAATTTTAGTGTCACTTTGGAGCGTTGTTTTAATACCCGGTTAATCAATAAATGAATTTTTAGTTGCTGATAACAGTGTAGGAAGTGCAAGGACATACGTTAGCGTTACTCCGATAGCCGCTGGGGAACAGAGATATCCACTGAATAATTAAAACCCGATTTATTGTTATTATAGCAAAACAATAAAAATTTAAATATTAGTTTTAATTAATCGCGGGTAACGGCAATAACAATAACAGTCATTCTAGTAATTAATACGTTGTTTAATTTTCAATACTTGAACGATAATCGTTATTTAATTCGCTACTTTTTATTGAATAATAATTTCAATAATGAGTGATAAAATTCTATTTAACAATCTGATTGTGATTATTTTCTATTGGAATGAAATGAACCAGTTCCGGAAGATCGACCGTGCAGGTAAGGGCACTTTCGAGCGAACAAATCGGGCTAAATAATGTCTGAATTTTTGGCACCGATAAGAAGACTGGCTTTTAGTCTAACAATGGAATTCCAATTGTACGTGTGATTTTACTTGTGCATCCTTTCTACCTGGGTGACGGGTTCTGCTCATGTATCCGCATTACATGCAGCCCGCGTTCACTTCGGGTGAGTTATTTTTTCGGTTCGTTGTCTCACCATTGTGTTATGTAGAAGTTCAAATAGAAGTTGAATAAGAAGGAAACTGTACTTGCTATAGTGTACGTTCTGAATTCTCAAATCCGCACTACCCCCGAGCATTAGATCTCGAAATCCGGTGAAGAAACTCGCAAGCAAGCCTTGGTAAATAATGTCTTGAGAAAAATTGAAAAACAAACTTTTGGAAAACATTTTTGTACCTTAAGACCGGTAGCATGAAATGTAATGTTATAAGCTTCGAAAATTTTCAATGTTAATAACAAAAAGTTAAAAGTAAAGGGAAAAATTCAGTCAAAGAATTTATTAGATTGCAAAATAAATTTATTTATTAAAAAAAAAAAAATATCGTCTTTAATTTCAAAACCATCTCGTAGAAAAATTTTTATATATGACCATGTGAAGCTATGTACAAGGATAAAAATTAATTCGTTATAACTTTTTTGAAAATATTTACGTCAATTAACATGTCATTTTAATTTAAATAAAATTGTTTAGATTAAAAGAATTTTTATCAAAAGCCTAATAAAAAAATGACTTAAATTTTTTTAATTTATACTGAAATAAAATTAAGTTTGTAAGTAAAATTTCCAATTGATAATCGAAAATATCGATTAAAAAAAAGCCTAGTTCATGAATTCGAATTTTATATCTCATATTCAAAATTTCCAACTTTCATATCAAGACATACATGGCCATATGAGAAAATTTTTTTGCGCGGGGATTAGAAAAAAACAACAATCTTATCCTCAAAAAACGACCATTACTGATTCTTAATTAGACTTTTAGTTTTTAGCCAACAATACCCTGCCCGTGTTTGAGTGATTGTATGATCTAACAACCCTCTATTCTCTTGGGAGCATATTTTTATTATACCAAGACTATTATTGGTTTTTTATTACCCCCAATATTACGAGTAATTCGTGTTTTTACAGCTTGATCGATCAACTCCTTTCAGATTTTTTAAATCAATTCTAAATTCAGATTTCAATTAAGAGAGGCAATAATAATTCTCTTTTCGATATCAGACACATATGATCTTACTGAAAACCCTCTACCCACAGAAGCCCAAGACAACAAGAAGCTATCGGAACCTCGTCGACCTTTCGTCATTGTGTTGCCCAAGTCGACGTTATAAACGAGGTTGTATCGAGTAGAGATAACCAGCGTCTACACTAATTGCTACTCCCTTGGGAAATTCCGTCCACTGTTTCCTCCAATGTCTTGGGGTTGGTTGCCCGTAATCTCAAACAAAACCTTGATCTTCGACGTAACTGATGTAATTTCACGGTGGATAATTTTTCGTACTATACAATAATAACAAGGGAGGCTTTTGAATAATTCCACCTTCAAAATATTTACTCCATGCGTGACTATAGTATGTCTCAAAGTTCTTCTTAAGTTTTTGCTGTTCACTTCTTTTTGTTCTCAGACTTGAAGTTGTTCTTGCTGTGGATCGTCGTTGCCTTTACTCTCGAATGGGAAAGTTTGTTCCAGGTCCAAGGAATATTCCCCTTCGACTTTGCTCCCTTAACTCTCCGTCGGGAGTAATACCCATCTTACAGATCAATACTTTGCCAGTAAGCTATCGCTAATACTTTCCTCCGCGCGAGAAGGATCAACCTCTACCATCTCGGATGAAAGTCTCCGGGACTTTAAAGGCTGTCGTGACGGACCGTAACAATGGAAGAAAACTCGAAAAATTTCAAACACCAGTGCAACTTGCTCTTACACATTTTTTATTTTTTTTCATTTTTTATATCATCGCCGAAGACGGAGCCATTACTGTGGAAAAGTTTCTCCGATCTCGATTCTTGGTGATAAAAATAGTAATTTGTTAACAAATTACTTCAGATAAGTATCCAGTGATTTTATTCCCGGAAATTTTGCACGTACGTCAGGATATTGCGACCTACAAAAAAAAGTAATATAATAAAATAGAAGGAAGGAAAGGACGATATAATAACAGTACACACCACATTGAAATTTTTTGCGCAACAGCGTAATTTACAAAGTTCCCTTACCTCTTATAGCCGAGAGACATTTCGCTAAATAAATTGTAGAAACGAGTAGCAGTGACGCAGCGTGTGGTCGACATGCAGAATTCTCCCTTGTCTCCAGTCTAGACTGTAATACTCTACTGTCATATTTTAGGAAAAAGCACCGAAATACTTCGTTGAGGAGTGAGTAGAGGGAAAAGGGAAGCTGGAGTGTAGAATTAGAAAGCGAAGGGGCGATTACTATTTTCTTAAACTTTGGTCTTATTACCAAAGTACTTTTACCAGATAATTCTGATCTGGGGTGGAAAAATTTTTGAGGGTAGGGCTGCAGGGGACTGAAGATTCTCAAGCAATCCGGGGAGCAAAGTTCACCACCCCGCTCACCAAGATTTTGTATTTATGGAAGCACTCAGCGGACTGGTGATATACGAACTGAAGCACGACATGCGGTCTGTCGTTATGCGTCGCCGATATCACCCATTACGGCCACCCCTGTGCTAATTCAATTCTACATTGAGTTATTATTCCCGTTAGTTAACTTATCATCTTAAAAAAAAATATCTTAGATATTGATTTAGAATTCGTGAACAAGTTTTTCTTCAAATCAATGCATCCAGTAATTGTTAATTGATACGTACATTGCAAAAAAAAACTTGATTTAATAAAAATTTTATTGATCTAAAAACAAAATTATTTTGATGAGAATCTTTGTATGACTGAACTCAAAAATTTTTCGAATTAAAATTTGCTTTTTTAGCAAAGCAAAATTTAATATTTTCAATCAAAATTATAACATATTCAGAAGGAACAACCAAATTCTGTATCTAAAAATACAATTCTTTATAACTACCCGTGAAAAAATTATATGATGTATCAATATATGTCCTAACATGACTTTATATGTCCATATATAGCTTGATATGGTCATATATGCCCATCTATAATTTTTGACCAAAGTTAGGATTGAAAATTTCTAACGAAGGTGCATCATCGGTAAATTGTCTCTTTATAAAAAAGTTGAGGAATGTATGACCCTATCTAACAAATTTTTACGCCTAAAAATAATTTCATTTCTTTTTTTTGCAAATTTTATATTCTTTTGGTTCTTTTATTCAATAGCAAAAAAAAATTTTAACGCTTAAACCTATTCTAAAACTCTTTGAGACTTATTCTTGAAAAATAAATTCTGCCATAAAATGCAGGTTATTTTTCTTGGAAAATAGTAAAGTGTTTCGTTGAATTTCAAAAGTTCTTGAATGGGAAACTTTTTTTATTCATTCTAGAGTTTTATTTTCTTGATTCGATTTATGAAAATTTTTTGAATTAAAACAAACCGAACATGTTGAAACAAAGACGACATTTTGGAGATAATAATTTTCTTCAATTGAAACTTTTTTTTTCTAGTGTAAAATGTTTCACCAATCATTAATAAATCTTGAAAACCTTAAAAAAACTTCTATTAGAGTAATGACTACTATTTCTACTTAGTTCGTTAAAAAGAACATGAAACTTTGGATAAAGTATCTCGAAGATCTCATGTGATTGCAAAAGCACATACGATGTACTTTCAAGTGCAATAAGACAGTGCTAGTTCGGCTGGAGATAAGTATATATAAAACTGTACGAGTTTATGCAGAGCTAGACACTCATGCTCGTGGTGGTGCTTTCGTTTCCTCGTCTCCTATGAGCACTGACACGCAATACAAGAGAGCATATGCAAAATATTTTTTATCTGTCCAGGAAACACAAGTAAGATTTTAGCTTTACTGGCTTCACACGATGCGCTCGCATCCTTCAGTCTCGAGAGTGTAAAATATACACATTTTGTTTTATTTATTTTTTTTTATGATTATGATTATGATATTTTTTTTTTGTATCGCGAGATGTTTTTTCCAGTTTTATAGCCCGGGTTTACTCCAAAATGATTTATGTACTTTCACCTCGACACTTTGTTATTACGAGAAATATAGATGTCAAGGAAGAAGTAATTATTTTCATGCAGACTGCGCGTGGATCACTGAGTCATCCGAAGTTTGTTTGAGAATTGATGCGCTTTAATTGGCAGAAAGTCATAAAGTTGTAAGTTTTAATTTGATGATTTTATTTTTGAAGCTGCAAATGCGAATTTACGAAATCGACATCTACTTGCCTGGAGGAAAACATGTATATAAAATCTGGCATGACTTATTCAGGAAGTAAATCATCTGGAATATACAAATCTTACGGCGCTAGAGAGTATACTTCTTAAGTAACCCATCCAAGACCCTCGAAAAGGTCCTTGGTTGAAATTTTGAACTTCTATCAACTTGTCGGCAGTTTGAGAATGTGATACGGCTCAAATTACTTAAATTCTCACGCTTCTGGTATAGTTTTCCGTGCAAAAACAATAAAGAAGAGCAAATTCATCGAGATATCAAAAAACGTGGTGACTTTTATTAGTAAGAAATTAAAAGGTATCTTTATTGTGCGTGGGATACTCGAACGAGACAGTAATATGGAGTGTACTTGTTATTTACGTCGATCCTCATAAACCACATTAGTATGTCGACATACATAAACGCTTAACTACAATCGCTTTATTTCATAATCTTCCGTTTAGGATAATTTAGCTTTTAGCGCTAATTTTGTTCAATTCAAATTATTATTTGAAGCGGGTCTCATCTAACCCCGGATATACGGAGATTTCACGGTCTAATTTCGCTTGAATTAACTTTTGTCTTTAACATATATAGTAAATAAAATTAAATTTTTTTATCGAAAATAAATTATAATTTACAATACTATAAAAAAAAAATGTTTCAGTAAAAAATTAAGCTAAAGAATAGAAAATTTTGTCAATGAGTTCATAATAAAAACATAGAACTAAAAAAAAACTAATTTAATTGTAAAGAAAGTGTAGGATATAATAAATTCATAAAAAAGAAAAAAAAACATTCCTAACTTCTTACAATAATATATGAATTTTTTTTTCTTACAAGTAAATGTTTTTTACAACAATAATATCAAAAAATTAACTTTCTACAAATAAAAAATTTACTGCAAGCTCATTTTCATATTTATTTTATTATAATAAGTCAACATAATTATATACAGTTCAATATTCGCAGACGCCACCCAGTGCTCGTAAATTAAACTTACTGAGCGAGTATGACAACAAAACAATATCAAATTATTTCTAAATCAAATATCAATCCAGATCACCGATATTCTAATCAAAAAACTTATTAAAAAAATGGCTTAGAGAAAAAATATATTGCCCGATACACATCGATGGCAAATGTGTAACGGGGTGGTTAACCCTGTTCAATTGGTCACCCCCTTCCTTATGAAAAGGGCGCCACTGGGATTATTTTCGCGGTGTCCCAGAAACCGGAAGAGCACGAGCAGGAAAGTCGGGTCGTGAGAAGTTGAGATAGGCTGAAAATAAATACTGAGGACAATTTTCTCTCGTTAATCAATTTTATTGAACAATAAATAAATCTTAAAATATTACAATTAACCAACTGTTTCACAGTCCAAATTCAATTATAAATTTCCGAGAAACGCTTTCTCAACAGGCACCTGCCAAAAATCCTTATAAACTAAATATCATTAAATTCTTTTAAACATAGATCATTACGCATCTATCTTCTTAATTCCTAAACTCTATTATAGACCATTACGCATCTATCTTTAATTCCAAATTTAATCAAAGACCATTACGCATCTAGATTCTTAAATTTTAACTCAAATATAGACCATTACGCGTCTATCTTCTATTCCTTAATTACTCAAAACCCTCGTCATTTGGCGGAATAACTGACAATATAAAATTCCCAAATTTCATAAAAAGCTTCCAAATTCATATTCATTCTTAATTCTTATTCATTTATCTAAATCACTACTGAACTAAAATTCCAAATTTTAATCCTATCATAATTCACAATTCTTCAACAAAACTCTTCACATATTCAGGTTTACTAAATTTAATTACTCATAAATTTCTTATTATCTAAACTCATTTCTTAAATCTTCTTAAATAACCTCTCAACAATTATTCATAAATAAAATCCAATTTTCAGATTTACTAAACTTACTAAATTCACCGAATTACTTTATCGAAATTTTCTAATAAATTACCTTTAAATTCAAACAATTTCTTAATAAATTCATTATGCAACTTTTCTAAATTAACAATCCAATTACATTATCCACCGGCCTAAATTAAACTTTCCAAAACTTACAATACTATCATAATCTACTAAATTTCACTTCAACACTGATTTACTGCAAATAAATTCAACTACATTAAATAATCACTAAATTTCTGTACTAGTTCACTTACTAAATTTTCTGCTAATATTTTCAATTAATAAATTCTACTGAACTCGTAACAAAATTTACTAAATTAAATCTTTTCTAAACAAAATTCTAAACATCAACTGTTAATATCTTAGCGTCTCAATACAAAATTTTCAACTATAGAACATACTAGAATGACCTTCACTGACTTAATTACGCATTTTCCTTTACTATACAAATTCACTTTTCTTTATATCTTGAAATTATTAACTAAATTAATTTATTATAGCCAACAGGCCTATAATAAATTAATGATTCAATTATCTACCATAAATTCACAAATAATCTATTAATTTCATTCTCTAAAGATAAATATCTAGTAACGAAAACAAACCAAATGACCTTGACGCACAAATCTCCAAAGCACCAAACTTGCCAATGTAGCAATGACCGCTCGAGAAATTTACTTTAATTATTTCAGCCTCTTAATTAAATAATTAATCAATTCTGACCTAAAATACTCAAAAATACCTGGTAACTCAACTTTTGTTAACCAACGACGATTGATACTCCGGTCCAACTTGACTGGCCCAGCTGCTTGGCGTCTTGTCGTCTCAACCCACGATGCTGGCCCCCGATCAGGGCTTGTCCACTTCCAAACAACATGATAAAACTCCTCCGTAGTTGCTTCTTAATTACCAAGACTGCACTGTCTGATTTAAACTGGTCTTAAAAAAGGTCACTGATATACAAAAGGCAACAGGCCACTGGCTTCCAGAGGAAAAGCCTCGATCATTTTCGTACACGCTCTTTTATAACCCCGAACTCGGGCTCTCGAACTTTCCCATAGTTACACCCCGCTTCGTTTTTTGGGGACAGTAGTAGGGACCTGTAATTTGCACGCCCGGTGACAAGTCGAAATTCTTGTCAAAAAAAAATCTAACGGTAAGGGAAAGCCCTTACCTACCGTGCGTCAATTATTGGGGTCGAAAATGACCCCGGGAAGTTCGATTTTCCCTGTCACAAATGAACTATCAAACTATATGTTAATTTCTGACATTATAATTAAAAAAAATTTTACTGGGTCACCATGCTAGCCGACTTTCATTACGAACTCAAGAGTCAATCAATCGAACGTCATAAATTGAGCACGAGATCAAAAGCTTCAAGCAATCGACAGTACAATAATCCGCGAGTGATAGCTAGATGATACTCCTCACAGAAAACAAAAGGGGAGCGATATTTCTGGAAGCGGCGCTCCCAGCGCGAGACAAATGTCTCGAAATTTAATCCCAAACTTTTCATATTTACCAGCATTAAAATAAGAAGAAAACGTCCAAGTGTCATTCCTGTCGTAAGATCAAAATTTTGCGGTGAAATTAAACTGCCAGTGACACCTACTAATAACGTGGAATTCAAAAGTCATATCAGGCTAGAAGCTAGAAAAATGAATTTTTTTTTAAACAAAAACGCTAATGATTTTATAGCAGAACAATCCTTTGCCCCCCGGAGCGCTACTATCATTCGCGCCTACACGGCTAGACACAAAAAAACATCGGGAATAAATTACTGATAAAAAAGACCACTGAATTACGAGTTGGAAGTCTCGAAGCCTTAAATCATTTTATTTTGGACACTTGAATAACGAATTGAGTTTATGAATGCAGCTCATCAGCAATTCAGGATCGAAAATACGCACATTCTGGCTGTTATTCTCCTAAGCATTCTTACATTCTTTGGCCTCTTCTCATCCTTTTATATACGTATTTATATTTATAAGTAAGGGTCTTTTGATGAGCTAATGGAGAGTCACGCGATTCACAGTGATAAACGTTTCGGTTCCTCGTGACTTGAGCGGTCAGCAAACACGCAACAGTAAACAGCTTCACCTTTTTATCCTTTACTTCGTTTGGTATCCTCGGTTTCATTTGCCTACATAGTATATATAATACATACCATCGCTGTCTCATCGCTCGACATTGTCCTTGTTCAGAAACGGGTAAATAAATTTATCGCGGCGCCTGAGCTTATATTTTTTCCCTAATTACACACGATACTTTGTGGATATTTTATTTCAATAAAATAACAACCAACGACACAATCAATCAGCCGCTCCAAAAACAAACTCGCTTTACATGAATATCAGTGTAACGTATATATTCAGTCAATAAATCAATAGAGTAATAAATATAATATTATCAATAATAATTACATATGTATGTATTTTTATAATTATATTTTTATATTGACATTAATATTTATATTGAATATGAGCAATATCGCCGGAAATTGAACCCTTTTTATTTATTTATCTTTCGGATATACGGAATACCATGATGTAAAAAATTAATGAAACATAAAAAGCCCAAGGCAAACAAGTGCCCGATTTATTGAGATTACTCACTTTTTTTATGTACACTAATAAATAAATTAATTTGTTTCAAGAGCAAAAAATCTTGATCCAAGAATATTATTCTGAAAGAATTAAAACAAAGAAATACTTCAAATTGATTTCTTTGATTCAATAATTTTTCTTTCCTTTTGATTTTATTTTTTTTTTTTATAGGTGTAGAAAAGAATGAAACGTAATTAATAAATTTTATTGAAATTATTTCAGTTACCTTTTGAAGTGCAGAATTTGGTAGTTATTTGTGTTGAATAACATATTTAAACCTTGCAGATATTAAAAATAAAATTACACTGCAATCTGACATGAATTGTTCCCAGCGTGTGACGGCGATAGCGATAGGGGCTGTGATTTTTGAATTAAGAGTTTTGAATAGCGAGCGCGGTTGTTAAGAAATAATTCCGTGATATACAAGGGATAGGGTGAGTCATTCCAATCAACCCTTGTACAAGTACTGATGTGCAAGATCCAAGAGCCTTGTATTGCACTGCAGGGCGTCCCGAGAGACGATAATGAATTAACTACATATATCCCTTTATCGTTAGGGTGAGATATGCTTATCGAGCTATTAATATTCAGCCTCTTAATTATCTAATTATTCTGAGACTATTTATGATTAATTTAATCAATCGAAATTATTGTGTACTTGCTATCGATCACTTTCTTTGCTGGAATTGAGTCGAAGTTTGTTTTTTTTTGTATGACAATTTTTTAACTCTACATCAGCATTCACCCGAATTTATGTTTATAAAGACTTTTGTAAGTGTTGATAATTTTTTATTTTCAAGCTAAATTATCAAATTATGACTCATAAGTTGATCTTGAAAAATACAAATGATTCTTAGTTTTATGCATTGACATCCTTATAATCGTAATTAAGATTCTGTTGAATTTATAAATCAACAATATAATTATTAAGTTTTATTTGCTTAAATAAAATTACTTAAGAAATTATTTGTCGTAACAAAAAAATTTTTTTTTCAATTAACAAAATATAGAAAAAATATTATCAACTTTAAAGATAATACACTTAAAAACTTCATTTTATGACATTAGTTTGATGTCGATTGGTTTTTTCGGTAAGACGTATCTAAAAAAAAATCTTGTTATTTATGAGCAAATGATACACCATTAATTGGTGGCAACATTATTGATACAAAAATTTGGTCAGTATAAATTTCTACAAAAAAAAAAAAAAAAAAAACAGAATTAATAAATTTTAATCTTAAATTTTGAATGAACAAAAAATGTCAAAAATTTTGATCGCTTTTACCAAAATCAAGTCAAATTTTGTTTGAAACCAATAAAAAAAATACTCCATAATTGTTTTAGAGCGAAGTAAAATTGGGTCGTGATCGAAACATTGAATAAACAGCACTCTCTTACAGACCACCGATTTCTAAGATGGAAATCATCCTCGAGGGGGACAAAATGATAATCTTCCCCTCGCGGGCAATCAACCGAGTCAAAAATCCAAACAAGCGCATCTGCATCAATTCCTTAATACAACCTACAAGGATGAAAAAACCAGGAGCAGGGGCTCGAGTGAGTGAATTCAGCGCAGCTGTTGCCGAAAAATAACAAGATTTAAAATGCGGAATCAAGACCATAAAATTCATCTCGATCATATTTAGTAATATCGCGAATACAAGTAAGGAGAAGAGGGAAAGTCTAGCTCCGTTGACGTTCTCGCTAACGTGGGAGGTCGCGGTAATAACACATTGTTATTTAAAGTGCTAGTAGCTTGGAAGGATGGATAGGAGGTTAAGCGGGGTTTTTCGAGCCCAAGTTCCCGTGCAAGCCTTGGGCCTGGGCAATAAAATTATCATTTATTCGAGGACAGGGACTGACAAAACAGAGGGGGCAAATGAAGGGGAGTAGAGTGCGAATAGAGGAAGAAAAGTGAAAAGGAGTGTTGAGAAGCTACGGTAGTGTTGGAGAGACGTCGCTAGCTGAGACCGGGCAACTGCTTGAAGTTTGATGCAAATATCCCGGGTGATGCATTATTCAGGAAGAAACTATTAAACTAATACTAATACTAATACTTATATAAATATAGGAGGAGGTGGAGGTGTACGAATGGTATGGCTGATAGATGTGTGTGCCTCGCATTCTACATTCACACACTTGGATATGGATGGCTCTGTGCTCTGTACTATTATATATATCGCGGAGCAGTACATGAGCCCGAGTGCAACTAGGCGTATTAAACTACCGCAACGACTGTCGCATGTTTGTGTGCTCTGCAGTGTTTTAATGTATTCGTTCCGGGCGGTTTCCTCGACGAAAGTTTCGTGTCAAAATGGCTCCTTCGTCGGCGTAATTCGAACCAACCCGTGACTGTCTTGCATAATGAATATCCAGAGACCGTAGACCGTCCACAGGCACGGGTGACTTTATGCATTATCCATCTAGACGTCGTCAAGACAGTTTCACTGTTTAAAACTTTTTTCGCTCCCAGTCATTTCATTCTATCTGTACTTCTCCACCAGTATTTTGCTTCCAACGCATTGGTATCTGCTGCCAAAATAACTGGGCTTATAGATCATCTTGAAAGAGAAAGACAGGTTTTTTTGGCAGTAGTATGCTGCAAGATTTGGACTTTGGAATTTCGAATTAAGACACAAAATTTATGCTTTGTTTGTATAAGATGTTTTTGAAGTTTAAGAGTGATGGGATTGAACTAGTTTTATTTGACTTTAAATGTTTGAGAGCTACTTATCACTTCTTCACTTTATATGTGATAGTGAAGAAATTTAGTTTTGAATCATGAGATGTAATAATATTTCTTACTGAAATTGAAAAAATTTTTATTTTATAGTGATAAAAAGTTTGATATTATTTTAACCTTTTCAGACTTATAGTTTTTTTTACAGGATTTCTAAATGGTGATGAGTTAGTCGAGATTGCAATGGTGCGTAGAAAAATCTTCAGTGATTCAACAATCAAGGTAAATATTTATTTATTTATTTTAGTAATTGTTACATTTCATTATTTTTCAAGAAAAAATTAATACATTGTGCAAAAAAAATTTTTTCTTGAACCAAGAAAATTAATGAGAACGATCAAAATAATTTTTATATAAATAAAATTATTATTGATACAAGATTTTCTTTGATTACGATGATAATAGTTCTTATCAGATATTTTTTTGAGTCAATGAATTTTTTTTGTTTTCTCAAAAATTAATTTTTTCTTATGTTACATTTGCTTAAAAATTGAACATCCCGAAAATTATCATTTATCTATCTGTCACAAAATGATGGATAAAATTCTTTTCAACGATCAAAATTACAAAAATAATAATTCCTAATCAAAACTTGTAAAAAAATCTATTTTCAACTCTCATAATTATAAAATTTCAATATTCATGCTTATAAACTAATTGATAATAATTATCATAAAAATCAGACAATTTAAAATAATCACTTTTTTAATAATCGAAACAAAACATAAAAAAGATAATCTTTCTTCTCATTATTGACTTTCCAAAAAAGTCTATTCTATCACAAACAATTCAACCATTTTCCGTATATACTACCAAAAGCAAAAAGATACTATCAGACTCATAACTTATATCCCGAGCTCCATTCACGCGAACAAGACTAACAACTGAACTCCTCCGTCCCCCGACGATTAAATAGCATAACAATGAGTATAGCATGAAGAGGGTCTGTGTTCAATAACCCAACTAAACACATTCTGAGAGTTTTATTCCCGCGATCTTTGTCTGTCTCGTCTGGTGTTTCTGCAGAAGCCAACCGGAATAAGGGCTACGGGAGCTTCGGCTAATGAACAGTTTGAAATTGGTCGCTTTAACAAACTACCCCCAAGAGCTGCCCGCCCACTACACCACCAAGGATTCACGGGCTTTGAATATGCAAATCGCGGTCTGTCTTAGACGCGGGAACTACCGAAGGCAGTTAGTCTATTTTGTGGCCTGGGACCGTTGCACCCCGGAGATACGAAGATACCAAGGGTGGTGAATAGTTTGTCCTGAGTACGGTCAACTGTTTGTGCATGCCACTCTTGGTGCATGCATCCAGCTCGGATTTACGCCACGGCCATGCCCATTAGCGATCGCTGGAACTACACTGATGCACCGGATTCTCGGGTTTTTCCCAAGGGGGCAAACAAAAACTCATATAACTTGTCCAATAACAACAATGACAATAATGACAATAGCAACATCAATAACAGCAAGTACGCTATCAATATCACACACTATAATAATTTCCATTGTGTTATTTATTTTGCCTCAAGGCGGCAGGTTATGCCTTTTTATTTTTAACGATTCGATTTCCCTGCATGTTCTTCACTCTAGATCAAGGCATTGTCTGTATGTCATTAAGGCCAAACGACTCTGCTCAGAATAGAATTTTAGCTGGCCTTAACGAACATCGAGAGGAAGGTAGACGATGGATGCTGGATGTTCGCAAGGGGAGGAACGAGAATGATAACGACGGTGAGATTAAAATTCACGTGAAGGGTTGCCCTCGTATCGGTCTCGGCAGTAAGTTTTCGGGTTGGCAACCCTTCACACCGCTACTCCACGCTCGAGCTCTTCATACAGAGATGAGGAGCCTCCTAATGGCGCTATAACGAATAGAGACGCACCTCGATATAATATGGCATTGTAGAGCGAGTACATACAGGGGAACTGTAAAATGGATCGTGCTTGGCTTCCGATTCGTTACCCAAAGGAAGGGAGAGATTCTCACTCACGGAAGTCCCACTAAATCTTATTCTATCGCTCTGATGAAAAGGGTTCGGCTCACTACCGATAAACTCAGGAAACTTTGCTAGTAAATCATCAGGCAGGAAGTTATATAGTTTTTTGAAATAAAGTTGTAATTAAGATTTTGGTTTTGCGTGAGTTACGGGGTTAGTTTATCAATTGATTTTATGAGACTGATTGTTGATAACATTTGTAAAGATACATTTTTTACTATATTGATAAAAAAATTATCTTGATTAACGAGAAAAATTCAGAATTAAAAACATTATTTTGAAGAATTTGATCTTGAATCTAGCAGAAAAATTCTTGGATCAAGTAGAATTTATTTTTAAATCCAGAACTAATTATTAGTTCAAGAATTTTTTTACTTGATCAGATTTGAGGAACACTCGATTTTACGATAATTAATCGAATATTTGGAAAGAATAAAAAAATATCAAACAATGTCTTATCTAGAGTTTAAATTAATTAAATGTAATTGCATTAAAAAAAAAAATTAATTTTTTGCCCTCTAGGCGGAAAGTGGCAACTTTGGTCCCACTGCGCTAAACAAAGTTGCCGCTTTCCGCCTTCCTCGGACAAAAAAATATTATACAGCTCTTGGGAAGTAAAAAAGAAAACCTCAGATCACATGTAATTGTTGACCTCTGTTTCGCCTCGGCCAACAATTACATGTGATCTGAGGCTTTTCTTATTTTCCTTCCCAAGGGGTGTAATATACTATTGATTAAAGAAAAAAATTTACTTTAAAAAAAAAAAATCTTAGTTCCAGAACTTTTCTGCTTGATTTACGATAGTAAATTCCTTCAAAAATGATTCTCTTAAATTAAAAATTTTTTTTGAATCATGTCAATTTTTTTTCAGTGTTTTGCTCATCACAATTCTATGCTATCACTGTAAATTCAGTCAAAAAACTAAGTGCGTTATTTTAACACACATCAATTTTTTACCATGCTTTGAAGCCATTAGCAAACTATAAATTTTAACACACCATAAAACGTATAAAAAGTGAATACAAAGAAGACTATTTCGTTCACGACGTTAAATATTGAATACACTTAATTCATATGTGTTAAAACAACCCATTTATGTTTTACAGTATTTGTACAAGTTCTGCTAATTATTTAGCTGTACTACTAGTTCATTTTCATTTCCTCGCTTTTTTGACCCTTTCTTACACTTGTCAAATCCGCAATTATTGCTTTTACTCCAACAAGTTTTAAAAAAGCGAGCCAATAATTCTTTCTGTTGTTTCGGCAAAATAACAATCAGCATCAAAATCGGTTGTATTATCCTGACAAACTTCAAGATCCAAAGATTCGGATAGATTGCCGACAGCACTCCAGATAGCCAAGGAGTGTCCATTAGAATATAAAGCTTCAAATATACCATATACTTTTCTTTAACATTTTTGGTCCTGTTGTGATCAGCGAGCGCCTTGTTGCCGCGGATCTTAATCATTTTGTACGTCGTATACACAAAGAGCAGTGAATTAACCAACAACATCACCACCGGAAGCGTCAAACTGTATACACGCAGATACTTGTGCTGTCCATGAAAGCTTGAGTAATTCGGCCTGTAGACCGAGTTTTTTGGAAGCCAAGTGTTGAACTCCATGACAGCAGCAATTGTCATCGGAACCAGCGCTACTCCCCACACTGCCGCCGAATAAATGATAAACTTTTTACGCTCGTCGGTTTTTTTGTTCTTCCTGCTGTCAGGCACCCACCGAAACCGCGTAATCGCCAGAGTCATGTCATAACAGATTACGAACAGCCACATCACTGATGTCTGAATCAAGTAGAGAACGCTCAGACCCAGTATTCCATAGACGTAGTCATCCAGTCCATGATGACAGAGTTCAAGGAACCCGATTGTCGTCAGAAGAATGTTCAGTGTTACGTAAGAAATGTTGAAGCTAATCACTGATCTGTCGTAAGCGCGATCCAAGGAGTCGCTACAAAAGCAGTAAACAATTATGACTATTAAGTATGGTATTGAATAGATGATTGTTGCTAAGATGACGATAGAGGCTCCCCAGAAATCTAGGATTTGTAAAACGCTATCACATTTTTTAGAAGAAGTTTCTGTTTCATTGTCAGTGGAACTATTGATGTAGTAGTGATTTTTCGGACAAATTAATGTTACTGCAGTTCCGTTGCTGAGATAATCGATGCAAGTTGGAGAAGTGTTGTTTCTGAAAGCTTAAAGAAACAATAAAGTGTTAATCATTTTTTGTTGGTACATACGAGAAAATTTTGGTCATTGCATCAAAAAATCTTGTGTTAAAAATTTTTACATGGAAAAAATTACATAGTAAGAACTATTATCTATTTACTGTAAGTTTTTCTTAATTTAACATGATGGAAATGAATACTACTTGGATTATTAAATAAACAATTTCAATTAAAAAATCTACTAATCAGATAACAAAATTTATAATTCTTGATATTGATACGAGCTGATAAATTTTATTTTCTTAAGCATTCATAAGCATCATCAATATTATAAAAGTTAGTACCTAATATTAATATTGCTTATAAAAATTCACTCATTAAATTAACAATTTACAATTGTCAATTTTACGATCAACTTTATACTCTCCATAAACATATTTATTATACGAATTATTGAGGGATGGTAACAGTTAACATCATAAAGTATAAAATTTATCGTCTAGGCTAATTAACATTTCATATAAAAAGATCATCATTCTCGATAGCAAACGTTGCCATTCTCAATAGTAAATATTAAAAGTCAAATGAAAATTATTACGATACTTTATTACAGAAACTTCTATTAAATGACTATTTATCTAATTAAAAAATTTTAAAACTGATTATTTCAACACTGGAAAACTTTATTACTATTTTAGATGATTAACATAAAAAATTTCACATTGTAGATGATGTAATTCAATTCTCTTCGTGTACTACAATGATGACTATAATTTTTTATTTTAAATTTTCTACTGTTCTTAATTTCAGTATACTTCTGTCATTTTTAAGAAGAAATAATGCAATGATTGAGTAGTTTTAGTTTTTGAACTAGCAAAAGGATTAAATATCCCTGAACAACCATAATAAATAGTGTTTGAAAGGATTAAAAATCAAATCCTATAAAATATTTTTTGATCATTTAGTTCAATCTAGAATCAATAGTCTATTGAATAAGTGTTAAAATAATCGCTTTTTACTTCGGGAAACTTTGTAATAATCTAATGAAAGTCGTTTTAAAACATAAATTTTCATCGATCTCTTCTATTTTGTAAAAAAATTTTGATTAACTACTTATGAACTTATGAAGTAAAAATATAAAGTAAAATGAAGTGAAAAATAAAAATTTTAAATGATTTTCTCCATCAAAAATTATATTAGGTTTTTACTAATTTCCAAAAATAACGAATCTATTTCTCGATTTTTTAAACGAGAATAAATAAAAGCAAATACATTAAACAGACTCACCGGCGATGCAAATATTAGTTGACATTTGAGTCTGATTAATGGATTGTATAACAGCAAGTTTCGTTTCATTTATCGGACTAAAACCAGAGTGGTTAGTTTTAGTAACACACTGGAGGGTTTCGTTCAGCATGTATCCATTGTCACAGCACTTATTTAGTGGTATTGTGGCCGAGTTTGCGAAACCCACGGAACTGCATACAATAAGTAAAATGACTGCTAGAACGATCGAATACATGATGGCTAGCTGTCACCAGAGCCCGCAACTTATGTACAACACAGTACGCATAGCAGAGTACGTGCACCTTTACATTGACAGTTCACTTGTTCTACTGGGAATTCGAGCCGAGTTCTACGAATGAAAGTTAGTTTTGCTCGATTCGTTCGATAGCCCAATGCTAACTACAGTTAAAACTTTAACAGAAAATATCAGTTGCAAATAATGCAGATGCGATGACTGTTTTTGCCAAGTGACGGAACGAGAATACGTCCGCGATGATACTGACCTGAGGTCCTCTGACTCACCGTCGTTTACTACACTACCACGTAATGCTTCTGTGTTTATATTTGTATTCATAATATTAAGAGTTTTTTCGAATAAGCTATCTTTTAGCGTCACTCACATTTTTTCGTGGTACTGCCGTGCTTGTTGTATTGGTCTGAAATTTTTAATATCCATTATAATGGACATACGTTAATCTTTTAATATACTTTGTTTGAAAAGTAAATTTAATGTTTTCAACAGAAAATTGCTTTGTTGATTTTTTAGTTTTGGGTCAACAAAAAGCGCACAAGATTCACAGTAGCATTTTAATTTGTCTGATGTGATTGTCTTGATTTGACAAATAATTTCATATACCAATAAAAAAAAAGTTTACTCGATCCAAGAGAAAAAAAATTTTAATTATGAAAATTACTTTGAAGAATTTTAACTAAAATCAAGAAAAATTAAGTTGATTCAAAATGAAAAATTTATTAAAATGATTCTTTTGGGTAACTATTATTGTTTTCATGAGATTTAATTTTTTAATTAGATCAATAGATGAGGTTGTATAAGATAAATTTTTATTTGGTAAATTTATTTTTACATTTTGAAATTGTAAATGTAGACTTCGGTAATCAAACCTCAAAAATAATAAAATTGAAACATTCTTCATCTAAAAGAAGTTTTTAAAAGTTCATGGAAAGTGAAAAGTCAAAAAATTAAATTGATCAAATTTCAATTTTCGAGTCATTTACATCAGAAACCTTATTCTCTTTTAAAAATAAATAAATTATTCGGTATTATTCATTTATAAAATAAAATAAGAAAGGAATACGGCAGAGGCAAATGAATTATTCATGTGTCATCTCATTAGCGTCGTGAGTAGTATCAATATATTATTATTCGATATTAATAATAAACTAGGTCCGACAAAATCCAAAAAACGGTAATCAATGACAAAAATCAAGGATAGATAGGCGTAAATAAATAAATGAATATTAAAAAATAAATTAAAAATAATAAAGTTATGACTTATGACTAATCAACAACTTACCATTAATTGACATGTAATTATTTCAATGCAACACAATGTCAACTGACGCAATAGCATTTCTTGAAACAAAGTTACGATTTAAAAATCCCGAGTAATTTCTATTTATTCAATTTTTCAGAAAGAATATAAATTTCTACATATATTTTGATAACTCACTGACGTATTCAAATAAATCTCGTTATTTAATTAATTATATAATTTATTAACAAACACCGGCGTGAGATGAATGCTTAATTCCCATGTCAATTAAGCTGCCACCAATAAATTTATTTTTTCGCTTTATTTTGATATACAAATCGCTCGCGTAATCAATATTATCAATACTGCATACTGTGTACTGGTTGATGGGAATTTGCAGCGACTCATTTAAAGAAATTACCAAGAATTATCCTTCAAGTTGTATTATTACACAATGAAAAATAATAATTTATAATATCTTAAAAAGGCGTAACATGAATTATGTTAAGATCCAATGTTAATTTTTTCAATAAATTATTATTTATCATTATCATAATTACTATAATTATTATCGTTTAATTAAAAATTGTAAATTCTTCATCAATATTTTAAACAATTGATTCTTATTTTTTTTTCTAATAAAAAAAATATATTTAAAAAATTATATATTAGTGTTCAATAAAAGACGCGAATACGACCTTCCGTTAACTTGCCGAAAGTTCTTACTCATATTTTTTAATCCTCAAAAAATATTACTTTAATTTTCTGAGTTCATTTATAATTTTTGTAATATATTAACCATCGATGTCTTTTATTTTTTAATTTAAACTGTTGATGAGTCAAAAATTAATCAATTTAAATTGAATCAAATATCGGTAAATAATTATGGTAAAAAGTTTAACTAACAATAACAATATCAATAATAATAAAAAATATTAAATGAAATAATAAAAAATTATTATAAAATTTAGACGGCATTTTTTTCGTGATTATTTTTAAAAATTGCTATTTTTAAAATTTTCAAAATTTAAACACACTATTACCTTCATATATATTTTGCTAGCAAGCATAGTTACCGACTGACTAGGATATATCATAGTCAAACCCTAACCTTTATATTCCATTGTTGTTTGATTGGCACGTGGTACTTTTTTTTTTTAATATCTGTCAATTCATTTAAAATTCTATTCATCCTATAATCATTGAATTAGTTCGAAATTTTAGAGTAATTTAACTGTTGTCACTTAAGCTGAAATTGCATTAACATCAGTGAATAATTATTAAAAATTTTGTCTAAACATCGAAGAAGAGGTAATATAATGAAATTCATCCAACAATTTCTATCATGAAATGTAATAATTATTACCTATGAAGTAATTAAAAAATGATCTATGACTAACTAACAATTATCTTAAAAAAATAAAGAATCCCACATATCAAGTGTTAATAGCAAATACAATCAACAATTATCAATATAACAAAAATACCATCGTAAAGAAGAATTTTCCTCAACATGACATCATGCATGACGGACGGATAACCAATAATGATCCGCTCGAAGTCGGAAGAAAGCATTGGTGCGGTTACTCCTATCGGGAAAAGACATCCTATTAAGCCGGGTACGACATACTATGCCGCGATCGGTGAGTCAAGTCATGCAAGTCAATCAGTTCAGTATCGGTGAGTGCATCAATCAGCATGCATCCACGACCAGTCAGTTCCTTGATACCACCAGTACAAATAATATTCCTTCTGCTATTTACAACACCTGGTTCCACCACTCGTCCCGTATACCTGTTCGAAATCCCGCGGAAGTGTTGCTCCTCAACCAGTTACTTCAATGAACACCTGGAATGTATCGCTCGAGTCAACGGAACCTGGACCCCCAAAGTGTTCCTGAAAAAATTTTCCTGGACCTACTCTTCATCGCCATCACCACTTCCATCACCAAAGATCGTAAGCTCCAAGTGTCACTTCAACATCAGCGAATCCCTATTCCTTAACGATAACTCCAAAGCTTCGAATTATTCACAAATGAAGCTCGAAATGGGCAATAATTTTTGCGTAGAGGAAACCATGAATGGAACCACAGTCCTAGCCAGATGCTTGTTCAGGAAGATCCACGAACAGATCCACACCCTAGGTGCAGTGATTTTCTGGGGAGCGCAGACCTACATGTCAACAAATATCGCCCACGTAATTTTGTGCACCATCGTAGTGATCATCTATTTATTTGTTCCGCGACTTCAACGCGGTGTTTACAATCGATGCGTTGTCAGGCATAACATCTGTTTAATGATGGCTGGAGTAGTTCTGCAGATTCTTGGTTTCTGCGAGCTCGGGAACTGCCAGTTCAACGACTATTTGATGATCCTGTCATGGTTGGTGCTTCAGTACTTCACAATCGCGACCGCGCTGTGGTTGAACGTTGTCTGCTATGACATGACCCTGGCGATCACCCAATTTCGATGGATGACAGGAGCAGGTCAGCTAGACAATGTTGACGAAAACCGCAAGATCTTCGTCTACGGACTCTTCTCCTGGGGAGGGTCTTTGGTACCTGTAATATTAGCCGGACTTTGTGATTACATTCCTGCGGTTCCAAAGAACTTTATTTTGAAGCCAAATTACTTGAACTTTCGCGATGGACCCAGCCCAATTGTGAATTTGTACTTTTTCCTGGTACCTGCATTTACTTTGTTGCTGAACAATGTTCTCTTTGTGTACACCACAATCAAGATTATCAAGATTCAGCGCAGCACGGAGATTGTAACTGCGAATCAAACGAATTTGTTGAAGAAAAAGTACTTTTTGTTCTTGAGGTTGTATTTGCTGATGGGCGCGCCGTGGTTTTTTGGAATGGTGCTTGCATGTTTGAACAAACTGGTTCTTTTGAAGACCTGTAGACTGATTCAACCCTCGCTTTGGTTGCTAATTCTCGCGACCCACAAAAGTGTTATTTTAAAAGTTAAGTCGCTGTCTGCGAATTTTAAACGAAGAAAATGTAGCGTTACTACTATCAGTGCTTAAATTTGGGAATAAATATAGTTTGGCTGTAATTGAAAATTTTGGGCTAGTTTTGAGTGATAAATTTGTATATAGTAAATCTTGAAGAGTGTATTTTACAGAACTTTGAGCATTTTTTCATTTATACTCGGTTATTTATGATTGATTTTTCGGAATTCGTGAATTTTTTTATCTATTATTTTTTTTTTTTTAGTCTAAAAAGATTTTTGAAATTCAAATTTCTTAAAAGTATAATGAAAAAATTCGTCAAGTTTTTTGTTGCAATTTTTTTATAATTAATGTATTAAAAATCTTTTCATACCAAAAACTTAATTTTTGTATAAATAGTGACTTTTTATTCTGCGTCTGTAATTTTCACAAGTGATAAGCATTTAAGTAACAAAGCAAATATTTTTTAGGATATAAAAATACAAAGACTGAATATTTGATAATAATTTTTTAGTTATAGGCACTAATTATCACTTGAGTATTTTCTATAAATTAAGTATTCAAACACATTAATATATACATGTTTGTATAAGTACGGGATATCCAGTTTTATTTATAAAGTCTTGGCAAGTGATAGATACTAAGAGACTGTGGTTTGGATTTCCGTTATGCAATTCGCATTCTAAGGAATCCCTGTCGAGGAAACTTGTTTTGCAAAAAAACATTTATATACACATACATAATTATTATACACGCAATATCGTTCTTTTTTAATTGACTCATACGAAGAAAATACACACGATCATAATGTCTGTAGTTTATATGTTTGTCTATGTTTGTATGTTTATTTACATAATTATATCTTACTCAAATGTATTGTTAGTTTTTATTAAAAATACTTTTATGATTGCGAGTCACAAAATTATTCTTAATTTTTGTATTGAATTTTTAATATTATTAATTAATTATTTAGGGGTAGTATTTAATATGGAATAAAATAAATCTGTGACTGTGATATGATATTGAAATCATAAAATAATTAAACAGTTGATTATGATTATGATTGTAAATTATCAATATAAAATAAATAATAAATGATTTGATTAAATCAGTGGTCGATTATTTAAATGTAGATGGATGCAATAATTGTTGACGATAATGTATGTTTATTAGTGCGTCTCGATAAGTCAATGATGACGGATTGTCAGCAGCGTCAACGGACGTTCAATCAATCAATGGATAAGCGGATTAACGTGATTACGCGTCCCATATATAATAGCTAGGATTATGGATTTTCATTTTCGATTGAACTTTTTTTAGTTTTTTTGGTATTTGCTGCAATCATTGTTGTTTTGCATGGATAAATAAGGATAATAGGTTTCTTGGAAATCTGGGATTGGTATTAGGGGGCGTGGACTTGGATAATGTTCTTATTTGTAGAAAATTTTTTTCAATGCAGAATTTTTGAATGTAAAGTTGATTGGTTCGAAAAATAAATTTAGTTAATACTTGTATATTTGCTTGCAAACGGCAATACAAGTTTATAAAAAATTAAAAAATCAATTCGATAAAAATTCAATAGTATTAATATAATATATTTTCAAATCTTTGACAATCTCAGAAATTTCTGTGTATTTTACAAATTTGTCTCATTATAGTATTGTTGTATTCAAAACCAGTAATTTTATTCTATTGATTTAATCGTTCATTAACTGGTGAGTCAGCATCAATTTTTGATAATTATACGAATCCAAATTGCATCTATTTTTGAAGTATAGATTGATAAAAAAATCAACTTGATTGCAAAAAAAAAAATTTTCTTATTGAGTGTTGTCTCAAAAATAAGTTGAATTTATCAAATTTCATGATTTTTGATACCTTAAAATTGATGCAAACCAAATAAATTTGATACCTTTCAATTAATATCAAATAAATTTTACTTCAAGAACTTTTTTCGTTGATTTAAGAAAGAAAATTCTTTAAATAATTTTTTTTATTAATTTATTGTTTTAATTTTTCTATATTTTTAAAAACTTTATTCCACTAATTTTATTATCTAATAATTACTTCTTCGCCATTAATTTCACTAAATTTTCTCAGTATTACAATCTGTATATATCATAAACATTCAAGCGATATATGTCAACCATATATCCTTTTCCTATATCTTTCTTAAACAATTTTGTAAATTAAAAAAAAAAAGAAAAACAACAAAAATTTAATCAATCATTAAAATGACATCAGGAATAACTAATCCGAGCATACTACAAACACCATTGCTATTTTCTATTCATTCACTACGGTACAATAGTCCAAAATAAATAATATGTGTACTCATTTATGACTACTGATTGCATGTTGTGGAGATAAATAGTAAGATTTATCGTAGAAATGAGTATCCTTGTAATATAAATAATATAAATACAGGTTGAGTGACACTCGACTCGGAGTTTTCACAGAATTAAATTAATCCCGATAGAACCCGGGGGATAGAAATGGATGAAATATTCATTGATATTATATGTCCATTCTGTACTGTAATGTACTGAGTTGTAGCGATGGTCTACTTGTCGTCGAAACCGTCCCCCTTGTATCGTTGACGGGCAACATCCCCCTATCATTTCGTCTTGGTGGACCCTCGGCAATCATCTAATGAAATCATAATTTCATTTATTGGTTACTCTTATCCACTATTAAAATATCATCATACTTGATGCACCATTACGCATTTTACTCATTATTAATTTAATACGCACGTATTCAGACATATACACACATCCGTATCATCAGAAGCAAATATTCCCGGTGAATATATAATGATAATGAATAATAATATTTAATCAGAAGAAAAAAAAGTAAAATGAACCAACTGCTGGCGTTGTTAATTGAATTCACAGGGAAACATCCTGCGCACTAATTGAAAATAATTTGTTTGTTTTATCTTTCATTTATTTCAGATAATTGTTATTTAAATAACAGCATATTAATAACCGAGCAACCGGGTGCCCGGTAAAAGCAAAATTTAATCTACCGGCAATTAAATAAAATATTATAACTGATAATTATTTGTTATATTCAGAAACCGAGATATTCAAAAATAATTACCGGCATTTTATGCAATGGCGGTGTTATTATTGTTACTGTAGTCATTAGTATATATATATTTATTTAAAGTTCTGGGCTTGTGAATTCACCGTTTGTTTTAAAAATGGTAATTTTTATCGTACAGAGTGAGTTGAGGGAATTGAATTGAATCGAGTGGAGGTTGCAAAGCCATTTAAAGCTCACAAGTTTCGGTCTTTATCTGGTTTATGTAAATCAAGTAATTTAGTGTAACAACGTCCAGCCGAGTAGAGTTCAGGTATTTTATGAGAAAGTTCTGTTAAATACAAACCGATTTCTGCTATATATATATATATATATACATATATATATATATATATATATATATAACTACTGCACATACATATCAACCTGACAAGTTACTGACTTATTTAGATGCTAATTCAACTAATACTCGTGTTCATATTAATTGTGGCTCAGTTTGACAATTGTGGCTTCTGCTACTGACCTACAATAGTCATGCCGATAATAATAATATTAATAATTTAATAATGACGTTTGATAGTAAGGACGTTTTATAGTTGAAATTTTAACTGATTATTCTCAGGTTCTTTTTTTTTTATCAAGAATTAAGTTAATCAGTATACTCTATTACTTTATTAGTAAATTTTTAAAATCAATTAAGTCTTCTTGAAAAATTTGCTAAATAAATTTTTGAAACTATTTTTATCAAAAATTGAAATATCAATTCAATATAAAGTCAAAACAATAATAAATTGAATAAAGCGAAATTTATGAGAGCTAAAATTATTAAAAGAAATTGAATAGTTCATGAGAATTTGACAAAAAATTCTACCTACCTTTTAAATCTGCTGAAATCTCAAAAGCTACAATTTTTATCTATCATACCAAAGGATATTGAGAAATGCATGATTTTATTTGTTAAAATAAAAAAATTTACATATTAAAAATTTTTTTTGTCGTATTTTCTAGAATTCCTGCATTTTCACTTAATTCGTTAATTTTTTTTTTTCAATTTTATGAATTTCGCCATAATAAGAGCAGCTACGGACGTTTAATCTATCATATCGATGGGTATAAAGAAATGTATAACTGATATTATATATTTTAAATTACAGATTATTTTTTTGTACCTTTGGCAAAAAATATTTGTTTAATCTATTTTAAAAACATACATGTATGTTAATTTTTTTCAATATTTGAACTGAATATAATTTTTTTTACGATCAAAAATTCAAGTAATTTTAATTTTATGAAACTCAATTTGACTTGGATAAAAATTAATACTCGTTTATCAACATTTTTCAGGACTTAATTTAGAAAAGTATTTTAGAAAAGAAAAAAAAAGATTATGCCTGGGAACAGTTGTCAAA
Organism: Cotesia congregata; assembly: GCA_905319865.3. Lineage (NCBI taxonomy): Eukaryota > Metazoa > Arthropoda > Insecta > Hymenoptera > Braconidae > Cotesia > Cotesia congregata. The sequence continues at coordinate 15,449,155 of CAJNRD030001123.1, forward strand.
ATTTAATATTGCATCAAATTTATGTTCTAATAAAATATGACTGTTGCATGAAACGTTGCTCCCGAGTGGTTAGCAGTTATGAATAAATCAATGATCAATAAATAATAAAATTATCTCAATCGAGTTATAAAATATATGACATGGTAATGAATAATAAATAATGAGTAAAATGAAAAGGCCTGATTTGGTAGTGATATTTATCTCGACTAGAAGCATTTTAATAAACACTAAAGAATCCAGAGCATTTCTCGATCCGTGGTATTCACGCGGACAAAGTACTCGAGATTGTTGAATGCCATAGAGAGAGACGGGTTCGGGGTTGCGAATGAATATTCAGTGGATGCTGAGCTACGAAGACTAACTTCCGAGCATAAGCTGCTGCAAATGTACCCGTAGATAGAATGATATAAATACAACTCCAACAACAGGAGGAATAGGGATAGAACAGGAATCAAACTAGAGTAGCGATGGTTCTTGATTTGCGCTCGCTCTGAACAAAGGAGTTGGCTTTGGGTCAAATTTGTACGCATGGCAACATATATAGCCATGATATGCACTAGTAAAAAAATTACTATTTATCAATAATTAATAATTATCCGTAACTCCTATTCTTTCCCGCTTCACAGCATTATTTATATTTGTTAAAAATGCTAGCCGTAAGATGGACGGTGTGGCTTAATGTATACAGAATAAGTAAAATAACAAATATAAATAATGCTGTGAAGCAGGAAAGAATAGGAGTTACGGATAATTATAACGTGAAGCGTTCCAACATTCACATAACAGGATA
>CAJNRD030001123.1:15450102-15497665 GCA_905319865.3 Cotesia congregata
ATTTTTTTTTTTACCCTTTTTTATGACCTTTTCGAATTTTTTAAAAATACTCTAAATTGAAATTTTTTGAAATCCATAGCAGACGCGATAGAGAGATATATAAAACAAATTCCCACTAAATTTCAAAGGAATCGGTGTGGTAGAACTTAAGATATCAGAACTTAAGATGGACGGTGTGGCTTAATGTGTATAGAATAAGTGAAAGGAAATTTACTTGTGTATAGAATATGCGAGAAAAAATTATTAGATAGCTCAGACTGGGATTCGAACCCAGAACCTTCCGAAGACATGTCGGCTACTCTACCGTTTGAGCTATCCGGTCTATACTAAATTTCCTTTCACTTATTCTATATACATTAAGCTACACCGTCCATCTTACGGTTAGCATTTTTAACAAATATAAATAATGCTGTGAAGCGGGAAAGAATAGGAGTTACGGATAATTATTACGTGAAGCGTTCCAACATTCACGTAACAGGATATTTTTGGTAGGAAAGGATTGAGAAAGGATTGTGGATCCAGGTTCGATTCCTGGCTTGGCAAACCAACCCCATTTATTTTTTCAAAGTCTGTCTTTGCTCTCATTCAAATTTTCTTTCACTATCTTTCATTTAATCAACACCTTTACAATCACAACAGATACCACAAGCTTCTAGCTTTACTAGTATTCAAGTTCGATGGATATCCATCGAACTTATTGGAAGAGAGAATATCTTTCGAAAATAAGAAAAGATGAAAGCGTCCATCTATGGGCTTGAATCATATCTACTAGTCAATCTGACCAAAATGGCATGAGCAATAACATTCTATATATACAATAGGTCATGAAAATATCTTTACAATTTATCAATAATTAATAAATCATTTATGAGATTTAATTCAATAACAGCTGATGAAAAATTGTTAACACTTATGTTAATATGAAGCATATATTAAACACTATATTAATTACTGATGAATATGTTTTTATAGTTAATAAATATTTTCAAACTATGTAACAATGAACATCTGTTAACTATTAACAAATATTCTTGAACTGTTGATATTATGTGAACCCTCAAAAGACAAGTGAGTGTCAAAATTCTATCTAAGCTTTTTTTATCATAACTTTTTACTTTTCAAATTTAAGAAATCCGTTTAAAAATAAAGAATATGCGCATTGCGGTCGGATTAAAACTTTGTGTTAGTGCATAGATTTTACAAATATCGCTATGATAGAAAAATTTATCGACGTCGGGCTTATGCATTTTTTCAGTGTGTCTAATCGATAAATCGCAAGTTTTGTTCTCATAATAAGTTCCCGTTAATAATACGCCATACTGATAAAAAAATTAACTTGACTCAAGAGCCAAAATCTTGAACCAAGAATACCATTTTGAAAAAAATGATTTTCTTGAGTCAAGAGAATAAATTCTTGAGTCAAGAAATTATTCTTGATGTTAGTAAATTTTTCTTGTCTCAAGAATTTATTATCTTGACTCAAGAAAATCATTTTCTTCAAAATGGTATTCTTGATTCAAGATTTTGGCTCTTGAGTCAAGTTAATTTTTTTATCAGTATGGCGTATTATTAACGGGAACTTATTATGAGAACAAAACTTGCGATTTATCGATTAGACACACTGAAAAAATGCATAAGCCCGACGTCGATAAATTTTTCTATCATAGCGATATTTGTAAAATCTATGCACTAACACAAAGTTTTAATCCGACCGCAATGCGCATATTCTTTATTTTTAAACGGATTTCTTAAATTTGAAAAGTAAAAAGTTATGATAAAAAAAGCTTAGATAGAATTTTGACACTCACTTGTCTTTTGAGGGTTCACATAATATCAACAGTTCAAGAATATTTGTTAATAGTTAACAGATGTTCATTGTTACATAGTTTGAAAATATTTATTAACTATAAAAACATATTCATCAGTAATTAATATAGTGTTTAATATATGCTTCATATTAACATAAGTGTTAACAATTTTTCATCAGCTGTTATTGAATTAAATCTCATAAATGATTTATTAATTATTGATAAATTGTAAAGATATTTTCATGACCTATTGTATATATAGAATGTTATTGCTCATGCCATTTTGGTCAGATTGACTAGTAGATATGATTCAAGCCCATAGATGGACGCTTTCATCTTTTCTTATTTTCGAAAGATATTCTCTCTTCCAATAAGTTCGATGGATATCCATCGAACTTATTGGAAGAGAGACACTGACAACGAGACACGAGGCGGCAGAAAGTCCGAAAGTCGGTAGTCGCGCTCACTCTATTACTTATGTTTACAAGCCTAACCTTCTTTGTGATTGTTATGAATGTATCTGTCTTGTTATGTGTCAATGATTTGAGGTTGAAACTGAGTTAATTACAGAAAATGAATATTTATTTTAATGAAATGAGACTTGTTAAATATTTAAATTACAAAAAAATAAAAAACGAGAAATATTCTTTATTCTGATCGATATTCTCAAATAAATAAATCCATTGGTGAACAAATAATTATTTGAAAAAATATACAAACAGATTTTTGTCTTAATTTTTTTTTCTAGATATGTATTTTACGATTATTATTTCATTTTTCTGTTTTTTTTTTTTTTTTATTCTTAAAATCAGAGTTAATTTATAATATATTTAAAACTTTAAAATTATTGAATTAAATTAAAATCTTTTCTTAAAAGAAAGTAGTAATATGATAGATTATATATTAATATCTTTATTGACAGGTGTTTTTGATGCCTGCCCCCCCCCTTCCCGACCAGCAGCACTCGCTTCGCTCGTGCCGCAAATGTTGGGGGCAGGCATCAATTTTTTTCAACGCAATTTTTAACGTACTTTCGACCGCATAGCAAGAAAACTAGTATACACTACATGGGCAGAAATTTGAGAGCCCTGAACTGCGTGCCATGATGGCGCGCAGTGCAGGAATCTCAACTTTTTGCCCTTGTAGTGTAATATACTATTTATCAGTGCATACATCGTGAAAATTCGCATATTGACTACTTTCGTACGCAATTTTACGATGTATCATCCTGGATTATGATGTGAGATTTATAATTTTTCCTACAATTTTTTTTCCGTGTACGTAATGTCACGCAATATGTAATATGCACCATATAACACAACACATTGGGATATACATCTCAAAGAATCAGAGCACAATAAAAGTACAAAATGCACCGAAAGCCAAGAGGTACTTATTAAGTAAAGGCCCTTTCCTCTCAGGACCTAATGGATGAAACGCGTTTTCTCAGATACCTGAGCGCAAACCCCGTACCAATACCTCGATGTGCACTCTAATTAAATTCCTTTTCCCTCTTGATCCCGCTGTACAGCGAACAAAGTAAAGTCTTTGGGTTCGCGACATTTTCGAATAAGGAATTCCCATTTATAATGAGCCAACCTTCCAGCAGCCACCAGTCGACTCCGTGGCACAGAAGCCACCAGTGTAAATACTAGTTTAGGTTCTATAAATCAGACTAGGGTTCTTCGAAATTTGTCCTAATTAAATAATGTTTTTTTTAACTCATAAATTATCACCGGTTTAATAACATAAATTACCTTACCATTACCTCACATCCGATAAATCAATACCAATTAGCTTTTGATTAAAATCTAGACGCCTTTTTATATTGTACTATAATCTTCTTTATTATACTATCCTACGTAGTAAAAAACGAGTCACGAAAAATATTTTAATTAATTCCTAATTTATTGTTTTGTTTCACGCGCTGTTTACCTCATCTCACCTTTTCATATTTTGGTAATAAATTTCGAGTTTTGTACTTAATTTAGAAGTTCAAATAATTTAATTATGCTTTAAATATCGCGGCAAATAAATTATTAATTATTAATATCTAAATAATATGTAAACACTAATGGTATCAGTTAAAATTCATTTAAACCGGTTTTGTTACTTTGTCAGTAAATCACTCGATAATTTTTTGATTCATGTATTACATTATATTTGAAATTTTTTAATCCATTTGTAGAGGCTTTGTATAAAAAATTTTGCTAAATGATGCAAGTGGAAATTTCTGATACAATCTTAAGAAAAAATTTTGATTAATTTTTCTTATTTCTTTAATGTTTTAAAAATAACTTAATACTTGGAATAAGATTTAGGTTTTTCATTTATAAAAAATTCGAAAATAAAATAATATAAAATCAATATTACTTTTTTAATATCATTGTTAATTACTTGTCATTCATTAATTGCATGGCATTAGTATTTCATACTGATATTTAATAAATTTTCGAAACTTATTCTTTTTTTACAAAGAAAAATTTGTCTTAATTCTTTTAAAATTAATATAAAATGGTTAAAATGAAATAAAAAAAAAGTTATGGTTAAAGCTTAAAAAATTTTTTTTGTACATACATGTAATAAGCGTACATATAACACAAGATAATCAATAAAAAAGTTATCAGTGCAATAGAACAGAGAGGGAAATTAATCCAATGTCGACCGAATGTTAGTGGCATTTAAAATCCAATCAAGCAGAATTAAACGCCGGCAGAGTCTCATCTTCTGGTGGTGGCGCTTTCACTTTCTCAAACTTAGAGTTAGTCATAGTCATAGTCTTTGTCTGATAGAACTCAAGTGTTGAGGATAAATTCCTCGACACGTCGAATAGTCTGGATAGAAGCTGGAGATCTGGCTCTGTTTTCCAGTTATTGCGGGTAGAGAGCGAGACAGTTGTTGAGAGAAACCAGCGAACTTGGCGCTCCACACACGCGGATTACTCTAAGTTGCGTACCGGTGAATGGATCAACTCGTGAACAAGGTGGATAATAGAACGACAAAGTATGCGAAGGTGTCTTAGACACCATACCCCAAGGGGAACTTTCGAGATAAGTTGCTGCAGGATAATGAGAGCAATCTGCTCATCTGGTGTCTCTGCTATGTCTCATTCGGTTCTTCTCTGCCGATTAATCCTCCCGGGTTTATGTCTATTTTACACGTGTCTTTACTTTTTTATGTCATTCTTATTTCGCTCTTATCGTTTTCCTCGTAAAAAAATTACTTGGTCTTAATATCCAATTATACTTAAGTAGAAAAATTAACGCGTTAAAATGTTCAATCTTGATTGAGATTTTCCGATATGATGTGAAATTTTTTGAATTGTTATTTATTATTATTATTATTCGCAAATAAAATTGAAAATGAACTACTGTCATATACAGAAATTACAACATAGAACAACAATCTTATCTTTTAAATTTATTGAACGGCTACAGCAGTGCGTTAACGATTAAATAGCCATCAACACAATTTATCATTGCAACAAAATGTATAGTCACGATCTCTGATAAAATAACTCGTCTAAGCGCCAAGTAATTTAGATATAGATATAATACAAATAGTGTGACTATGTACTGTTGCGTCAGATATGTATCACCTTAAACACAACATCAGAACTCCATATGAAAAAAATCAAACTCTAGAAATAAAATGAAATAAAACAAAGCTGTCTAATCTGCTTTTAGATCTAAAAATCGGGTTTTTATTTATTGAAGAGATTAAGTTGTATTATAAATATTAATGTGAAAAGGGGATAGAATAAGTGTTAATACAGTTAGTTTTAAACACGTTCTCGATAAAGCTGTACAGGTAAAATAGGTTGATACTGGTATGGTGTATGGTGTTGCCTGCAAAGAAGGATTAGCACGCAATTCCGCAATTCATATAGTCTGAAACATTACCAACGAGCGAACGATGTCGAGCATCCATTATCTCGTCTGGTTTCGCGATTGCCCACATAACATATTGCTTCATTTTCATCTTTACTTATATGCTGTATGTTGTATGCTATATGGAATATGTGTACATCCCTCTTCGGTAAAGTACGAACCAATGTAAACATGAATATTCATTTCCGTGTTGATAGAGATGAGCTTACCTGATTCAAATCTGCAAAGACAGGCAAGGGGTTTTTAAATGTCAAAAGATCAATTAATTAATAAACTGGCCTTGCGTTATCATTTTTTTCCTGTAAGCTTCAATCTTAATTTAATTTTTAAACTCTAAATATTTAATATATTGTGACAATTTTATTTATTCTATGAACAATATTTAATCTAAGTAAGTGTTAAATAATTAATGTAAAAGTTAGTACTGAACATGTTTGCTTCGTAAACAGCTTAGCTTACCTCTTTTTACAAAATTATTGATGTAATCTTATGTACACGGAAAAAAAAAATATTGTTAAAATGACTATCCAACGTATCCTCAAATGACGTTTCCTTAAAATAACAATCCGGATTTCTGATTTAAGGATTCATTTGTTTGACTTAAAAGCATACAGAGAATAGCTTTTGTAAATATATGTAGTTTCGTCAAAACAGGAAACTGTTTCGTTAAAGTGAGGATCTGTATAGTTGAATTAACTAAATGTAACTCTAAAATAATAATATGGATCGTCATTTTGATGATCCGCTGTATAGCTGAATTGGCTATACAGCGTATATCTTTAAAAAAAATGACTATACGCCGTATAGTCAGAATAACGATACGTATCCTCATTCTAACGATATTTTTTTCTCCGTGTAGGCTCATTTTTTCCGACTCCGGATTAAATCAAGCTGAAAAATTAATAAACTATAATTAACTTAACTCTTTTGGTTGTATAACTTTCTTGCTCAAATCGAAATAAAAAAATTCTCCAAATTGATCATTTTAGTTCATGATTTTTTATCTTGAATCAAGTTTATTTTCTATTTGTGTACACAATTTATTAGTAGCTTTTTTCTAAATTGTCTAATTCGAAATTTTTACAACATTAAGTTCCTCACTTAAAATTTTTGGAAAAATTTATAATTTTTACACACTTAACATTTATATTTATAGACAGTTTTATTATTTTCAAACTAAATATGCTACGAAACCCATAAAGAAATATGAAGATTGGCATATTTTTATTATCTAACAATTTGATGACTGGAATGAATATTCCTTGCTTAAAATTAATAAATTTAAAGCACAAAGTTTATGAATTTTCTCTTATAATAAAATCCATCTCTGAGTGAGGAAATGAAACTGTTTCGAGTGATTGACTTAAACAGCAAAATGAATTGAAAAGTACGTTTCATTTCTCAATTGCACCTGTGTCAGTAGCAGCACCAGCTCGGTAACAGAAGAAGCCTCTCAGGAGCGAAATAAAAATAAAAACACCGCAGAGTCGGAAGGAGTAAAGAATAAGAAGAAGAGGTTCTCGAGAACATCTCATTTATTTAGGATATATTTGAGCGTAACAGACTTTATCTCGAGTCTTTAACTTATTTTTTTTACTCCGCTGTCTCATAACGCGATTGTCGGGCACTCGGAGCCTTCGAGGCTCGAGATAGTTTCAGAGACTCGATCAGATTACCGAGGATAATACTCCGTGATAAAATCGGCGGTGGATAGGCCCAGGAATAAGTGTATGATGATGATGAAGATTAAGTGCGCGAGAATTCCGCTCGGATAAAATGAAACCGGAACGGGAACTGGAACTGGAGGAAGGAGTGAAGTGAAAAAGACATCAGAGGTGAGAAGCTACTTTACTTCCTTTTCGGGATAAGTAAGGACAGCCGTAAGAACCCAATAACCTTCTCGTTAACTCGAGTGATTAAAGACCGTACGAAACCGCGTGTCCGCCCTTTTATCTCACCAGAAGTAAATCTCAAGTGTCTTTTATTATCATCTATCCTCTATTTGCACGACCACGCTTCTTCCTCTAATGATGTGGATCAAAAATCAATTTTTTTTATATTTTAAATTTACAGACTTTTCAACCCATCACAGAAAATAATTATATGTGAAAATGACAGAAATAGCTATGTAAAAATTACACGCCCATTTTATGTATCTTTATAAAAAAATCTCTAAAATTTTCAAAAATGGAACTGTAAAAATAATATGCTCGAGAAGAAAAAATTGTATATCTTCTACATAGGGTAAAAGTACCGTTTTTGGCCACCTTAGCACCGTTTTTAGCCAGTTAACATTCGAATTAATTCATAAAAAATTATAATGCGAAACACTAAAGTATTGTTTATTTTTTTATTATTTTTTTTTCTTTTTTTCTTCTGTTTTTGTAATCAGCGGAACTTAGCTCAATAACACGCATTGTATAGCAATATAGTTAAGGCATCTTGTTTTATTTTAATTATATAAAAATTTATAACTAATGTATCTATTAACCCTGTTAATGGCCTAGGCTGTTGGGTTTGTTTTTTTGAATAAATAAATAAATAAATAAATAATATTATAACCATATTTTTGTTAAATTTTAAAAAATTTATATTAAAACAAATTGAGTTTGTAATGGTTTATTAATATAAATTTAAATATAAATATTAGCCATAAACGGTACAGTGGCCAGAAACGGTACTTCTACCTTATACATAAAAATTAATGTTTTTATATACAAAATCGATAATCTGAAACACCATTCGACCGATTACCATGAAAAGTAGTATGCATATGTATTTTCTCATGGAAAAGATTTCTGTTATCTACATTGATGTAACTCGTTATTAAATGGCGCTGCAGCCTATTAACTTCTATGCTGCTTAACTAATCACTATAAAAATGAGTAGAAATATATTTATACTCGAAGGATATATTTGTAATATTCAAAACGTTAAAACAAAATAATCTTACAGCAATGCATTTTTTCATAATATTTCATTAAATACTAACTAATACCCACCCGTATCGTTCAACATACGATCAAATTTAATAGTGAAACCTTGATACGACAAATGAATACAAGCCTTTATTTCAAATAGATATAATAAATTCAAAACTAAAAACTGCAAATTTACTGCAGTTGTCGGTTTGAAAATTTTTATCATGTAAAAATTTAATTTCCATAAATGTAAATTCACAGTTATGGCTTGACAGGAGTAGAACTGTAAATTTGACAGGACTTTTGTTTTTCATGATCTCAATTAATTCTAAAGATTTTTAGGAGTCAATCCAGGATATTTACTCTTCCTTAAAATTTATTTTCATTCATTTAATAACATCAAGTTGATATATGTCTCTATTAGCATGGATGGATTAAGCAACATCTATAATAATAAATTTTCTAATGATTCATCATATCACCCCCGCTCGTATAAATCAATAAAAATTTTATGTGTTTAAAATAAGATCTAAAAAAGCACAACAAAGATATGCAAACACGTGTGAACAAATGTTGATCACGCACGAGCCTCGGTGGTATCCGGGATCTGAGAAAAAAACATTCGGGAAGTCAATGTCTATTAAAAGACTAAACATATACATTAGCAGTAGAGCTTTGAAAAAATATTTTCTAGAGTACTCTCCCGCGGGAGGTTCTACTGCGAACCAGAAAGTTAATATACCTCCTTCGTGGAAATTCGACTGCGGTCCTGCACTGGTTATTTTGATTTTTAGTGTGCCAGGGCGCCGAAAGAAATATTATCAAGTAAAAGAAAGGAGAAGAAGAGCAAAAAGGAATTGAGAAACTAAACCGGGTTGTCGAAACACCCAAAACATTTAAGCTTTGGTATACAAACAACTAACCCTCGTTACGAGTATATTTCTTTCACTCGGACGTTTATATTAATTTTTATTTTATACACTGTCTTTAACGCTAAACATGTATTATCGTTAAAGACATGTGTTTTTCAAATTATTCTGTTCTTAGTGCCTACGGAACACTTGTAGGATCTTTCTTCTTTTTGTTTGATGGCTTTTATTTTTAGTTTTGTTTATTTAAGGTTTATTATCTTCATATTTAATGAAGATGAAATTTATATTTTATTAAAATTTTGTAAATCTATTAATGTATCAATAGTGAAATTTGGTTCAAGGAAAATATTTCTTCCAAGAACAACATTATTAAGGAAAAATCGGTTGCGTTGCTTCAACAATTTTTTGTCTTGAATTCTGACGTCCTAGTTTAACAGATCTTTATCTTCAGTCGGTATCTATTGTAACTTGATGAAAGAAGACGTTATCTTCAGTCGATAAAGAAAATTTTATAACTAGTAAAAATACTCAAAGACTGAAATTAATTCTGTTTTCCTTAAAGAACTATAAATTTTTAGTGCAAATCGTAGTTTCTTTAATCACAATACTCAAGTAATGTTTTGAAAAGTAACATATTCTGAAAAGTATTTGAAAATTGTAGAAATTTGATAATTTTTTAGTTTTACGGAAGTTGGAGAACAAAGTTGAGATTATTACCAAAAATCTTAAATTTAGTGTATCAATTAATGAGCGTTGAATACGTTTTCTTTGGAAATTTCAAATCGATTGACTGTACATTTTAGGAAAAATTTTTTGATAAAGTATGTGTGAATATAATTTGATAAACATAAAGTACTTTGCTAAAGGTAAATTTTTCTGAAAAATTTTATGTTTATCCAAAAGTTTTAATTTATTAATTCAAGAGTTAATTTTTTCACTTATGACCTAAATATCTTGAAGCAAAAACAAGTTTTGAAAAAATATTTTTCTTGAATTGACTAGTTCTTTTTTTTCTAATTACCATTGACAATTATTGTAAGCATTTAATCAATATCGATAATCATAAATAACCTAGTAGTAATAATACAATAGTACGTCAAAAAAGACTTATGAATATTGGTGTCCTTAAATTAGCCGGATAATTGAAATGAAATATGCATAAGACCAATATTGGACAAAACTCTCCTCTGTGAGCCATGTATTGGAATTCCATTTGCTTAACATGCCCCGTATCTGATATAATACCCGTATAGAGCATACAAGGTCTGCATACAGTGAATATGTGAAGTGTAAGGATGTTACGCCCGTGTATTTGCAGAGATAATTCCTCGACAGAAGGGGCAAAATTGAAACTGACCTGGAACTAAGCAATTCCCAGTACGGAAATGATAAGCACTCCTTAATAGACTCTTTAACTAGGTTACACGGAGATTGAAATCCCGAATCGATGTTTCACTGCTCTGACGCCACTGCCCTTAACATTCGCCATCAGTTATGTTGTAATAAAACCTATTCGAATACAAGAGATAGAATACAACCAGTCTCTTTCAATTAATTTATCGTCTGAATTAAAGTCCAATATATTTCGATAATTAAATTCATCTTTACAGCCTCCTTATCAATTAAATTCTAGCTAAAACCAATTTATTAATAATCATTAAAGATAATAAAAATAAATTTCAGAATGCCAGGCATGTTTTGTGAAAGATCCAGGTTCGATTCCTGGCTTGGGTCCGTGTCTTCATAATTTTTTCGAAATTATCTTTACTTTTATTAAGTTGAATATACATATATAATTAAAATATTTTTATAGTAAAAATGTATTTGCCAATCATACTGAATCTGATTATCTTAATATTAATAATGTGATCATAAAAATAAAATTAACAACTTTATAGTATAAATATCTCCGGCGACTTATTGAGATCAATTAAACCTCGAGCGTTAAATTTTAACAAGCACTCGGCACGTAAATCCCTTCCATAGTAATGATTTTAAATTTTCTTAGTAAAAAAACTTTTTAAAGAGTTGAGACGGTATATGCAAAAGGCGATCAGAGATTGGTTCGGTGGAATTTTATTTTATTTTATTTTACCAAAGTTTTATTCTCTTGCCTTGCCTCCCTCGCCCGTTAAGTCAGGTACCAAGTAAAGGTATAACAAGAGAGATAAAACTCCTAGAAGATGAAGAAGTGAGGGGTGGAACGGGAGGCGAATGCGTAGCTTTTGAGGTTAGGGAACCCGAATAGAAGAGAAAATTGAAAATCGAATCAGCGAGTAAATCGGATTACTCTATGACTTGAACTCTATAACCGCAAGCACAACCACCCGAGCGAGTCTGTATGTGCTGTGCAGCTGTCATCACGATCCAGAGTAAGAGCTAGAGGCTAAGAGAAGAGGAGACTCTTCCGAGTGAGTAAGAGATGAGAGCAAAGAGGTTACGGAACTCGTGCATTTCCCAGGTTACCTTCTTCCTTCTTCCCGGTTCTCCGATATTGTATATTATATATTATAAAATGCATTCTCTGCATCCGGTAATTTGGTAAGTTAGGTTTCGAATTGTCTTCTGACATCGATTGGCTCTGGGTGAGAGTAAAACAATGAAAGAATGGTGATGATGATAAGTTTATTTATGATTGGATTTATTTATTTATTTGGTGTTTGGTGGGAAATTTAAAAATATTTTGTATAAGTTTGTTATTGCATTTGTACACTATGTTCGGTTTTATTAGTTTATAGAGAATAATGGTAGGGATCTTTTGTGATAGGAGGATTTTATCACTCAGAAAGTTCACCTCGACGTTAATGTAATGCCCTGGCTTTTAAGGAGCTAGCGGAAAATTAAAGTAGCTAGACTTTCCGGCTGACGGAAGCTCATATTTTCTTCTTCTTAATATTCATAACTAAAAAATCTTTAATAATAATGATAATATCTTGTAAATTATTTGGAATGTTAAAAATTAATTCGATATTAAAAATTAGTTACTTGAATAAAAAAAAAAAAAGTAGAAAATGGTTTAACCTTCGGCCATCCCTGGAACTTCCCGCTATGTTCATGCTCATAACCGGTAAAAATTTGAAGATACATGTATGTAAATATTAGAGCTCTTCGAGCTCGAAAATATTTATGTACATTTTGTATATTTATCGATTTTGATCAACATTAAAGTATTTGGCGTAGTTTTTCAAGAATATAAAAATAATACGATTAAAAAAACTTTCTCTGAGAATAAATTTAAGTTATTTTAAAAAAACAATATTTGTAGTGATCTTTGACAATGATATCCTTTAACAAAATTCGCAAAATGTTGCAACATTCGAGGCTGTTTTTCAAGTAAGTTTTTGAAGAAAGTCTCATTATGAGAAGTTTCAAAAAATAATAATTAAAAATGAAATTTGTTAATATTTTTTATTGAAACCAACATTTTTTCTTTGATTTAATTCGAAATTGTTCGATTAGTTCAACAGATATGATATCCTCGAAATACATCATTAATTAAACATATATTTATAGTCGCGAATGTAAATTTTATCAATAAATTTTATAAATAATAAATTTCATTAATAAATTCTTAATGGAAATAAATAATTTACAAATCAAAGTAAAAATAAATAATATCTCGTTTAAATTCAAGTTGATTTAAATTATTCATTTGTATAAAGAATATGTTTTATTTAAAATAAAATCACGACCAGAAGAGCTATGTAAAAAAACTCTATAAAAGTATAACGATAATAATAACAACACAAAGATCTTTTAAAAATGTCTAAAATAATAATTTTCAGCGTAACAGCAGCATGAAATCCGCGTAATCTAGTAGATAAATTTTTCAGTCTAACAATAACACGGAAGCATTTACAAGGCTTTTAAGATTTCGGTAAAGTAGGTCACGAATGACCCGAGGGCTGGATAGTGATCGTTGCACAACCACGCGCCCTACTCACAAAATGACTTTCTCATTATACACGCCCTCCGTTCTGGTCTTATCCACGCTGGAGGGTGAGCATGATAGACGTGAAGCCATATGCTATTGGACTCGGGTCGTTTCGTAACTATAAAAGGAATATTGCTGTCATTTATAAGTCCTCAGATAAGACTTACTCGTATCGTTATTTTCCTCTCATGGGAGAACTCGTCCAGAAAATATCTATTCCCTAAATCGGAAAAACACCTCATGCTCATCAATAAAGAACAAAAACGAGAATTTTTTAATATTATAAGAAGGTAACAGCATTAATAATTGAGGCCATTTCTTATTTTACGATATATTTAATTATTTAGGATATTAATAATAATCGTACGCATTTTTAAACAATCTTCGTAATTTAAAAAATTCATATAAATTTTTTTAGAAAAAAAAATATAAAATATTTATTTATAAAAAATATAAAGTCTACTGGAGTTTATAAAAATAGGTCGTGAGTATCAATTTTCTTAACTATTTTAGTTAGAAAAACAGTTTTTAGAAACGATGATTTTTAATTATTTTTCTCATCTAATCACATCAAATTTTTATTTATAAATAAATAAAATATAAAAAATGTATGACAATATTTATTTACCATAAATTTACGATTTTTAATTGTAAAATAGGTGACGTGAATAATTATAAAGCATGAATTTGATTAAACAAGAGACTGATCAACTTATTGCAGGAATAAAAATTCGACAATATCAAATTTTGATGTATTAAAATAAAAAAAAATTGTAACCTTCTCTCTGCTCTTTAAAGTGCCAATAATTAGTGCTGTTACATTTTTTATATTTTTTTGATAATTTATTAGTTTTTAAATTTAAAAAAATATTGTTGTTATTTGTCATTTGGCCTGTAACTATTAATTAGAACCTAGATTGTGAAGGCAGATTAAAGTCTTCCGAGAAACGTTACAGCAGTCACAAGAAGTTTAATGCTTGGAATGACTTAGTGTCTCGAGAAGTCCATTGAGTATTAAATATACATATATATGGAGCGGAAAAACGTCTTCTGGAAAGTTGACTGTCTCAATTATTCACCTCGTAAATTTGCATTGGGAGCAAAAGATCCTTTTGCCTTCGAAATTCGTCCTCTCTACTCTCACTAGAGTCTGCTACCGTGAAAAAAGCTCGCAGATAAAAAATCAAGACTAGTATCTCCTAGATTTATTTCCACTATTACTACTACAAGCTAGTATTACTATTCACCGCGACAATGACATTCTAACACCAGACCAGACGGAAAATGAAAAAAAAAAAAAAAAAAAATAGATTCTTTTTATTCGAACGAAATTAGATTATAAAGTCAAATAAATTCCTGATGCTGATAAGTGTTTATATTTATATAGGATTTGTGAAACGCGACGCTCGTTTCTCTTGCTTTCTTTCTTCTTCCAATTTCAGTAAAAATAAAGAAGTTTTTCACATAGAAAAGAGTTAATTTAGTTTTTGTTTAATTTTAATGGGTTGTAATGAATCAATCTAGGAGAAAAGTGTAGTGTAGTTAAAATTTACGTCGACGTACTGCAGGCTATCTCTGGAACTTTTTATAATTTCCAAGTTTAGAATATTCGAAAATTTATGAGTGTTGTTTTTTATTCACATTTTTACAAAAAGAATATTTTTTTTTTTTAATTTTGTAACTGCAGTTTCTTGTCAAAACATTCCTATCTATGACTATAAATGTCTTTATATAGCGATATTTGGCCGTATTAGACTACGTATGAGAGTAAAACAATTATTTTTCCTAGAAATGCATGTACGTTTGCTCTTTAGTAGTCTAATATCAGCTCAGACTCAACTTTCTTATAAGACGACTTAGTGATCATACGCCATCTGTGAGACATTCTCAATACTATCTCTGATCGAAAGATTATCTATTAGTATATCAAGTCATATTGGGACATAGCTGGCCAGATATCTCCGGATGTGATCAAATTTCGCATCGGGCTATTCATGGGGATATTAAGACACATAGGCCATATAAGGAAATTTTTCCATTCTCTTAACACCATTCGATGCAGTTCTTTAAGCTCAAAAATATAGGGTCTTAACTTGAATGAGAGAAGAATTTTAAATCGAATGAAAAAAAAAATGTCTGTTGGTTTTTATTTTTTGAATATTTTGGAAACGGTACGACTGATTGAGTTCAAAATTTAATCAGATGTAAGTCTCTATAAACATTTTTGAATGGGATTTCATGCCTCTAAATCGGTGGATTGGATCTCAAATTATCAATTATCAAAACTTGAAATTGGAAAAAGTTTATCTATTTCTAAAGACAAGGTATATAAATTTACTATTCTCCTAAAAATGAATAGCATCAGCAAGTATTTACTACTATCCTCCAACTCCTCTGTTACAGGCATAAACCTAAAGTTATTCCAGAAACGAGGGATACTTTACGAGGCTCATAAAAGTGGATTATAACAAAACTATAACAGAAATAGTCAACCTGGCAGGTCAGCTGACATCCTCACTAATTTAACCCGTGATCTGAGTATGGACAATAGGGTGCGAACCTTTGGCTCTCCATCTACAAACTTCCATTCTATTCGGTTTGATATCCCCGGGACGGCATCACCTCTACTCAAAGTAATACGATACTTTGAAGCGAGTACTCGTCGACTGAAATCAACTTGGTACAGTAGGTGACTCCCGCGGGGGTTAATATAACTTGATGAATCAACTTTGAGCTTGGACAAGTGAAACCATGGTTTTCCTGACAGGGCATGGCCGTCAGCTCTGCTCTCAGGATATAACAGGTAAAGCACCCGGGTGATACTCGAGCTGCTACGCGTTATATGTTGTATGCATGCCGGTGTGACGTGGGTTGTGATAACGGTTCAGTCTCTGTTTCTACTCACAGTCGATTATCTTCAGCTTTCAAATAAACATTCATACCTTAAACTCTGACCATTTGTAAATAAATATACAATAAACACGTACATATATAAAGGTAGGCACTCATTGCGAAGGACATTAATAAAACATGACGGTTTGAACACATTTGCAATGAAAAATAGCCAGTGGGATTGTACTCACTCATCTTGGCGAACTAGAGACTGTTCTCTGTAATTGAGACGTTGGCTAAATTAATTACGCGTAATGAATAATTCCGCGAGCGGGTCAGCTAAGTACGAGGGGTAGTTAACAAAAATCTTAAGAGGTTGATGTAATGAGTCACTTGTATACTTTATTTACGGGCTATGCTATTTTTTAGTCGAGAGACTTGAGCTTAAGAAGTAATCGACCCTTCAAACTCTAATAGGTGATTAGATGAAACTCGTTAAATTCTTCACCCAACTACTCAACACTCTTTAAGCTATCGTGATACCGGGTTAATCTTGTTTTAAATCCATCTTTAATCTCAAAATAAAAGATAAAATTTTTAAATAAACAGGCACTCAGCGATGCAAGGGTCAATCTTTTAGCTAAATGGGACATTAAACTGTATACCATCGGCATTTTATCACACATTCGGCAGCAAAGGGCACTTACTTCTCGAGATGACGCTCCGCAGAAGCGCAATACCCTTAATGGGGCTCTTCTGCTTTATGAACTCCTCAGCCTCTAAGTAGCAAAGGGGTGAGACTCAGAGGGTAGGTTATTAGTTTCGCGGATGTGGGTGGTTATTATTTTATATTTTAATAGCTTTGCTGCGCTTAAGTTAAAATTTGTTTGTTTTCAAGTATAAAAAATTTTGAATTTTACATCAACATTTCTTTGAAATTATGTTTTTAAGTAATGTTGTAAACGTTTAAAATTTTCATATGCAAGGATATATGGTGTCTATAATATCGAAATATTCACAAAAAAACTAAACTATGATGAATGATAATGTTTTTATAATAAATAGTAATTAATTGATAATAAAAACTATTTCAAACAGTAAAATCGCGATTTTAACAGTTACTTCATAATATTTATTACTTACTATCTTACCATTCAGTTTGTTTTTATGTGCTGACTTATAAGTTGATTTTAAAAAATAAAAATTATTTTTTTTATTCTCTAAGGAGCTTATCTGACATTAATTATTAGTTTAATCGATTTTTGTTTAATAAATTTTAATAAATTATTTTTCCATTTTTATATATAGCCTGTTCTGGCCATTTAAAAAATTTTTCTTACGGAATTGAAAAATTCAATTTATTAACAAATAAATCATTGAATTTTTATTTTCATTTTAAACAAATGGCAATTGAAAAAAACTAATTTATCATCATTTAACATAAAAAATATATGTTACAACAATTAGGCATTTACAAAAAAAAAAAAACTTTTCCTCATTCATTTGTATAGATTAATTTTATCTGTAAATAGTTATGGGGTTTGCCCTACAAAAGTTCAATTAATTCACGCACTAAGAAGCCCCAGCCATTTCCCATCATCTATCGTCAAATCATAACCATCAAATCCACTCACACCCCAGCTCTTGGTCCCTTCTCGACCTAAAAAATACCAAGACTAGTATCTAGTATCAGTTATCCTTATCTGCTATCTACGATATCCTCCACGAAAATAAATATCTGACAGCATTTGAGGGCATTCTGATATGGATTCACCTCCTCATCTCCTTTTATGGTCGAGCGACACCGAGAAAGTTGTTGCCGAGCATCGATAGAGGGAAAGAAAGAGGGTGGGAAGAACAATTCCGAGGGGTGAACCTGACCATCGCTCACATCTCGTGCTCTGTCTATCTGGGATGTGCAGAAGTAATCTGTCGCCGGAGGGTTCCTGCTTCAAGCAAGCAACAGAAACAGAGGACAAAACATGCAAGAGTCGAAGAAGAAGAAAAAGACGGAGGAGGACAAGAATACCTCACTGGCGTAGAAACCTACTCCCCCGCGGCATATTCCTCCGGAGAAAATCCGACAGAAGGGTTTGTAATCCAATTGTTGCCAATAAAATAATTACCTTCACTTTCTTGCTCGCTCTCTTTCTGTGACGTCGTATTTACCCCTCTGGCTGTGTGGCTCTTCCTTCTTCCTCTTTTCCCTCCGGAAATTTAAAAGGTGGGATTCCGCTTTCATTCTTCCATCGCCTCTAAAAATCACCGCTTAGATAGATGCCCAGAAAAAAAAATAACCAGTGTAGAGTAGTGTAGCGTTGCAAAAAGAAATTAGTGTCAACGAACTTTTTTTGTCTGGCTTTTTCTGCCGGGACAATCTCGTTCTATTGGTCAAAAAAATAGAATAAAATAAAATTAAAAAAAACTAAAACAGCGACAAATGTGGAAGGTTGTTTCTTGTTTTGCGAACGTAACATGCCTCCGATTGTATCGGTCGGTTGGACACGAGTTCGTGGTCCAGAAAGCTCTTCTGCTCCTGGAGTCTGGAGTTTCGATCCTCCACCGCGTTGTGATTGGTACGTACGTGTGCCGGATTTTAACCAGAAGGGTATACGTGCGTGCAACGTTGCAATCCTCCCCTTTAGGTTTCACCCTCTGCCGTGTAGTTGGAGCCGCTGATTCCAAAGACGAGCCACCAGAAAATCCTAGTACGGCCACAGAGAGGAACGGGAGACTCGTCTAGCTCCGAATACCGAGACACGGACAGTTATCTTCCTCTTCCTATGGCGATGGCGAGAGAAGCTTCACAGTGCAGATTCAACATGACTACCTATTGCTATCCAACTAGTAGAGGTAGTGAGGCCGTAGGGAATGTTTGCAAGCTCCCGGAACCAGGGGACGCAAGTACAAACCAAATTCTTGGATCGAGTAACCACCCCTCGCTTAGTCCCTCACCCACACTCTCAAGCCGTTCACTAGATTCTCCGAATTTCCCTCTCCGGCACTTCCCATGGAAATTTGAATGAGCGAGACCACCGAGGTGAAATAATTGAGAGGCTCTCTTGCACACCCTACATTAATTTATTTTCCGCTCCAATATCAGCGGTATGGATCAGTTACTTTTTTTTTTTAAATTAAAAGGAGTAAAAAATATAAATAGTTGGTTAAGGCAAGAAAACTTTTTGAGAATGTATTATTATTACTTACGATTATTTTGAAGTCATTTACTTCGGAGTTTGAGAATTTTTTTTGTATTAGAAAATAAGTACTTTTAAATGCAGAAAATTTTTTATACTGAGAAATAATATTTTTCTTACCTGGGGCAGGAAAATAAGAAATGTCTCAGATTACATGTAATTGTTGACCGAGGCGAAGCCGAGGTCGACAAACATGTGATCTGAGGCTTTCTTATTTCCTGTCCGTGGTGAGAATACTATTTTTCTCCTCAACGGAGGCGGAAAGCGGCATTTTCGTTTAGCGCAGCGAGCAGAAAATTGACGCTTTCCGCACGGAGGGGAGAAAAAAATTTTTTTTAAGCTTCATATTTATTGAAGATGAAATTAACAAAATAAATAAGTCTGTTATTTTCCTGAAAATAGTAATAATAATCTAATAATATTTTGTTAGATTATAAACTGGTATTTTAATAAAAAGCTTCTATGTTATTAAAATTCCTGAGAGTTTTTTATAAAATTGTTATGCAATAAAAGCTTTCAACAATATATGACATCGTCTGAATGAAAATCTAAAAATTCAATAAGAATAACAAAACATTAAATGTTTACCATAATAATAGAAAGAAATACGGAAAATTCATCTTTTATTTGATAAATCGAAAATTACCTTTGTGATAAAAGAAGAGAACATTTAAATCCCGGAAATTTTCTATACGTCTAAAAAAAAAGTTATTTTAAAATAAAATGTATTTTAGTAGACAATAAAATAAACGAATTTTTATTTGTATTTTGTAGTTTTTCAAAATGAAAACCATGAAAATGTTTTGTTAGATTAAAATCTGAAATTTATTCTACTAAGTTCCTTTGTTAATAAACTTCCTGCGTAATTTTTGTAAAATTTCCATACGAAGTTTTAATTAATACTCTCTTCACAATATCAATCTAAAAATTCGTCAAGAATAACAAACGATGAATCCGAATTACTGATACTCCATCCTTTATTTGGTAAATAAAAAATTACCTTTGTTACAGAATATGATAACTTTTTGAATGCAGAAAATTTTCTATACACTAGAAAAAATTACTCGAATAGAATAAATTGTTTTTGAAACGAAAATAACAAAGATCTGAATTATGATGTAATTTTTCAAAAAGAATACAGTAAAAACATACTATTGGATCACAATTCGGTAGTTATTGTAGCTGAAAGTTTCTTTGTCAATAAACTTTCGGCGTATTTTTTC
This sequence comes from Cotesia congregata, assembly GCA_905319865.3. Lineage (NCBI taxonomy): Eukaryota > Metazoa > Arthropoda > Insecta > Hymenoptera > Braconidae > Cotesia > Cotesia congregata. The sequence goes on from CAJNRD030001123.1 coordinate 15,470,780, forward strand.
TAAAATTACCGCGCAATAAAAGTTTTTGACAATATACGACATCTTTTAGAATATCAATCTAAAAATTGGATAAGAATAACAAAACATTTTTCAAAATTACTAAAAATCCATCTGTCTTAGACCAAGAAATTTATATCTGTCACAAAATTTCACCCTAATTAACGTAATGAAGCCTACTCTATTGTAGAATTGAAGAATATCTAAAATATCCTTAACAATTTACTTCCATCACTATACAATCATAAATTTTGATATACTTACTACCGTTACTTCTGGGTCTTTTACTAAATTAACAATCGAAATAAAAGTGGAATCGTTGAGTGTGACACTGACAGCATTGAGTAAACAATCGATTGATGGATGATAAGCTGCCAGTAATGAATCGTGCCATGATACAACTGCACCCGAAAAACATTTATAATAAAGATACTCGATGCACTCTAGAAGAATTTCGACATAAAGACTATAATAGCTCTGTGATGGATCGGTGATTCCAATTGTCGGTGTAAGAAACCGCTTTTTGCTGTTCTTCTCGCAGTAAGTGCGTGTATTGTAAATTGTTAAGAGATCAGTGTAGCGCTACAATGACACATTAGGGAAGAAAACAAAAATTCTCTAGCCCAGGACAATGTGAAAAGAAGGTATCATCTGTCAAGATCCCTCACGCCCGGATTATAACCAGAGTTGTTTCTACTTGCTTCCATTCACGATTGATAGCCATACCGGTGCTAAATATACACATGGGTTAGAGTTTGAAAGTAGTCTATAGGCTTTGAAAAAACTATCGTGATAATTCAACTTTGAGGAACTTAATATTCAGTAGATAATTTACTGATACGACTTGACATGCTCTCAAAAACTAAATTAGTGAAATTTTATATTATTGGAATAGTAAATATGAAATTACATAAAAATTAGTAATTTCGAAATAAATCCTTTATTAAAAAGTTGATGTGACGTTTTCATTGTTGTCGCTTTTCGTTGCTATGGTGACCACTTCGGTAACAGTTACTATAACAACGGCTACTCTAGCAACGGTTACTATGACAACGATTACCATAGCAAAGGTTACTATGGCAACGGTTACCATGGCAAAGGTTAAATATTAATGAGTAAAATTTGTAAAAATATTGATGAATTAAATTGTCGACAATAAACATATTGACAGAAGCGCGCAAAGCGCGTTTGATTTTCTAGTTTAGTAAAAATTTAATAAGTCTCTATGGTTAGCTGTTGAATTAGTAATTTTTCATTGATTTAAAAAGCCAGGAAATCCAAATTCACTATACAATTAATCGAAAAAATAAACTTGTATGGTCTTACTTGGTAGACAAAACATTTTATTTAAGTTTATTTTTTCGACTTGGGATTAGTAAAAAATTTACAAATTTTAATTAAGCTTCTAATTAGATTTTTTATAAAATTTTTTCTCCTAAAAATAATGAAAATCATATATAATATTTCCATAAAAAATATTAAATCGAATAAATTTATTTAATTCATGTGAAATTCGATTGGAGTCTAATAGGACGGAGTCCTGAAATGAATAAATAAATTAAAACGAATATTACAATCTGAAACAGTGGACAATATAAGAACAATAAAGTACTTAAAAAACGGAGAAATAATTTTTTTACTTTTTCAAAAAGCTTATCTGTTATTAATTTTTAATTTAGGCAATTAATAATCCACATTTTTTTAACATACGCATTATTTATAAAATTAATAAAAATTAAAAAGCATAGTTTATCCTCATATATGGCCGATAAATACCGGATCAGTTTTTATCAAGTCAAATCAAGTCATAACAAGCCTGATATTAAAATTGACTGGATAAGAAAATTCTATCACAAAATACCAAGTAGAAGATAGGTATTGAATTAAAAGAAAATCTGATTAACTCAAAGAAGAAAATTTATAACAACCTAATACAGATTCTGTAGTGATGGAAGATATTGAGTGATGTAGGTTACCTATGCAAAGCCGTGTGCAATATAATCAACTGTAGAACATCGAGTACATAGAAGCATGAGAGGTCTATTAGGCTTCGGGATTGCCAGAACATTATAGAGCACTATATCTACCTTATCAGATCTAATGGCAGGTACCCGCATCCAAAATGGATCTACTCTCTGCCGAGTATATAGAGTCGTATCAAAGCCCCACACTAGTTGATCAATGCCGACATTGTGGACCCCACAAAGGACCAAAGGCCAAGGGATCACCGTTTATTATACAACTGTATTAATACGTTACTTGAATTTCTCCTCACCGATTTTCCCTCTGCTCTGAATTACAAAATATTATATTTCAAAATTCCGTGACCTCACGTCATGTTAATCCTCTATCTACAGTATTTAATTATATTAGTATAGTTTATATTTACAGCGTGAAACTTTACTTGTCTGGGTGCTTTTTCGAGTAACTATTATTCAAGTTCACTCGTTAACTGCACCATCACGAACTAATTAACATAAATACTTGGGTTGTTCATTGTCATATTTTTGTAAACATCATAAACAAGTAATGTTATTGCGGATGAGAGTCAAAAACTCAATTCACGTTGTTCCCCTATTATGCTCGACATTTACAATGAACAATCAGCATTGTGCATGTATGAGAATGAATAGGTACTCGCGTATACGTATCACTAGTCGGTTTAGTTTTATAACAAAAAAGAGCATGAGTACTCTTTACCCTGTACTCTGGACGAATTACTCGTGGTCGCTAACAACCACCAACAACTAAACGGGAAAATATTTTGCTAATGGTCATAATCCGGCGTGTAACGCCAGTAACACTCGCCCCGTCACAAACACGCGCATTTTGTCTTTCTCTACTCGCAGAAACGTCATTTTCGTTAGTGCTATACTTCTTTTCTCAGATTTTTTTGGTTCAGTTGATATATTTTTGCTAAATAGATTAGCGTTTTTGCTTACATGCATAAAAAAACTCCTTCCTCAAACAGGGAGGATGAAATATATCCTATATTTTTTTTTGAGAAGTTATTTATTGTTATATGATTTTTTTAATCAACTTTTTGGTTTTTTTTTTTTTCGAAAAATGTTCAGTAATTTTTAAAAAATAATAAAGTAAAAATAACACATAGACATTCAGCTGTTTTATTTCAAGCATAATAACTAGAAGTTATTAGTCCCGTGTTTTTTGCATTGTTGAATTTTTTAGTACTTTAAGTATGTCATTATTGATAAGTAGGCAATCTAATGTTCTTCCTTTTAAAATTTTAATCATTGATACCTCTTTTGTATGTCTAAGTCAAATGTGTTATCAATCGAAAGTGTCAAATTTTTTTACCAGACAAATTTGATAAAATTCAAGAAATATTAGTTACTGTTATGAAATAAGGCAGCGGTACTATGTATTCAATTGTATTCAATAAAATTTCCTTTTTAATTGTACAAGTTGACAATAGTCATAAAAAATTATGTCACATTCTCACCATGAAAAAATTGATAGCTAAAATAGATGTTGAAGTAAAAAACATATCTTGAAAATGAAAGAATAATATGTGAAATATATTTTCAATTCCTAACTTTTGGCAAATGTTCATGAATATATTAACTATAATTGAAGTAAATTAAAAATGCATAGAAAGTACTTATATAAAAAAATTAAAAAAAAAAACGTTTTATTTTATAAGTACAGAAAAAAAATGAATGTAAAACTATATCGAAAATATTAGATGGTTAATAATGAATTCTTAAATTTTCTTATGTATTGTCATACATTTGTTTCTAAATCAGTCAGAAATTAACTATTAAAAAAATTTTTTACACAATTATGTACATTATTTATTAATAATTAATATATTTTTTTATTTATCAACATATATTCTTGATATCAATGTTTTTCATGGGGATCGTTTACATACACTTGCTCCCTTATTAACTCTACAATATTATTTTGTTTCTTTAAAAGAAAAATCCCCAATCTTATGCAATTTAATGTCTTTTTAACATAAAAAAGGATACTTCTTTAATCAGGAATTTACATAGAAGAAATTTATTTATCAGAAGAAGAATAAGTCATTGTTATTGAAACAAAGCGCCTTTAAGGGTCACTTATAGTTGTGTTTGATAAGCAGCTTTGTCAAAATTACTAGGATACTTAATCTAATTCTCCTAATGGTTTAAATATTCAGCATAGCAAAGAGAACGTTGTGCAGTCGATGTTAAGTCTTGCAAATGCTGAATTAATTAGCAGATAATTAGTGCAGCAAGTATTCGATACGAGTTATTGTAAAGATACTTGTGAGAATCACGAACTCTGTTTGTCTAAAGAAGGTATTACATCTCTGCTTCGCCGAAGTTTGTCTGGTGAATGCTAATTGGATCGAGTCTGCAAATTAACCGTAATACATGTTGAGATTACTATTATTTGAAATTCACAGAGAAATACAACATAAATGATGCTCGTAAAAATAATAAAGTGCTTAAAAGTTCTAATGAATAGCATCTTTTAAATGCAAGAAATAACTTTGATTTTTCAAAATAGAATTGTTGATAGAAGGAAAATGCAAATAGACTAATGAGGTAACTGAAGAGTTCAAGATGGTGGTACGGCTCAAAGCTCTGTTTTGTTGGAAAGTTTACATTTCCAGGCAGCAGGTTAAGATCTAAACCTACAATTGTGTGTGTACTCTTACACATTTCGGGCTATCAGAAACAGTTTGTAACTTGAGTAACACGTCGCGAGCTAGTGAGCAGGCACCTGGATAAGGGAAAAGGAGGGTAACTTCACTTTCAGCTGTACTACTGTACACCAGACCAGACAGAGTCCTTGTCCTCGCTCTCTTCTCTTGTGTGCTCTGATCTAAAGCAACGTTAATCTCTCTAGAGTTGGGTAATTAGGAGTTAAGTACAAGTCCCTGGTGTGTGTCAGTTTCTTTAGGTAAACCTGTAATTTTGTAATTTAATAATAATTTCGGGTGTGCATTTGCGTATCGTCTTATCGTCGTTTTGTATTATGCTATTTTGATAATTCAGTTATACTTTGATGTTGATAATAACAAGAAGTTATAAGTGAAACTTATTCATAATATTCGGAGAGTACCGTAAAAGTTTTTCAGAAAGTTATAGCTCATTAGTAAAATAATTTAATTAGTAATTTTACCCGTGAGAAATTTTTTTGATAAGTCCATTTATAATTTTTAATAATTCTTGATGGGACGATATGTTTAAATAAGGCGTCATAATATGGTCATGCATTTCCATATATAATTTTTTTATTGTCAAATTTTCTCATTGAAAGAAAATTATTCATGTTTTTCTTGATGAAATAAATAAATTACAATAAGAATAAATAAATATAATATAAATAAAGTCAGTGAGTAAGGATGAATCACAAATTTGTTGAGTTTATAAATCGCATGTCATTAATGTATAATGACAATGTAAATATGATATCGATAAATAAATTATGAAAAGAAAAAAAAAATTCTTATCCTAATAACTGCATAGGATTTTGAGGGTTTGCTCAAATTGAAAAAATATAAATTAAGAAGATCAAAATTTGATTTCGTCCAAAATAATTATTGTCTTCATAAACATTTACTCAATTAAAAAAAAAATTTTTTTTCACCAAGAATTAAATTTTCTTGTGTGGTCAAATATTACTTTCATCGATATTTAAGTTACCTTTAGTAAAATTTCTCAAAAATGGCAATCAATGGTTATATTTATATATATTGTAACTGTTACAATTATCAATCTCATGATCAATTAAAACTCGAGATTTGAAATTTTTTTCTTACTTCTAAGCAATTTGTATCATAATTTTTTAGTTTGATATACATTTTTTAAAAAATTAAAAATTTATTTTTGATTCTTATGTATGGCTATAAATGATCAGATTAACTATTAATTATATGAAGCCTGGTAGGACCAATTTTCATAGCCGGCCATATAAAAAAAATCTTCCGCGATATACCTGGAGTAAGTGAACTCTATTTTTCCATCGGTATATTTTATTTCCGTTGCCATGGAGGATGCCGGGTCGTGTCACGGGCAATGAGCTTTGCACATCGATCCAAAAAGTTCCCACCGAAGAATAAATATAGAATTTAAGCGATGAATTGCTACAACTGTACTTATACTGATCGATCACGCAAATATACCTGAGCTTTATTTTAGAAATATTCTGAATCATTTATGAGACTTATGTCGGGATATTATAATTTATTATTACCAACTGAATATATCCTGTCGCTGAATATTGCAATCTCCCGAAGCGTGAAATTGTCGGCTTGTATTCATCGGTATAAAATTCAGGTGTCTATTTTAATTAACCTACTTGAGTTTCAAAATAATCTTGTCACAGGTTAAGTCAATACTCGTCTAAGTTTCCAAATCCTACTGTCATAAATTTACTAATTTATTTTATTTTGTATTTATATAGCTACGGTATAATTGAAGTTTTTTTTTTATAAATGTCAATAGAGAATATACTGAGCAGTAAAACGAATTCAATTAACACTAAGTACCACAAATATAATCTCGATATCTAAAGTATACATGCACAATTTGGAAATATCATTCTACTGAACGTTCACGTAATTAAGACCGCGCGTACTAAACGACCGGGTCGTGCAGACTGAAATCATGAAACTGAAACGTGCTGCTGATTATTTAAGTGATATATATTTAATATCGTTTAACTAAACTAATTGAATCACATTCTGAGAATAGAATTTGCTAATAACAAAATAAAAAATCGAATCAATTTTTGGTAAATTATGAGTTTCACTGTTCACAATATTCGAACCGATAGAAATAATTTTTATAATTTTTTTGAACAATCACATATTTTTTCTCAAAGCTCATCAATAATAAAATTTAAAAATAGTATATTACATACCTAGGCCAGTAAAATAAGAAAAGTCTCAGACCACATGTAATTGTTGGCCGAGGCGAAGCCGAGGTTGACAAACATGTGGTCTGAGGCTTTACTTTTTACTGGCCAAGGTATGTATACTATTTTTCTGCTCGACGTAGCCGGAATGTGGCAACTTTGTTTAGCGCAGCGGCCAGAAAGTTGCCACTTTCCGGCCGGAGGGCAGAAAAAAAAATTTTTTTCCACCTAGAATACTAAATTTTTTACTCGAGTTTTCTTGATTTAAAAAAAACTGGTTTTCTTAACCTTAAAATACCACGTTTTATTATAAGGCTAGTTTTTTGACAGTCAGAAATTTTATTCTTATAGTTAAAAAACTTTCGTGTTCTAATCATAAGAATACCAATTTTTTATCCATAAGGAAAAATTACCTAGGTAGAAAAAAACTTTTTTTTTAGTGTACACTCTATAAATAATTTTTAGTCAACATAACATTTTGGTTAACATTTAAAATTTTTAGAACTAATCAAACATTTTTTTTTTACAAATTTTCATGACCATTGAAAAAACAAAGTTTCAAAATATAAATTTTAATTTTTTACGCCAAAAAAATTAATTTCTTACAAATAATTAACTTCAAATTTGATAAAAACATTATTTACCGATTAAAGTGATTTTATCTTCTCTAGCTTACCCAAAGTAAACCCTAATTAAAAAAAAAATAGATCTATCTAACTCCTTTCCGGATGATCCTAAACAATAAAAGCAGCAAACAATGACAATAAATTGAAAGAAACCACGGAAACAATCGATCAAACAGTCAGTAGAACAGAAGACTGAAAAAAAAAAGTAGTGGCACGCGTTCCCGTAGGAAATGGAATCGAGTTTGACTGACCGTACCAGCACACAATAGGCCATCAGGTGATCCATCACCGAAGTCATCGGAAGGGTTAAATTTGAGAGCCATCAGCCACTCCCATAAGTGCAAAATAGAGGGAAGCTTCTCTACAGCTGGCACGCGCTGCTTTGATCCATCATTGCAGTATGGATTTTTGATTTTGTTTTTTACTTAACTTCGGTTCCACTTTTTTAACCTACTCATTATTATTACTATTACCATCATTACTATTACTATTATTAATTGTTTGAATCTTTGAAAGGAGTAATTTCTAGTTGTAACTTAATATCATTCACGTTGACGTTAAATTAAACGGTTGAAACGATGTAGGGCGTGGAAATTGGGTACTTTGCAAAGACACGTTTTGTCCAAGAGGTTTACGCCTCCAAAATTTACTCGGGTCTCCTTCGGCGACGTGTCCCAACCAATTTGGTGACCGCCCCGGTACAGACTATTAATTACCAAAAATCTTACCCGTTCCATTCATGCATAATAATCACATCACGAAACATCACCGAGAAACGGACATCCACAAGTATTAGTATTAATATGTGCATGAGTAAAATTTTTGATTAATGGTTGCACCGTACATTTATATCAAGTTTCCGAGGTTCGGTACGACGATACCGATGTCACCGATGGCTTTAATTTACCGGTTTTGCCAGCTCGAGCAGGTGGAATAAGACGCGAGAAACGGTACACTTAGTTATACACCTTAAGCTTTGGCTGATGTATGGCGGCTTAGAGGGCGAGACATAGCTCTTCTGCTTCCAGATAAAGAACAGCTTTCTAATTTTCTTTCTCTCTTTAACAAAAACTATTCTTCCATTTTTTTCATTCCCAAAATGAATAGCGACGAACAGCCAACGACCAATATATAATAATAATAATAACATACGGTCGGTGTTGGTGGTATCCAGAAAATTAGGTTACTCCTTGCCCCCATTTCGGATTGCCAAGACGTAAAATAAAAGTGGAGCCTGCATTTGCTCATCCGTAAAGACATTTCATAGTCGGCGGAGCTCGCCATATTTTTCTTAAACTGCCGGTTCCCGGTTTTATTCTGACATAAGTAGTTTCGGAGAAAAACCCGACGGCTTCTTACAATTTTGCACCTTAAGTTCCCCGGGTGTAACTGTTCCCGTAGGGGTTTACCGGCACTTATCATTTTGTCTTACCGCTCTCTTATACATTACATTCTCCTTACTCTCTTTTTGTTAAACGATGAAAGTACTTTCTGCAATAATAGTATGAATCAGACGAAATGGGCTGCCAGAGGAGAATGAGTCGTATCGTACATGCTTCTTCTTCTTCTTCTTCTTCTTCTTCTTCTTTTTTTGTCTTTTTTCATCTTTGAAAAATCGCTCATCCTGTGGATTTAGCCATGGCTCTTTTTTCTCCTTTTCATCTCCGTCTAGTTGTCATACTAATACAAGGCACATGTCTTCGACTAGAAAAGGAGAATACACGGATGAGGAGAAAGACGATGCGAAATTTCGAATAGAAATCACGACTTGCTCACATGAATCGTTTCGAATAAAGTTTACTGGCAAGCAGCCACCTCGCCGCTTTTAGCTGGAAACAATACGGTTCTTTGGTATTTCATTCTGTATTTACCATCTCGGTGGACTCGATAACAACGACTCAGAACACTTTTTCGAAATAAATATGTTATGAAGCCATTTGTATAAATAACAACATCAACGACGTTAATGCTGAAAAGTTTTTTGAGTAATCTACTGTACTACTAAAGGGATTTCTGAATGAGTACCTCCATTGATCAACAATCTCGAAATTCCGAATGGTAACTATGGAACTTTATCTCCGAAACTGTTACAATATTTAGAGTTAATAAAAAGTTTCAGAGTTTCAACGTTCAGAATAGTCTAAATTGATTGAAAAAGAACGGTCGATTTTTATTTATGAATTCTGTATATTTACTCTGCTAAAAGGGTAATTACTTATTAAAATATTTTCCGTGGAAAATTTTTATCTAGTACGTACATTAATTTACATGTATTCAATAAAAATTAGTTGAGTTTTTTATTAAACTAAGGATTAATGTCAGATGAGCTTCTTAGAAGAGTAAAAGAGAATAATTATTATTCTATAATTTTATAATTATTATCCATTATTATACATTTTATAATTGTTATCCGCCACCTGTCGGAGAATCTCAACACTTTCTCTGATTAAAAAATTATATATGGGAATGTATGATTGTATTAGATCTTATATGGGTTTATTAAATCATATATAGACTTCTATGGATGTATCATAAAATTTATTCACGAGTAATGACATATGTCATCAATACTAGTCGTTTAACCAATTAAAGATTCATAAGAGTAATGGTCACTCTTAGTGTCAAGAGGGCACCAGAAGTGACATATCACTTATGAATTCATACCAACTGCGGATGACAATGAAAATTCAAACATTATTTCAGTATTTCCCGTCTCAAAATCTCATGCATAGATTTAATATAATCGAATGAATCCTTCTCCCCTATCGGAAAATCTATAAAGCATCAGAACTTTCTACTCGAAAGTGCAAATAATGAACAGCATCTGGAAGCGACAGTCAGACAGATTGTCATGACAAGGGACTCCGCGTACTACAGGCTACAGGGATAGTTTTAGACCCAGAACCCAGATCCAACGATTCATTCGCGTGTAATGTTTACTCCAACGTAACGTAACAGACACACGCACGCGACAGATTAAACACCGATAAATAAAAGTTTAAAAGTTAATGTACATATTTGCAGTGCATGACAGCTACTGTAGGACTGTGAGTATGACTATGACTGGACATGTAGGCACTCAAATAAAGGGACCGGACCGGTTCGCTGTCGTATTGACGGCGATGTCTGCAGCTGCAACTGAAATGCACACTCAGCATTCGTATGAATGAATTTCGAAATTTACCTAATTGATCTGGTAGGGATCCACCAGTACAGGATTCTCATTAATGTGAACCAGACATCCGCGCAATTGTCGAGGATTTGACGGGATGAATTTACGAGTCGCGGTGGGTAATCTCATTTGGCGTAAAGCTTTAAATAGAACGTGTAAGGCAGCACAGGGAGGCCTATGATGAGGGTACGCTGCGGAATTAAAGGGTGCGTGGGTGATAACTCTGTCATGGAAGCTTCCGCGTACGCTAAGCCCTGATATGTCGTTTGTTGCGCAAATTCTGCTCTTCAAAAGTCTCTTTATACCGTCCTTGTAATTATTACTACGGCTGTGCTTTGAGTTCAACTTATTTCGAATTAGCGTAAGTTTTGGTATTGGAGGAATCTCAACCTTGATCAAGTGTTTGCAAGCTAGAGTATCGAATTAATAAGAACACGAATACACACTTGGATTTGAATAATTCGATGAATGAATGTTCTCCTCTGGGAGGATATAATTAAATTTCCATTGCGGAAAGTGGCTCCTCCGGAGTTTCTTCCAACTAAATTGACATCTGAAGGGAATAATTGAATATTTCCCGGAGGAATAAGACCTTGGATCTTCGAAACAACCAAGTCCGAAAATTTATTTCAAAGAATATTTCTTAGACAAAACATCTCGAATCTGTTCTTTCGTTGACTTAATTATTTATCTTGAAACTTGAGTTTGCACAAAGAAATTTTCTGAATTCTGTAGCCACCCCAAGGAATGTTTTTTATCAGAAGGATTTTTTGTGAATTTTCATGAAAGACAAAAAAAAAATCGTCGGGTTTCTTTTCTCATATCACCTTAATATTTGGATTTAAATATAAAAATAGTTGGATGAAAATATTTAAAATATTCAAAAGCGAGCTCTTTAAACGCCGGATGTTAAAGAGTCTGATGAATAATATAATACAGCTTTAATCTTAGTCTTAGTCTTGCTCTTGAAAGTCCATTTTAACAGATTCAGTGAAAGGGAAATTTTATCGATCCGACCTTTTACATATTCAAATTACACGAGCGTTACGGACAGAGTTGAATACCGGTTGATTCAAAGTTTTCGTACCTCGACTGATTCCCAAGGGGGAGTGTCACGAAATTTTAAATCTCAGCATCTCTATCTCTATCATTTGTTCTCAGACTTGAAATGTCCAGCAATTAGTCTCTTTACAAAATTCCCACAATACACATTACTTAAATTTGCAAATCATAATTGATCATAAAATTAATCGAATAAAGTTAAGCCCTAATTAGATTGTATTTTTTCCAATGATCGCATCAGCATGGGGTATTCCTATTCAAAATAGAGGGTCGGCAATTTATAAACGTAATTTCTTGTAAAAAAGAACCTAGAGGCTGGAGGATGAGAGCAAAAAGAAAAAATCATCCGAGCGAAGAGTTAGTAAAAGAATAAGGGAAGAAAAGAATAAGGTGAATGAGACTATAAAGTATAGAGAGCAGAAGCGGCTGGGCTTAGCGATCCAGTATACTTTAATTCGAAAGTAAATCACGTAATCTCTCCCTTTAAACTTCTCAGACCCTAATCGAAAATCGAGCTGTCGCACCCAAAAAAACACTACTTCTTTATCTACATCAATATCTATATCCTGGGAAAAAGGCATTCTTCGATTCTATTAAATGTTTTCATTGATCGAGGCCTTGGCAAAGAACGGACTAAGAACTACGAACTGCGAAGCCAGCAAACCCTGAGAAAACGATGGGGTGAAAACCCTGAGAGCTTCCAACATCTAACATTTACCGTTCGAAAAAAGAGAGGGAGAGGGATTTCCTTAGCAGACAATCCGATCTATCTTTGACAAAAACGATTGCAAATAACTTATGATAACGCTGTAGGTTATCTATGTACTTGCTTGGCATGTTCTCCTCACAGTTTTGTTACCGTTACAACCCATATCCATTACAGAAGACGTGGGTTGACAACAGCTGCGCCCGAAAACAGGCGTCAAGGCTCGAACAAAAACACAATACCGAGTGATTTGGGTCCCTTGTCGCGCAATTCTGTTGTGCATCGTGGCTGAAAGTACAACTAAACACAACAGAAAGTAACTCTGTATAATATAATAATATAATACCTTGTAACCTTTTCGAACGACGCTCCGTCTATTCGATCGCCCTTGCTGTACTACATTCTGCACTATGTCGCTTTATTGTTCTTCGATGATGCCTGGGGTTTCTGCAATAATTCAATGATGTAAGTTATGGGCGTGAATTGAAAAAGTCGTAGAAAAAATTTGCATATTGAAAAAAAAGCCCTGTTCTTTGTGGTAATTATTTGCCGGGTCATTTTTTTCCAAGTAAACACTCTGTGAATAATTGCGCTTTAATGAGTTGACTGGAAAATATCATTGAGTATTTTTATTGAATTAGAGATGATGTTCTGAGTAGGGATATGGATATGCTATAAATGAATTTTAGATTACAATTGTGAAGAAGAATGGCAGTTCTTATGCTCGCAATTTTTATTAAATTTGAAAATTTTCAATTTTTTCAGCGGGAAGTTTTAAAGCCTTTTAAGTGCGTACAACCCTTTAAATTTTCAGCAAACTGATCAAGCAGTTCACTACACTACCCTTCCTTAATTTAAACTACTCTAAGATAGCAAAAAAGCAACACATTCACTGAATTAGTAGCTTACTTGTCGTTAAATGTTGAGATGAAATTGAAATTCAAGCAGAGATTATAACTTTTATTTTGTTCAAAAGTTATATTTGTCTTTCAGTCGACAGCGCAGTGTGTGCTCTGTGGTAGACTCTCGGTTGGTAACGCGAATACTAAATAGGCTTCCTGACGGGTGAGTTTTAAAGTTAACGGTCTCACATTTCGACGTTAAATAGTCAGTAAACATGTAAAATTGTACGGCAACAACTGTTTCAAACTAACAACTTTATTGTTAAATGTTAAATAATTCAATGGGTAATTCAAAACTAAAAACGATGATAATTTCGGTGTAATTGCTTTAAGTAATTTAGATTTTTGGATAAATTGCGACAGCCGGGATGATACTTTGCCCGCTGTGTTTTAGCATCAAATTAAATTGAGAAAATTGCTCGTAAATAGAGCAATCTCGAGTAATCAGTCCTTAGAATTGTGTTAGCGTGTAATTTTCGACGCACCGTTACTGTTACACGTATTCTGCTCACTCCTCTTCTCCGTTCTTCTCTCCCACGTCTATTTTGCGTAGGGTCTTTCCGGAGAGAGGAGTATTGCGAGCCGTGTACGTACTAATTTGGTTACGCAAAAAGTGAGGGCGCAGTTGCTGCTAAAGCTTCGTAGGGGGTAAAAGAGAATTTTAGGTAAAAGCCGTACGCGCACTTGGTAATGGGAAATTAGTGGCCAAGAAAATCGATTTCGTATTTCGGGTACGTTGTCGATACTCAACAAGATAATATGAGGGTGACAAGTTACGTTTAATTTGAGTTACGCCTGCCCTTTCTACTCGTCTAAGTTTTCTGATAGAAAGATCGTAAAGATTTCATTACAACTCAAGACTTCCTAAACATCTTTGTCTCGCACATGTCTTGCGCACTGAGAAAAAAGTATTTTGATAATCACAATACTTGGTATTTTGATAATAAAAATACCGAGTATTGTGATTATGAGAATATAAGTCAGTTCAAGACCTATACTCTGCGCAGTAAACTATAATATATGCGCTGTCACTGCCATCGACGTTTTAACATTAGCAGTCAGGTGATTTGATTTATGCACTGGTAAAAATAGAATTCAACTAATATTTATTATATTCGCTTGAAAAAAATTTATTATTACACTTTTAATTTTAATTTTAATTCGTTTTGTTAGCTTTATAAGTCAATTGATTTGTGCCAGTAAAGTGAGGTTATAAACATCTAATAGTCTGCTATATTGGTATACTGATAATCAGTATACCTAGGTATTGTGATAATCAGTATACTTATTGTGATAATCAAAATACCACGTATTCTTAGTAAGACAATACCAAGTATTCTGATTATAAAAAAAAAATATCCTTAGTAGCAAAATACTTTTTTCTCAGTGCGCCTAAAAATATAGAAATTACTCCTCTCAATTTTTTTTTAGTTGATGTTATAACAATTGATGGAAGCAAGCTAGTATAAACTTTTTAGAGCTAATGGCAATGGCTGTTTCACGGTCATTTGATTTACTTCGTAAGAAAATTGAAAAAATTGACGTTTTGAAACACATTGTTTTCTAAAATATTTTATTTTTCGATAAATTTACGATATCCATCATAAAAATTTTTAATCAGTTTTAAAGCTTTTAACGTTAACGAAAATCTTATGTTGTCGAAAAATTGTTAGAAAACCGCGTTTACATGAACCCAGCAATCTTAAATATATTTTCCGTATTCTATATGCGTAAAAGCAAGTAACTTAGAAACATCAATTTTTCTAACATATCAAATTTTTAATTTTCTACCATTTCAACAAAATTTTTTTTAATCGTTAAAAACACATTTTAAAACATTTTATGATCCAAACTTTTTGTCCAAACAATAATTATTTTGCTAAAGATGAAAGAAAAACCGATAATTAATAGTATGTCTAACTTTAACTCCGAACAACTATTGAAAAAGTAATTTATTGAAAAATCGTGAAAGATCTTTTTTAAAAAGTGCTCAATTTAAAAAAAAATATCTATCGTCCCGGTAAATTACTTGTATGGCAAGATATAACAATTCCAAAGTTTAACATTTTTTTTATTTCCCATAGTCTTAAAATGAAAAATCTGAATATCAATAGTAATAGCTCTGATTTTAACAGGATCTTTATTTAGAGTCTCCTGAAAAAATTCCATGATCATTTAAAAGAATAAAATTAGTCTATTTTTTTGGTTCATCCCAATCAACATTAATGTGAAAGACTAATTGAAAGATTAACTAGTAACTATTAACTAGTAACAAAAAGTAAGTCTCTACTTTATTTTTTTTTTTTTGATTTCCAGTCACGTAGTTAAAATCAATGATCGTTTTAATTTTTAAACTCCTATTCTTTCCCGCTTCACAGCATTATTTATATTTGTTAAAAATGTTAACCGTAAGATGGACGGTGTGGCTTAATGTATATAGAATAAGTGAAAGGAAATTTAGTATAGACCGGATAGCTCAAATGGTAGAGTAGCCGACATGTCTTCGGAAGGTTCTGGGTTCGAATCCCAGTCCGAGCTATCTAATAATTTTTTCTCACATATTCTATACACTCACATTAAGAAGTTCCTCTCCATAATCCTTTCTCAATCTTTTCCTACCAATTATCCTGTTACGTGAATGTTAGAACGCTTCACGTAATAATTATCCGTAACTCCTATTCTTTCCCGCTTCACAGCATTATTTATATTTGTTATGCCCTTAATTTAAGGACAGTGGGTTCGAGTATACCTATACTTATACCTCTCCAACAAGTAGACGATGAAGACGGCAGTGGTATGGTTTGCCGAGCGGACGTAATTGAATGTAAATATGATCAAAAGTTTTTCGAAAGTTTATGAAGTATAAATGACCGAAAGTAAGAGTTTTTCGGTGGGTTGCCGAGGAGTATGAGTTAGTGTTTTATTTGTAATTTATACTTTATTTAGTGGATCCATTTCATTACTACAGGCAGTCTTTTGCTCGATACATAGACATACACCACTTAAATTAAAAACCTTTGAGTTGACACAAGAACTTTCTTTGTACACAGCTATCAGTTTCTTTTAAGGCTTTGAACAAATAAATTTGTGGGTAATTTGAAATTAGCAAGTTTACAAGTGAAGGTTGGGATGTTGTAGTTATGGAGCTAAATATTTTCGAAGATGAATAAACTTTGCTCTCAAGTTAACAGTGTACGTCAATAATATTTGGTGTGGGTGTGTTATGTGAGTAATGTAAGTGTGCTGTAAGTAAAAGTGTGTGGTGGAACATTTTAGCTGGTGCTGTCAAAGGCAAAAGAAAATCAATTGACTTGGCGACGTTTTACTATCTCGGTATATACTTTGCCATGAAAATATAGTGGGTGAAAAAGAACCAGCCGGTCTCGAAGAGTTAACATAAAAAAAGTTAAACAAAAATTTAAAAACCGTAGTACTCTTTGTGTTGAATGCAAAAGACGTCGAGATGCCGGTGCCCTCCCACTTACAACTAGTCGCTATTCAATTTTCTCTGAACGATGCATTATTCAGTACGGCATCAAGATATCTGACTGTCTCTATTTCCGGCAAAACTGTGTGTAAGTCCTTTCTGGTGGTAGTTCTACGGCTAAAGCGCTGTATACCACATACTATATACTCCACACTCCTCAAACTCCGGCTAGATATAGAGGCTCCTGAAGGTCTTCTGTTTACCAGCCGAGTAAATAGTTGGATGGCAATACTCACCCTCGGGTCCTATCTTTCGTCCTTGTCCTGGTCTCCATTCCTTTCAGGGCTTTGTCTTCGTCTCTTTTCGTCTCGAACTCGGCACTCTTACTATTACTATTACTGGGAACCAACGTAGTCTCGATTTACAAGAATGTTACCATGTTTCTGACGCCAGTCGCTCAAAACTCAAAGACTCCCTCAAAGTGATTATAGCTCTCGCCATTTCCCGCTTTAAGTTCTCTAGCCCGCAGTCTGTATACTTAGGGTTGTATGCTAATTCAAATTAATTAATTACTAACTATTTACATTTTTTAATCTCGCTAACTTAAACATTCATAGGTACATGTGTTTTTTTTTTTCCTATTTATACACGGAAAAAAATTTATTGTTAAAATCATGAGAAAAATCAATAAACTGTATTATAATTGTAGGGCACGGTCTTACCATATATTGGTAACAGCAATACTTTTTAAAATTTATGTAAGTTAAACTTACCGGATACATGGAATAGAATTGTTATTGAATACATTTTTATCAACCCAATATTGTTATTATTAAATAAATAGTTTTCGAATTTTAAAAAAAACTAGATTTTAGTATTATAATATTATAATATAGTATTATTATAATAAAAATCCATTTTTGATTAATTTTATTGTTATTTCACTTGACAATATGTTTAGAATAATAGCTCAAATTAATAAAAAATAAGAAAATTAGAAATAACTGTAATTCAACAACAACTGATCACTGATATGAGTAATTTTTATGCAGCTGAGAAGTCAAGAGCGATTATAACGCCGCCTCAAAATCGGTAAATAAAACATTACATTCACGGAAAAAAAAATATTGTTACTGGAGCCATCTATTAGATACCTACTCGTAGAAAGTTACTGTAGCATTATGCATTCCTACAGCAGCAATACGGTATGGCTACTGGAGCGATCTGTAAGATAGCTAGAATCGCCAACTACATTTCTCTTACAACGCCCTCTTACCGGATAAAACATATTTATCCGGACCAAATAAAAGTGACACACGTGTTTTTTTGTGCCAATGATCAATTAAAAAAAAATGACTTAAATATTTGTTTTAATTAAATATGGATTCGTGGGTAGGAAAAATTTTACAAAAATGGAATCTTACTGATTACAAAAATCAATTTATTGATAAGTAAATACTTATTTATTTGTCATAAAATATGAACAACCAACCTCAAACCTCATCATTATAAAATCAAAACATTTCATTCTTCTAATCTTTTGTTAATTTTTATTTAAAAATTGTATGGATAAATAAAAAAAAAAAAATAAGTAATTAAGAATTAAAAAAAATTCGTAGTGAAAATTTTTAGAAGCATTTTTTACTATCATTGATTTGTTATAAAATTAAAAAAAAAAAAAATTGACAGTTGTCAACTAACTTTAGTATCACATTTTTGATAATATTTATTTATTTTTCATGTACCATTTAAAAAAAAAAATATACAAATTAAATGTTTCTACACACATTCATGTATTTTAAATATTTCGACTGTTTTTTGGAATTTCGGAAGGGGTTTTAAATAATTTGTTGGTTCTATAAATTTGCTCCACCACATTTTTCATTAAATTATTCGGATTTGATTTTCTCATTGCACTAATTATTTTCAAATTTATTTAAAAAGTACCCAAACTATTAATATCTCTATCGGAAAAAACAAAAAATTAATAAGCCAAAGTTTTTAGTAGATTTCATAGAAATCTAACTATTGCAATGGTCCTCATGACGAAACTTTTGAAAAATTTTGCTATATTCCGACTTAACTCGACGAGCTGAGTCAGAAAATACATATGGTTCAAAAGTTTATATATGTATGTATATGTATATATATAACGCGGCTTGTCACCACGATAGCGTCGCCAATTTACAATGGATCTTTACCAAACTCAACATACTTATTCTACAGATAGATACCGAGGTCAAGTTCGAAGAACTGCTATTGCACAAAACGAGTGCAATAGCAAATTTCATAATTGGCATAGCGGAATAGGACATAATTTTGGGACTACACATATGATATGGTACTCAAATTGAAGCTTATTTAAAGAGCTTCCAGATGCAATTTACAAAAATTCGATAAATTATCCAATTCAAAAGTTATTCAAGTACGAAAATGAAGAAATGTAAATTTTTATGATTTTTATATATATATATATATATATATATATATATATATATATATATATATATATTTCTATCTAATACTTACTTCCTATCATAATTTATTTCTTTCATCATATTTAAAAATTTCTATAATTGAATTGTAGCTTGGAATTTTTCTACTTAACAATTGTAATACGCTTTATCATTTTGTATCATGTACATGTGATTTGAAAAAACGTTACCAATGCTCCAGGCATGTTCATATTCATCATCGTAGCCTGGATTATCTTTTAGTTAGTTAACTGTCTACAATCATCGTATTAAACACTATAGAATTGACAACGCATTTTTGTTATCATTTTTTTTAAGCTCGTTAAAAACAAATTCAATAAGTATTTAATAATTGTATTAAATTAAAAAGTTTTTAGGCCTTCAAATTATTCATTACCTCCGAGTTACAAAGAACAACGAATCGATGTCCGATATTCTGTTTTTGTTTTAAACAAATTTAATTCTTCGAAGGTTAATTCAGTTATTGTAAAAGTAGACGAGCATGATGTGGAAAATTATTTTTATGATTTTCGGTTTATTACAAGTATATACAACAGATTCAATTAATCAGTGTGCTGGTCATTTTAAACAGGTAAATATTATTATTGTCAATTTATGTTTAAATCATCAAATGACATTATTTAATTTATGATATTTCTTAAAAATTAAGTGTAATCCAAATCTTGATTTACCTTGCTGTGAGGAAAAGAACACATGCGCGCTTATCTACTGGAACCATCAAAATTTGTATAAGTGTTTAAAAACAAGTATTTACTTAATTTTACAATTATTAGATACGATGTGTATCTAATAATTGTAACGCCTTAATATAGAATTACATATATTTTCATGCTTATTACATATTTACGCTACAAATAAATTGGCTTCATATGCACTTTATCTCAACTTAAATATGCAAAAAAATTGTCATTTTTTTTTTTTTCAACTCACGTTCTGTTTGTAATATAGTGAGACTGGACGAACCTTGTCTGTTCGATTCAGACTGTTCGGATTCGGAATCAATTATCTGCAGCTCTGATGAAGGGATGTGCAAATGTTCCAACAATTATCTGAGAGTTAACGATTATAAGTGCGCATCAATCTTGGGTAACCCTTGCAAGGAAAAATCCGACTGCGCAGATTTTAATTCTATTTGCTACAAGAATATATGCAAATGTAAATCTTCATACCACCCACTATCTAATAATACCTGTGTATTAAGTATGTTTAAACTTTAAATCGGTAATTTTCTGAATGAAAATCTTCTTTAGTCAAAAAATGAAGTAATAGAATTATTAATATTTTTTAGCGGCGTTGGAAAAACCGTGTTCTGCTGACCGCGAATGTTGGACTACAAAAAATACAGTTTGCACAGAAAATGGCATCTGCGCTTGTATTGAAAGTTATCAAGAAATGAATAATGCTGTTTGTGCATCATTTTTAGAAGGATATTGTAAAGATTACACTGATTGTTGGCCTGATAATTCAGTCTGCATTAATAATCAATGTGAATGTGAATTTGGATTCCAACCAATTTCGTACAATAAATGTCAAGCTTGTAAATATTGAATTTATTAAGGTATCACAGCAGACTTTTAGTAATAATTAAATTATAATGGTTAATGGTTTTTTAGCGTCGTTGGAAATGCTTTGTATTAATGATATTGACTGTAACCAAATTTCTCCTGATTCAATAATAACAGAGAGGGAATATGCTTGTAAAGAACACAAGTCGTTTTAATATAGCTTTAGATGCAGTGCACTTTTAGGACATTTTTGCATGCTACAACGACACTGTTTAATTAATAATTCTCATTGCATATCCAATATTATTGTCAGTGTGAACCTGGTTTCATATCTAAATCTAAAGATGAATGTACCGAGTACCAAGTAGGTTTTATCTTGATTGCTTGGCGATTGTATTCCTGTACATAGAATTCGTGTTATTGATAAGAGTTACTTTGATTTTTAGTACTTTTGAATAAACCTTGTGAAGGCAACACTGATTGTGACCGAGAAAGTCATCTTATTTGTTCAAACGATAAGAAATGTATCTGCAAACTAGACTTTGTAGAAGTCAACTCTCCCACATGCGATTTAGGGTCAATCTTGTTCAGAGAATTACCCTTGCATGACCAAAAATTGCGAATGCATTGAAAATTTGTGCCATTGTTAAGCTGATCATGTGCCAAAATCTAATACTGAATGCGTATCGTGTATGAAAATTATCTTAACACAGACCAGTTAAGTTTTCACTAACGAACTGACTTCAAATTTCTCTTTTTCTAGCAGACTCTTGACGCTACAAGTTCACATCAGCTTCAAGAATGGTACAGTTCTTAGTCTTTACTTATAGAATATAAGAAAATAAAGCTGTATTATAAAATATTCCTCTGACTTTAATTGTCACCTCGCATTTTTTACAAACACATTGAAAATTTCGCTCTTGTAATTTGTAACCTTGTTAAGTATGACAGCACCAACAATAACAAGTCAACAGTTTGCATTCCAAAGGTCACCTATTCTTCAGCTGGTTCATTACGGCGACTTTAATCGCCATTATAGTCTCTGAGAACACAAGATGTCACCTCTTTTGCTCTTTTAGCGCGCAATTGTCGTTAATGGTCTCATAATAATTACTTACTAAATTTTTAAACTCATTAAAACCTCACTACACCAAAAGAATAATGTCCATTATTTTGATAGCTTGGAATGTTATTATAAAATTCTCAAACATGTCGGCAATGAAATAACCTTTTTCGTCTGAATTAGTATCTTGCCCGTTATAGAAATCAATTTTTCTTCACCTAAGAATTTAAGTCGTCAGTTAAGAAGGCCGAAATTTTGACATCAATCACTAGCTCTTTAAATGATAAAACAATACCAAGCTGTTATCTATGAGACAAGTGATTCAGAACTGCGACTTTCACCTTGTAAACTAGATTTGAGGGTTGTCCAATTACTAGCTAGCCTTATTTATTCTGAGTTGACAAAAGTGGGGGAGGAGGGAATCAATTGAACCAAAAAAAGTTTTGCAATTTTTTATTTTTTGCTTTGTAGATTTTTTTTAATTAATTTTTATTTAGAGTCGGTTTTAACTACTGTGGTCATATCGCCGACTTTGACCGTTGGGAGTGGTACGTTGGGGTCTTTATGGGTTGTGAGAATCTTAACCTACACGGCAAGGGTCAAATCTCAACCCAGCTGATTTCTAAGACCAGCTTGGGATTTGAACCCACGCCTGGCCGGTGAGTTAGTTTGAGTGCTCTACAGGCCGTGCGCCTTCAACCACTTGGCTACCATCGCCAGTTAATTTTGTACATTATATTCGTTGAAAACTATTAAAATAATTGTAATTAGATCGGGACTTGCTAAATGTCCCACAATTACTGTAATTTTAAAAGAACATTTCTTTTAGTGTATCTATATTTTTAACTATTGGATAGATATGAATACTTTCTTCCAAGCATAATTTATCTCTTTCATCATATTTGAAAATTTCTATAATTGAATGGTTCGTAGCTTGGAATTTTTCTGCTTAATAATTGTAATACGCTTTATCATTTAGTATCATTGTACATGTGATTTAAAAAAAACGTTATCAATGTTACATTGCTCCAGGCATGTTAAGTTTTGTTATCGTGGCCTGGATTATTATATTTTAGTTTATTAATTGCCTACAATCTTCGTATTAAACACTATAGAATTGACAACGCATTTTTGTTATCGATTTTTTTAAGCTCGTTACAAATTCAATTAGTATCTAATAATTGTGTTGAATTAAAAAGTTTTTAGGCCTTTAAATTATTAATTACCACCGAGTTACAAAAGACAACAAATTCATGTCCGATATTATATTTTTGTTTTAAACAAATTTAATTCTTCGAAGGTTAATTCAGTTATTGTAAAAGTAGGCAAGCATGATGTGGAAAATTATTTTTATGATTTTCGGTTTATCACAAGTATATACAATAGATTCAATTAATCAGTGTGCTGATCATTTCAAACAGGTGAATATTATTATTGTCAATTTAGGTATAAATCATCCAATGACATTATTTAATTTATGATATTTCTTAAAAATTAAGTGTCATCCAAATCTTGATTTACCTTGCTGTGAGGAAAATAACACATGCGCACTTATCCACTGGAACGATCAAAATTTGTATAAGTGTTTAAAAACAAGTATTTACTTAATTTTATAATAACTAAAAATAATGTGTACGCGCCTTATTATAGAATTACATACATTTTTATGCTTATGACATATTCGACCAATCACGCTACAAATAAATTGGCTCCATACATACTTCATCTCAACTTTAATTTGCAAAAAAATTGTCATTTTTTTTTTTCAACTCACGTTCTGTTTGTAATATAGTAACATTGGATCAACCTTGCCTGTTCGATTCAGACTGTTCAGATTCAGAATCAGTAATCTGCAGCTCTAATGAAGGGGTATGCAAATGTTCCGAAAAGTATCTGAGACTTAACGATCATAAGTGCGCATCACTCTTAGGTAACCCTTGCAGGAAAAATTCCGACTGCGCAGATTTGAATTCTATTTGCCACAAGAATATATGCAAATGTAAATCTTCATATCACCCACTATCTAATAATACCTGTGTGTTAAGTATGTTCAAACTTTAAATCGGCAATTTTCTGAATGAAAATGTTCTTTAGTCAAAAAATAAAGTAATAGAATTATTAATACTTTTTAGCGGCGTTGGAAAAACCGTGTATTGCTGACGACGAATGTTGGACTACAAAAAACACAGCTTGCACTGATAATGGCATCTGCGCTTGTATTGCAAGCTATCAGGAAATGAATAATGCGGTTTGTGCATCATTTTTACAAGGATACTGTAAACATTACACTGATTGTTGGCCTGACCATTCAATATGCATTGATAATCATTGTGGATGTGAATATGGATTCCAACCTATTTCCTACAAGGAATGTCGAGCTTGTAAATATTGAATTTGTTAAAGTATCACAGCATACTTTTAGTAATAATTAATTATCAAGGTTAATGATTTTTTAGCGCCGTTGGAAATGCTTTGTATTGATGATCTCGACTGTAACCGAATTACTCCTAGTTCAAAAGTAACAGAGAGGGAATATGCTTGTAAAGAACACAAGTCGTTTGGATATAGCTTTAGATGTAGTGCACTTTTAGGACATTTTTGCGTACTACAACAACACTGTTTAATTGATAATTCTCATTGCATATCCAATATTTGTCAGTGTAAAGATGGTTTCATATCTAAATCTGAAGATGAATGTGTACCAAGTAAGTTATATTCTGATTGCTTGTCGATGGTATTTCTGTATACAGAATTCGTGTTATTGATAAGAGTTACTTTAATTTTTAGCTATTTTGGATTCACCTTGCAGAAGTAACACTGATTGTGACAGAAAAAGTAATCTTATATGTTCCAACGATAAGAAATGTGTCTGCGAGCAAGGCTATTTAGAAGTCAACAATCGCACATGCGCACCAACTTTGGGTTAATCGTGTTCGGAGAATTATCTTTGCGTGGCTACGAACTCTGAATGTTTTAAAAATTCGTGCCATTGTAAAGCTAATCATACGCAAAAATCTCATACTGAATGCGTACTATGTAACTATATTATTTTTTTATTACAGACCAGTTCAGTTTTCGCTATAAGTTTATATGAGCTTCAAAAACAGTGCAGTTCTTAGTCTTTACGTATAAAATATAAAGAAATAAAGTTGTATTAGAAATTATTCCTCTGACTTTAATTGTCACCTCACTTATTTCAAAGACATTGAAAATTTTTGGCTTGTAATTTGAAAACAATAACAAGTCATCAGTTTGAATTCCAGAGGTCGCTTATTTTTCAGCTGGTTCATTACGGCGACTACAATTGCCATTAAAGTAGTGATGAGCAAAACAAGACCAAGACCAAGATCAGTTCAGTCTTGCTGGTATCGGTCTTGGTCTTGCTTGTCCAGTATTGGTCTTGGTCTTGCTCAAATACTTGTAGTCTTGGTCTTGGTCTAGGTCTTGCATATTCAGTCTTGGTCTTGGTCTTGTTCTTGCGTACTTAGTCTTGGTCTTGGGCTCAAAAATTTGGAATAGATAATTTCTTGAGCGTTTTGAACTCGTACATAGCGGGAAGTTCCAGGGATGGCCTGCAATGTCAACCGTTTCCCAGTTTTGGAAAACAATTTTGCAAGACAATTTTTTCAACATGGCTGGTCACATAATTTATGAATAAAGGTTCTCAAGTATATTTATAAATTCTTTTATTATTTTTGAGAATGACCAATTATTCAATTGAGTATACTTTGTAATGTTTTAATAGAAGTGTTGTGAAACACTTCTATTAAATTTTTATTAGAAATATTTTTAGAACCTGAGAGTTTCCGTGTTGGTTATCACGGTGTCATTTATTAATGCGTTGTTTTTTTAAAGTCTACAGAAGGAAGGATGCAGCTATAAAACAATTAAAACCGAACGGATGTTTTTTACGACGCAGAGCTACTGATATATTTTAATTTTTTTAACTGACGGTTATAAATTCTTATCACTAGTATATCATTGTATAAAAGCTTTGTACGCCAGAAGATAATTATTATATCAAAAGTAAACAAATATCATGATGTGGAAAATTATTTTCATTATTTTTTACTCATCACAAGCATATATAATGCATTCAACTGATCATTGTGCTTATCAATTTCATCAGGTAAGCATATTTATTTTTGATTTATGTTTAAGTCATCAAATGTGATTATTGATGTAATTATTTTTCTTAATAATTGAGTGTAATCTAAATTTTGATTCACCGTGCTGTGATGAAGATAACACATGCCAACTTGTACGCTGGAACGATCAAATTTTCTATGAGTGTTCAAAAAAAAGTATTTACTTAATTTTATAATTATAAACTTATTCTGTTTATTTTTAACTTCCCGCTAAAAATCTCAGATTTTCAAAAATCGGGAAGTTATTGTTTTCACCCCGTTTTACAAAAATCGAGTTTTCATCAGATCTCGACGTTTGAAGGTCACAGGAAGCTTCCCTGACTATTTTTACGATGATGTCCGTACGTCTGTATGTATGTATGTATGTGTGTGTGTGTGTGTGTGTGTGTTTTTTTTTTTTTTTTTCCGTTTAGGGGGGGGAAGATCTTCAAAAGACACCGCTATCGTTAACTCTGCCGCCCATCTTACGGCAGATATCGATAGTCGGTAGTGTGGAGATTTTTACCAACTAAAAAAAACATTCCTCTTCCCCTCTCCCCTAGATGGTACGGGGAGGACTGGATTGGAACCGCGTTAGCATTACTTCAATCCACCCGTGCTGCGTCTCACGACGCCTACTCCTGGCTACTGATCTCTTTCTGCGATTTTGTCTTTCAGGAGCTGCTGTGCATAAGCTGCAACAGCCGACCAGTTTTCTTCTTGTTTGATCATATAGGTCACCAGGCTTGAGGGCGAGAGCCTGGTGCCTATGATCGCTTCGGTGCTTGTTCTGTAGTCCTTTCATCGCGCACACTCAAAGAATGTGTGTTCGGCGTCGTCGATTATATCCGGGCAGTATTTGCATGTTGGCGTGTTGTGTAAACCCATCTTGAAGAGATAGGCGTTGTACTACCCATGTCCTGTCAGTAGT
>CAJNRD030001123.1:15498960-15520792 GCA_905319865.3 Cotesia congregata
CAAAAATAATATTTTTGAGCTCGAAGAGCTCAAAAACGTAATGTGTAGTTTGAAGCGTTTAAGTACAAAATGAGCGGGAAGTTGCAGGGATGGCCTTTAGGGTGAACCGTTTTTCTAATTTTTTTTATTATTAGCTAAATTTTATCACCGACGTTTTGTTTTTAATAAAGTAACATTGGGTAAACCCTGTCAGTCCGATTCAGACTGCTCAGTTTTGGAATCCATAATCTGCAGCCCTTATGAAAAAGTGTGCAAATGTTCCAACAATTATCTAAGAGTTAACGATCATAAATGCCCATCACTGTTAGGTAGCATTTGCATGGAAAATTATGATTGTGCAGATCCGAATTCTATTTGCTACAGGAATATATGCGAATGTGAATTTCCATATAAACCATCATCTAATAATGTCTGCTCGTTAAGTATGTTTAAATCGGTAATTTACCGGATAAAAATGTTCTTTAGTTAAAAAACCTGACAATTGCTTGACTCGTAAGCCATCCTCGGAACTTCCCGATTTATTTGAGCTTAAAACGCTAGAAAATCTTTCATTTCGTTAATTATGAAGCTCTTCAAGCTAAAAAATTCAAAAGTTCTTTCAAAAAAGTTCGTCGTTTGATTTTGACTTGCTTAAGGTAGTACTACCGGTTTTAGAATTGACGTTCAAAATTGAATGAAATTTGGCATATTGATACTTAATAATATCATAATTAAGCAGTTAAATTTTTGAAAGCCAAGCAAGCCTTGAAAAAAATATATTAATATCTACATATTTTTGCTTTTAACATTGATCCTTTTGGAGAATCACAGACTTTATTTTATTTCACAAAACTGGACGTTCAGATTTTTATAAAAATCAAGACAACGAGAGAAAATAACATCTAGAACATATTTAATAACAATCAGTATGGTTTCCAAGAATATGAGAATATTTATTAATAAAAAACATTCAAAATTTATCTCTGTCTCTCTTTCTCCAACGTGATTTAGTATAGGGAAATCTACTATGTTAATCAAATAAGGTTAGGTTTTGGGATTTGACTCTTGTGGTAACGGTAGTACTACCTTAATGGCATTCGACGCAGTTTTTTGAGCACAATAAAGTTTATTTAGTGTTTGGAGTTGGTTAGTAAAATTTTAAATGTTACTAAGAAAAACTTTAACAAAATTTTTTTTGGCTCATATTGTTTAAGGACTTTCAATACGGCTCGAGCCGTTTATTTTGATCAGTTGGTTCGTTCCAGATATCGGATATCAAAAATTTATTTACACACACACACACACACACACACACGCGCGCGCGCGCGCGCGCGCGTGCGGGCATCCAGGCAGGAATGTTCGGAACGACCTCCTAGAACCGCAAAATGTAAAGATCTGCAGAAAACTCACATTCTTCAAATCAGATCGAAATCAATAATTTTTAAATTTTCTAAACAATTAATTATCAAAGCGGGAAGTTGAAAATTGAATAGTGAAATTTCTCATACTCTTTAGCGACATTGAAAAACCCTTGTCTTGCTGACAACGATTGTTGGGCTACAAATAACACGGTTTGCGGAAAAAATGGAATCTGTGTTTGTATTAGAAGCTATCAAGAAATGAATAATGCTGTTTGTGCATCATTTTTGGAAGGATACTGTCGAGATTACAGTGATTGTTGGCCTGAGAATTCAATATGCATTAACAATCAATGTGAATGTGGACACGGATTCCTTCCTACTTCTCATCAGTTAAAATATCAAAATAAATTATTTTTCAGCACCATTGGGAAAGTCTTGTTTTTATGATACCGACTGTAATCAAATATCTCCTGGTTCAAAACTAACAGAGTGGGAATATGTTTGTGAAAAACATAATTCCAATACATATAATTTTATATGTGTGCCACTTTTAGGAAATTTTTGCACGCTACAACGACATTGTTTAATTGATAACTCTCATTGTATATCCAATACTTGTCGGTGTAAAGATGGCTTTATATCTAAATCCAATCGTAAATGCGCATCAAGTAAGTTTTATATTCATTAACTGATATTTAATTGCTTTTAGTTTGAGTCAATTTTTCATGGTCCAAGATTTTTTCTTTCTAATTTCAGAGAAAAATTTCTCTAAAAAAATTTGATCCGTTTAAAATTTTTGCTTATAGATAAAGTTGGTGTTTCTATTAGTGTTGTTGACAGAATAGATAACCTATTTCCGTTATTCGTTTTCATGATAAGCGTTACTTTGATTTTTAGCGCTTTCGAAAAAGCTTTGCAAAAGCAACGAAGATTGTGACAGAGAAAGTCATCTTATGTGTTCAAACGATAAGAAATGCGTCTGCGAACAAGGCTATGTAAAAGTCGACAATCGAACATGCGCACCAACTTTGGGTCAATCTTGTTCGGAGACTGATCCTTGCGGGGCTAAGAACTCTCAATGCTTAGGAAATTTGTGTCGTTGTGATACTAATCACTGGCCAAAGTCTTATACGGAATGCGTACTATGTAACTATGTTATTTTTTTACAGACCAATTCAGTTTTTGCAACCACCTAACTTTACATTTTTATCTTTTCAGTTTAACCTTGACGCTATAAGTCTACATGAGTTTCAAAAACGGTGCAGTTCTTAGTACACCGTAAAAAATATTAAGTAAAATCAACACAATTTCTGTGTTAAATACCGTCAACACAAAATTAGTGTTAAATTTGTGTTGTTTCAACACAAAGTTTGTATCATTTTAACACATAGTTTGTGTCATTTTAACATAAAAGTGTGTTGAATTTTAACACTAATTTTGTGTTGACGGTATATAATATAATATTTTTTACTGTGTATTTACGTATAGAATATAAAGAAATAAAGCTGTATTAAAAATTATTTCTCTGACTTTAATTGTCACCTTACTTTTTTCAAACACATTGAAAATTTTTGGCTTGTAATTTGAAAACAATAACAACTCAACAGTTTTAATTCTAGAGGTCACCCATTCTTCAGCTGTTTCATTACGGCGACTATAATCGCTATTATAAAAAAAGTTTTCTGCTCGACACCATCCACTGTATAGTAACGAGTGGATGGTTACGGGTACAATCCGTACAGCTACGAGTAGTAGTCTTTATACCGATCGTCACGATCTATTAAGGTGCCATTCACGATACTATTGCTACCGTTCGTATACAGTTTTCCTAATCTCCTTCTCCTCTAGATAGCAACGTGTGGATCCTGACAGTAGCAATATCGTATCGTGCGGAACAGAGAACTTTTTTTTCAGTGCAATTTAGAAATCAATTTTATTCAACTAAGAACTTGAGTCGCTAGTTAAGAAAGCCGAAATTCGGCTCTTTGGCTCTTCAAACGATAAAACATTCCTTCAAGCTGTTCATCAGATATCGAAATCACAATCGCACTGATAAAAGAATTAACTTGAATCAAGAGCAAAATCCTTAAAACAAGAATATCATTTTAAAGAGTTTCATACTCATGAATCCAGCAGGAAAAATTTTAAATCTAGTAAAATTCACTTGTACAAGAAAAAATTTTTAGCTAAAAAATTTTTCCACTTCATTCAAAATGATCAAACTCTTCAAAATAATATTCTTGGTTCAAGAGTTTTTTTTTTTTTTAATTCAATTAATTTTAAATCAGTGTACGATTTTCACCTTATAAATTAGATTTGAGGCTTGTCGAATAAAAAGCTAGCCTTACATATTCTGATATTGAAAATACTAAAAAAATTTGTAACTTGAAAACAAAAATGGGTAAATTTACCTGACCAAGAATTGTTCAATGCGACGAGAATTCGACCAAACTAACGCATCGTTTACTGTCAGTTAGGTCAATTTATTCTATTTTACTAAACCTTTTCTACCTTTTGCTTTAAGACTATTCTCAACTTGAATGGTCACATAATGAATAAATAACTGTTCTCAAACATAAAAACTCATTTGTTATTTTTATAAATTTATATTTATTTTATTGCGTACATCCCGTAAAGCTTCAATTATTAGATAAATGTAGTACGCTCATGTCATATTTAATAACACTTAGATTAAATTTTAAAACATACTTTTAATGACCCAAGTATTTCTGTCTTAATAATTAAGGCGTAGTTCATTAATGGATTGTTTTTTTCCAATTTACTGAAAAAACCATTTAGATATAAAACAATGATCTTGAACGGATGCTTATTACAACACGGAGCTATTATTATCTATTGGTTTTTTTGGGTTGATTCTTATGAATTCTCGTCACAGGATTATTATTATATAAAATCTTTGTACACCAAAAGTTTATTCAGTTGTTTTAAACGTAGATAAGCATGATGTTGTGGAAAATTATATTCATGATTTTCGGCTCGTCGCAAGCATATATAATACATACAATAGATCAGTGTGCTCATCATTTCTATCAGGTAAATATCATTGTTATTGTTAATTTAGATTTAAGTTATAAAATATAATGCCAAAATTAATAATGACTAATTTCATTATTATTTTTTAAATTAAGTGTGATCCGAATCTTGATGTACCATGCTGTGAAGAAAATAACACATGCAAAATTATATACTGGAACGATGAAAATTATTATGAGTGTTTGAAAACAAGTATTTAGTTAATTTTATAATTATAAATTGTTTTTGTTTCTTTTTTATTATGAGTTTAGATTTATAATTCACGTCCCGTTTGCAATATAGTAACATTGGATAAACCCTGCCAGTCCGATTCAGACTGTTCAGATTCGGAATCAGTAATCTGCAGCCCTGATGAAAAAATATGCAAATGTTCCAACAATTATCTAAGAGTTAACGATCATAAATGCGCATCACTCTTAGGTGGCCCTTGCGTGAAAAATTCCGACTGTGCAGTTCTGAATTCTATTTGCCATAGGGATACATGCAAATGTGAATCTTCATATCAACCATCATCTAATGATGTCTGCTTGTTTAGTATGTGTGAACATTAAATCGCGCTTTTCCAAACACAAATGTTTTTTAGTCAAAAAATAAAGTAATAAAATTATGAATACTCTTTAGCGGCGTTGAAAAAACCTTGTCATGCTGACGACGATTGTTGGGCTACAAATAACACAGTTTGCTCACAAAATGGAATCTGCGCATGTAACAAAAATTACAAAGAAATAAATAATGCTGTATGTGAATCATTTTTAGGAGGGTACTGTAAAGATTATACCGATTGTTGGCCTGAGAATTCAATATGCATTGATAATCATTGTGAATGTGGACATGGATTCCGTGCTACTTCTTACGAGTTATGTAAAGCCTGTAAATATTTAATTTATTAAAGTATCGTAGGAGACATTTGGTAACAATTAAATTATCAGAATCAATCATTTTTAGCGCCATTAGGAAAATCTTGTTTTTATGATATCGACTGCAATCAAATTTCTTTTGGTTCAAAACCAACAGCGTGGGAATATGTTTGTGAAGAACACAAGTCCATTAAAAATATTTTTATATGTGTACCACGTTTAGGAAATTTCTGCACGCTAAAACGACACTGTTTAATTAATAATTCTCATTGTACATCTAATAAGTGTATATGTAACGATGGTTTTAAATCCGAATCCAATCAGAAATGTGTATCAAGTAAATTTTATATTTATTCACTTGTAAAAAAATTAATTCGATCAGAGAGAAAAAATTGGAACCAAGATTATATTCTGAAGAAATTTTTTGTTACGAATCAAAGAGAAAAATTCTTTAACTAAGAGATTTATTTTGTTTGAAGTAAATTTTACTTGTTTAATTAAAGACAAAAAAATTTTTTTCAATAATTTATTCGGTTCACAACCTTTGTTTTTGGATAGAGTTAATTTTTTAAATGATTTTGTTCACGGAGTATATTACCTTTATACGAAATTAATTTTATTGATATGCGTTACTTTGATTTTTAGCACTTCCGAATTCACCTTGCAGAAGCAACGCTGATTGTGACAGAGAAAGTCATCTTATGTGTTCGAACGATAAGAAATGTGTCTGCAAACAAAGCTATTTAGAAGTCACCAATCGCACATGCGCAGCAACTTTGAGTCAATCGTGTTCGGAGAAACATCCTTGCGTGGCTACGAACTCTGAATGTTTTGGAAATTTGTGCCATTGTAAAATTAATCACTGGTCAAAATCTGATACTGAATGCGTACAATGTAAGTAAATTATCCTAGCACAGACCAGTTAAGTTTTCACTAACCAACTGTTTTTATACTTTTTTTTTTTTTTTTTTTTTTCAGTATACCCTTAACGCTACAAGTTCACATAAACTTGAAAAATGGTACATTTCTTAGTATTTACTTATAAAATGTAAGAAAATAAAGCTATATTAGAAATTATTCCTCTGACTTTAATTGTCACCTCGCATTTTTTACAAACACATTGAAAATTTCTCTCTTGTAATTTGTAACCTTGTTAAGTATGACAGCACCAACAATAACAAGTCAACAGTTTGCATTCCAAAGGTCGCCTATTCTTCAGCTGGTTCATTAGGGCGGCTATAATCGCCATTAAAGTCTCTGAGAACACAAGATGTCACCTCTTTTGCTCTTTTAGCGCGCAATTGTCGTTAATGATCTCATAATAATTACTTGCTAAATTTAAACTCATTAAAATCTCACTACAGCAAAACAATAATGTCTATTAGTTTGATAGTTTCGAATTTTAACATCAAATTCTTAAACATATCCTTTATTTAATTACCTTTTTATTGTCTCAATTGATTTCATGCCCAATATGGATATCAATTTTTTTCAACTAAGAACTTGAGTTGCCAGTTAAGAAATCCAAAATTCGGCTATCCATTATTGGTTCTTTAAACGATAAAACAATACTTCAAGCTGTTGTCCATCAGATGTCAAAATCCCAACAGCGACTTCCACCTTATAAACTAGATTTGAAAGTTTGCCGAGTAAAAAAGCTAACGTTATATGTTCTGAGATAGGAAAAGTACTAAAAACATCTGTAACTTGAGAGCAAAACTTGCTCTCAAGGTAGATATGCTCGACCAAGCATTGTTCAACGTGACAAGATGAGCATCTGAGCAGACTAACGCATTGTTCATAGCCAGTTACGTCAATTTATTCTAGCTTACTAAACCTCTTCTACCTTTTGCACTGAGACTATTTCGCTCAGCTTGGTTTCAACTCTCAACTGCTATATTTATAGAGCACTGCGTAACTCGATCGCTGAACTACGATTCTGGTAATCAGCGAGATGCTTTTTCGAAGTAACCCATGCCGCCTTACCCTTAAAGTATTCGTCCCCTAGAGCGATAAGAAGATGTAAATTATGCTCAACGTCTATGCCCGTTTCCGTGAAAGAAGTTTATCGTTCTTGCCACCCTACGGCCTCACAAGTGACTTATGCTCCTGGAACCTCTTCCATTTCTCCTACACCCTTTTTTGTTATTTTTTAAATCAACCGTCGAGTCGATTCTATCGTAGAAGACCTTACGAGACTATCAAGTAAATTGGAATTTATATACCTAGACTGTTATAAATTTTAATTTGAGTAATTGTCTAATTTTTTTGCTGCCGAAAACGCCTCACAGGTTCTTTGTGATGAAGTTTTTAAATCTTCATTTCATTATTGATGTAAAGAAGAATTTTTTTACAATTATTTCATATGATTAAATCTTGTACTAAAAAAAGACATCTTATTTGATTCAAGAGGAATTTTCTAGATCTAAAAATTTATTTTTCTTGCTCTCCTAGCCAAAAGTACGCTGTTCCTGGACGCACTTTACTCCAGGAAGAGCAACCTTTATGGCCGGCTCAGCCGGCTCTCTACGCATGCGCGCTACGCATATTTTCTGGCCGGCAGCACAGAGCCTCGCTTTCTTTCGTACTTTCGTGGTACGACCAGCCTATACAGCGAGTTTCGACTGTATATAACAGTCACAACATCGTCTGTATGTAACATGTCAACACATAAACTAACCAAAAAGTGTCAAATAAATAAAAATAATTTCTTACTAGATTATTGTTAATGAACTATTTAATAATATAATACTGCACAAATAATTTATATAAAAATTTTAGAAAATAAAATATAAAAGTTTTGTAGATTTTATTTGCTTTTTTTTATATTTTAACAGCTAGTAAAGCGATTTGTTTATAAAACAATCCATGTACTCTACAAGCTTCTAATAATTTAATTTCAATCTTTCTTAGCCGTCTAATTAAAAACTAATTTTTAATTAATCAACTTAAAAAAATTAATTCTGTTATTAAATCGAGTTTAAATATTTGTGACAAGTTCTGTGCATGTTATCTCTCTTAATCAGAGCGTTTGTTAGTAAACTTTAAAATAACTTATTTTTTTTTTATTTATTAATTTTTACTTTTTTTATTATGCCCGCCCCGACCAGTAAAACCTCGGCTTCGCCTCGGCTTTGCAAAAGTCGGGCGGCGCCCCCCTCACCCCCGGCAAAACTTCGGCTTCGCCTCGGTTTTGCAAAACCCCTTCCCCGGGGTTACGTACTTTCGGCTGGAGAGCAAGAAAAATAGTATACAACCCATGACCAGAATGTTGGATGCCCTGACGTATGTGATATGATAGCCTAGGCTACGCCTCGGCCATCATATCACATACGCCAGGAAATCCAACTTTCTGGCCTTGGATCGTAATATACTATTTTATATAACCTGCATTGAAAATGCGAGTTTCAATGCCTGTTGAGCCAACCGAAACTAGTCAATTTCAGACCAATGCGACTCTTGCCGGGCAGAAAACGATAATTTTCTCTTCGGAGAAAAGAAACTGGTGATTTTCTGCCCGCGAGATGAAGTTGCAGCTTTATTTCCAATCCTATCAGAGTATCTTGTGTTTATTTTATACCTTTATAATGGTCATTCAAACCGTTAACTGTACTGACATATTATAATTCTGTTACTAAGTACAAATAAGAATGAGAATATATAGTATATTACACACCGAGGGAAGTAAAGTAAGAAATGTCTCAGATCACATGTAATTGTTGGCCGAGGCGAA
This sequence comes from Cotesia congregata, assembly GCA_905319865.3. Taxonomy (NCBI): domain Eukaryota; kingdom Metazoa; phylum Arthropoda; class Insecta; order Hymenoptera; family Braconidae; genus Cotesia; species Cotesia congregata. The sequence continues at coordinate 15,507,945 of CAJNRD030001123.1, forward strand.
GCCGAGATCAACAAACATGTGATCTGAGGCTTTCTTATTTACTTCCCGAGGAGTTTATGCTATTTTTTTGCTCGACGAAGGCAGAAAGTGGCAATTTCGTTTAGCGCAGCGGGCCGAAATTTGACGCTTTCTGCCCGTCGAGCAAAAAAACTATTTAATTTACGAATAATGTTTAATAAAAAATAAACTATAGTTTCTTGAATTGTGGTTTTTAATTTCCTTAATAAGTTTAATAATAAAATTGTATTTTCGCTGTTCGTTGGAAATTATCGAGTTCTAATTGATTCCAGACGTTGAAACTAGCATTTTTAATGCAACTTATATGAAAAATATAATGTGTGACGCGGGATAAAACACGATTTCAGACCAAACAATGCCAGCCCTCGCTTCGCTCGGGGAGACAACTTCACTCTGGTCTGAAATCGTTTTGTTTCATCCCTAGTCACACAATATACTGTTAAAGAGGTTGTTTTGATCCAATAATTTTTATTTGAAAATCATTTTTTTAGCCTGAGGAATTTCACATCTTTAATCGAAAATATATTACCTTTATGAGATACAATAAAATTCTTCATTTAAATATACAATTTTTGAAAACTACAATAATTTCCTTTATTTTTTAAATTTTATATTCGTTATCCAAGACAAAATTTTTTTATTTAAAATTATTTAAAAGAAATGATAAATATTTTCTTCCACTCATTATGAAATTAGTCGAATTTCAAAATTTTGATGATTAATCTTTGTTATCGCGTCCTTTAATCCTTTAGAAAAAAATTTTGAGTGAAGTATGTGTTATCTTTTTAAATATATAGTAAAGTGCTTCGTTGAGTTTGTAAAATTTTTAAGGAAACAATTTTTCTCTTAATCCTCTTTTTTTATTTATCTAATTTGATTCGAGAACTTTTTGAATCAATTTAAACTACATATGTCGAAATTTTGGAGAATATGCTTTTCATTTATCAAATAGTTTTTTTTTTTAGTGCAAATTTCACCGAAGCTTGATTCCCGAAGTAATTATTTAGATAAAACAATTTAAATATGGACTTTCCGAAAATGAATACCATTCAATAAATTGACTATTAAGAAAAAAAAATGATAGGCATTACACAAATGAATGCCAATATAAATAGCTGAAGTACTTAACCGCTGGAGAAATAATTGAATGCGGTATAAAACAAATGGGATTCGTGCATTTATTGATATCAAACACAAAAGCTTTTTGTGGGCGGATTGTACCCCTACTATCTATATCCGAATTGTACATTATTGCAGACCGGATGATTACTCAGAACCAAGTCATCGGATTGGTAATTAATTTTAAATGTGGACATATTCTACCGGAGAATTAGCAATTGTAATAAAATTTAATTTAATACAATATGATCCATCCAATATAACACTAGTCATAAAATATTAATTCGAATCAAACTCGGCTGACATAATATGACGGATTACTAATGTTTAATGTCCACCGGTTTGCGAAAAGCATTCGTGAAAATATTTGTTATATGATGTTCTGCACAATGTTTGTATTTATATTTATACCTGGATGAAACTACCGGGTACTGGTTAGAGGAATGAAAGCCGGGCCGGGATACTATCCTATACATGTATAGAGGTAACACGTGGGAGGTCTCCCACATTGTTTATGCGGACGTATAAAAGTGACGCATTGTTATTACCTGAAGGAACGTGCTAGATTTGTAAATCAGGATCTATGCCGGGTGGCGCCTGAGAAATATTATCATCTTAGCTGTACTTTTGTTCTTCGTTTAGCCGGCTTTCAACCAACGTCCGCCTAGATCTATTTTATACATTTATACAAGTACAATGTAACCTTAACGCATCAACTATATCAATGGTTATTTTAGACGAATAAAGTATAAAGGGATATAGTTTGAACTAGAAGGTAATATAAGTAAAACAAGTTGAGTTAGTGTGTAGAGTGTCTAGAGGCCAGTGGAGCAAGGGTAGTAACAATAAATAACCTCGAATTTAGATAGAATTTGTATCAAGTATAAAGTAAGCAAGCAAATGCCCTGGAAAAAGGATCTGATAACGATTACATACATCACTGCCAGAAAATGAATACCTGGATCTTGCTAAGCAGGATTTGTTGTCAATAGTTTGACTATGATAAAATAATATATAATGGATACATATTATAGACTTTTGAGACATTATTGGTGTACAGTACTCGGGGCATTTCCGAGCGGAGAAGAAATTGCGATTTTTAAAAGCATATATTTATTACGCTGATAACAATAACGATTTTAGAGCGTGCGATATTTGATCCGCGATTTTATTGCTCAATATTTTATATGCTTACATTTTCGAGGCTCAGGAAGCTGGCTATAAAATTTGAATTGAATACAGCGGGCGATAGTGGACCGGGTTTATGGCTCATTTTTCTTGGACTATTGGCCTGATTTGCACTCCTTCAATTTATTGTTCTCATATATGCGTCAGCTGTTTGACCTGAATTTTTGCGAGTACTGCGAATGGGGTGATCGATTGATTATGATTGCTTAACGAGCTTGATTACAAGTTAATGAACCGGGAATTGTTTCGATGGCGTAAATGATTATTTTGTTTTATTTTATTTGCAGTTATTGTGAAATGGGTATTTTTGTAAATGGGGATGGGAATTTACTTTGCAAAAATAGTTTAATTTATTGAGGAATATTAAATGCGATTGATTGGGCAGGGTTAATGTATGTGGGTGAGTGGAATTCAATTGTTTTCGGAATTTTGGGTTAACTGAAATCGTAAATAATGAGGGTGGGATAACAGATTTTCATTAAAGCTATCGTCGCTGTATGTGTATGGTGAATACAAGGGTAAAATCGAATGATGGTTAAATTTTTTAAGGAAATTAATTCTGGAGTTTATAATTCTTATACTTTAATCGAATTCGGAACTTTTAAAAATTTTGTTTGCAACAAAATTATTTTATTTGGTAATTTTTATTTAGATTGTAAGGGTAAATTTTTACTTTATTAAATTTGTACAAAATTTTGAAAGATGAAACTTTGTCTATTTTATATCAATCGTCCTTTTATTTGGTGAATAATTGAATCGCTTTTGAGATTTCATATAAAATTTTGTTCTAATCAAACTCAGAGTTTTTTACTCTAAAAAATAAATAATTTGTTCGGTATTGAACCTTAAAATACTTGAGAATTATTGTTAAAAATTTTTTTTTTCAAGATTATAACTTATATAAATTATATAACTTAATTTCCAAATACTTGATAAAAATTTTTGAAAGCCTTTTTTTATTTTCGAATTGTACAAAATGAATTTGAAAATTCATTACTGATAGGAACATTTCATTTATGAACAGTGCAATGGAAGAAAAATTGACTCGTTTAAAAAAAAAAGAATTTCGAACCTAGAAATTTATTGTAAAGAATTTGTCTTGAATTAAAAAAAAATTCGTTCAAACAAAGAATAATTTCAAGAAATAAAATTCATTAAAATAATTGTTTTTTTCTTTATTTAACGTTTATTTTTCGATAAATGTGTAATAAATACTTGATAAAAAATAAATGATATCCTTAATTTTTAATGAATTTTATGGACGTCATGGTTATCAGTCTTGAGGATAAAATACAAGGGAATGTAATAAAACAGGACGGGGATAATAGAACGAAGAGACGGGAAAGGATAATAGGGTCCGAACGATTGCAAGCGTTCTATGTCATTGCCAGGAGTAACACCAGCATATTAGGAAACTTTTGGGTGATATATCTTATAAAATAATATCGATTCAACGGCGTCTGTATAGAATAAGGAACAGACACAGAGCACATAGGAAGACTTGAGATAAATCCTAAGTTGTGAAAGCTGCCGTTTGTTACGACACACTATGCAGGGATATAATTAAATTATGTTATTAATCGCCTATAGCTACAGTTATAGTAAGTTACCCTCTGGAAGAAAGTGATTATTTATAATATAAAAAGGTGTTTGTATACGTTGTGAGAGACACACGTGTGTGCTCAGCATGACAAACTGAAAAGTGATCCTTTGCAAATTAAATTTTCATAGCAAATAAGATTTCAGCAGTCGAGGATGTCGAACGTCCAGCCCATAAACCCTGCTCGCAAAATTCATCGACAGCCTTCAGGAGATCCTGCTTCAAGATAAAGGCAAAAAATTATTATGATCGGTCTTGTCGATTGCCGACTGGGCGGGCTCTTGACGGGCGTTGTAGTTCCGTGATTTATATGACGGCGCTTAAATATGGATGAAGATGTTCCGCGGGCCATAAATACCGACCATGCGGGAAAAGAGGCCCGGTAGAAAAGAGTTTACTTCATTATTTTTCATTTTCTTTTTGTGATGATTTTCAACACTATTTTCTATTCTAATGCAAAAATATTCGAGTCAAATTTTCAAATTTATTATTATTGTTACTATTATTGCATTAATTAAGATTTAATAGGGAACAATTGAGTCCCCGAGCTGTTTTAGTGCCAATGGTAAATTTTAGACAAACATTTTCGAGGCACTAAAATGTCCATACATACATTCAAAGATATACTCACACATCACCTCCTCTCTTATATATGTACATGTGGAGTGTGTACTTGTAAATTTTAAGAGTAAAGTGTCTCGTGAGGTCTTATGCAAATTACCACGGCTCCGGCACATGTTCATTCTTCTTAACTGTCCGGCCAACTACGAGCTGGCAAACGCCGCGTATTAGTCGTAAAGTAAGACGTTTTCACACCAAGACTATCGGTACACTCATGCAGGATTATATATAGCCATTAGCCATTACGTCAAATTAAGGCTAAAATTTTATTGTGTTTATCTTCCCATCGACTCAAATATTTACACTGGATTTCCAAATGAAATAGTGTTATCATCCGTAAAAGTCATACATCATGCAGCAACGCTTTGTCTAGTAGAATACTAATTTCAATGATGTAATAGATCAAACTCGACACTCGATCTCAAATTTTAATAAAAAGAAACATTAGAAACGTTAGAAAACTTAAAAAAGTTTTTTAAAAAATAATTTTTTTTTTGATTTTTAAATTAAGAAAAGAAAATATTAATATAAAATGATTTGCAAGTTTGCCATGAAAAAATTAAAATAAATAAAATTTTTTTTTTATTTTACTTAGCGATGAATGTAGACGGAAAAAAATTATATGTAGAAATACAGAAATGGTTACACTGAAAAAAATTTTCTTTAAAAATTACCGTTAAATTCACGGTAATCGTGGGACGAATGGCACGAGCTAATCAATTGTCGGTAAGTGAGACAATTTTTAAATTTTTACAACAAATTTTTCCGTAGTCTACGGAACTGTAAATGTCCCACGATTATGGTGAATTTAGGGGTAATTTTTAAAGAAAATTTCTTTCCGTGAATATTAAAATTACATTCATGAAAAATGTTATATTTACAAAAAAAAAATGTTAAATTCGCAAGAATGAATCTGTAAGAATAAACATACCCAGGAAAAAAACTTTTATACAATTATTTAGAATTATTCATAGAAGTTTTAGCCATATATAATTTGATAGAGTTTTATATAGTATACTATTTCAATGTAAAATTTACAGTTTTTCTGTGTGAATTTGACATTTTTTGTAATGTAAAATTTACATTTTTATATTAGTTTTTAAAATGTAGAATTAAAAATTTCCTAACGCAAAATTTATATTTTTCATATAAATTTAACAATTTTTTCCTTGTAAGTTGAACATTTTTTCCACTTTCTAAATATAAATTTTTCCTATTATAAAATTGATAGTTTTTAAAATGTAAAACTTACATTTCTAAAATTGTAAATTTGACATTTATGTCTTGACAGCAGTAAAACTCTAAATTTAACAGATTTTTCTGCAATTTTGACAGGACTTTTTTCTCGTAAATATATTCGTTCCGACAATATTTTTTCTCCGGCAATAGCAGCAGCCACAACGTAGCATAGCAGCATACCAAGTAAATGAAACGAAAGACAGTTAAAAGAGTTAAGAGAGACAGAAGATGTGTGTAGATGCAGATAGTATCGAGCCGGTTGTAGAAGTAGGAGCCCTAACCATCACCGGGGATACCAGAGTCAACAGAGCGTCATATTCTTTAAACAAATATCCAGAGATCAAAGGATCATAGCTTCTCTCTCGCTGCACTAGGTACACATTCTGGGAGCCGGGCGTACTGCCATTACATTACCTTCGTACTTCGTACTCGACATACACGCCATACCGCTTATTCAGAAGCTACCGCGTAAAACTTAAAACAGCTTTTTCCATTTAAATAGTCGTAGTTTTTAAAAAAATATTACCATCTATGAGACGAGGCCGATTCATATTTTCAACTAGACAAAGTAGAGAGGCAGAATTAGGTGGTATTAGGTTGAGCAGACCAGCAAGGCATAAAGTCGATTGGAATTTTCGAAGCATGCAGCAAATGAATTTTTGTTGACACATGGAGCAAATACTCATTCTGCAAAATTAATTCAAGTTACGGTTTCTTTATTTGTAAACTTTAATTATCTTCTTTTTATCTTTACTTGGCGCTCTGCTCGGTCTGTGTCTGTTTGCCCGGGAGCAAATCACCTTGGGTCATAAAGGGGAAGGAATTACAAAAGACTTTTTTTTATCGTATCCTCGAATAGGAGGCAAAGAGATTGGGATAGAGATGGAGGAAGGGATTGGTGCCGTATTATATCACAGTAAAGAGCTCACATCGTGACTAATGAAGACGCAGCCGGATCCTTCATTGGAGATAGACTACAATGACAGCCCTGAATACCGGCAGCCAGGGGTCCATCCAATAATTTAACTTTAATATAATACGGTTGCGTCTGGAACTGGGACAAAAGAAAGTAAAGTGAAAGAAAACACATTGCCGTCAGCAATCGGCAGCGGTACCGAGGAATTGATACGCATGGGGTAAATATACACTCTATTTGCACATACTGCTCTCATTAGGCGCTTTTATCATACGCCAGAGGTACAGTCTTCGCTTGGCAGAGTAATTATTACCATTGCTATTTACGTTATTGAATAGCTTGGATTTGAGAGTGAAAGTATGGGGAAAGATATTAAAAGTTTATTTATGTGTGTAGAAAAACTTCATAAACACATTTTTGGAAAATAAAAAATGATCATTCGGCAACTCAAATAAAAGTAGATTTTTCAGAGCTACTAAAAATTTTCAGAAGTATTTAAATGAATGCGACTGTAAAATTTTATTAAATGTCGAAAAATAGATCATTTTTGGCTTCAAAAAACAAGTGGATATTGAAATTGAAGATAAAGTTTGATAATTTGATTTTTCTAAAATTTGCTAAAGAGTTTCATCAAAAATAACTATGAAAAAATTTTCTGATATTGCTATCATAGCCTAATGTGGAAAATTTCTAGCTTGAAATGTCTTGAGATCATTTTTTTTAACAAATTGAAAGAAGTTGGGAATTTTTACCCTAAAAATCACTCACATTCTCAGATTGGTAATTTTGGAAAAAGTTACTACGTTTCGAAATTTCTCAATGTAATTGTTCAACTTGTAGACAAATAATTGATTCATGATGTTAAAATTTGTCCACATATTCTGTCATAAGATATAAAGCAAACTAACATCAAGTTTTCCCTCGACTGTGTGCAGCACGAGCTGAAAGCTGAGAACATCTTCACTTCTCTCGGAACTTGTATGGTAATGCCAGAAAGATACATTCCCAGCAAGACACGTTACATGTCAGTTGCATCGTCGTTTTGAGTTGAAACATCACATCCGTGGAGGCTTTTATAAATTCCTCGGGACGTTGCTCGGATCGTCTAGGATTTATTAGACTTGCGTACCAGCATTTTGTTTTTGACTGAGGTACGGAACAAACATATGAAATAACCAAGCAGCAAAGAAGAGTTTATATGACGAGACAGAGAGTAAGAACAGCATCGGGAACCAGCAACCAGCAACCAGCATCCAACAGGGGGATCACAACTGAAAGGAGACGAGGTACGAGGTGAATTGCTGGTGGCTCGTCTCTGAGTTCTGGACCACCTACACAGAGAATCTTCCTACCTCGTTTGTCTCGCTCGGCATCTTGGCCCTCCCCCGTGTGTTGGCTCATCCATATCATCCTCTTCTCCCATCTCCTCTCCAGCCCATCTCAGGCGTACTCTGGAGAATACAGAGGCCGCGGCGTTTTGTCCGCGACTTTAGACTTTATATTACCCCGTATTTTCCGATACACACGACTATCGTGTACCGGTGTACAGAGCCCGTCCTTATTTCGTCTGGCCTCCTCTACTCTCTCTCTCTCTCTCTCTCTTTCTCCCTCGGAGGACCCAAAGAAACTTGCTTTTTATCTTTTTTTTTAATGTTATTTTCTTGCTGCTTATACTCATGAGATCCCGTGTATGTGAACACAGAAAGCGCTACTCCACGCCCACCCTGCGACCTTTTGAATCCACGTTTTGTATTGCTACGTGTTATTATGAAGGATCTTCTCGCAAAGCTCGGTAGCCCAGAGGATGATTATGGGATACCAGTCAGGTTATCGATACTTTTATACTCGAGGGGAAGGTCATTAGCTCCTAAGAATCACTTATTTCAGAATGTAAGTAAAGGTTCAAGGGAAATTTATTTTCAAAGAGCCGATAAATAATTATATTGTTTAACAGTTAGAAATTTTAGTAATTAAGGTATCTGCAGGGAATAAGATAGTACTGTGAATCCTACAAGTGTCAAGATTAAATTCATAGTCTCATTTAATTTACGTTGTAGATTTGTCTATTCAACGTCAGGTCGGAGAAAGAAATAGGAAATATTTAGATCATTTTTGAGGTATTAAGTTTTTCATTAACTAGAACAGTCACATGCTGTGAATTAGTATTTTTGATAAGAAATATTTGATATGTTGTTTTTCATCGTTGTTGTGATTTTTATTTGAAGATTTTTTTTTTTGTAAAATGAAACAAAAACTATGATAAAATAAGTCTTGTTATTTAACTTTAATAAAAAATGGCCTATTTGTTACAGCTTTTGAAAATATCCAATCTTATTTTTATCAATGGGAATGATTTGTGTTTATATTTTTGAAAAAATTTGGTTGAATAATAATTAACATGAGAAATGATTAAATTGGACATTCTTCATCACAAATATCTCTTAACTTCAGCTTGTAACCCACCAGTACCTTTCTCTTAAACAATTATGAAAAACATGTTTGTTTTTTATAATTTATAAATAACAATTATTTTAGTAAATTTTAATAGAAGAGCCGATTAAATGACTAGATTTAATGACCAATTTGATTAACGAGCTGCACCAGATTGTAGCGGCAGATTCAAAATTAGCATTGCGGGCAGGGTTGAAAGAGAATTAAGGACCGTGAACAGAAGCTTCAAATTTGACCCTTGCCCAACAGAATTCTCAGAGTAGTCTCATAGTATCAGTAGTGCCGCTGGAACTTAATTGCCTTGAATTTAACGTGCGATTTCTCTCACTAAATTTCCCGACGGAATATAATATAATATAATACACTGTAGAATGTATAGGGCTTGCAACTACATGAAGACGAATCTAGAAGACGTTGTTATGCTGTGAGTTGTTACCCTCTAGGAATGTAACTCCTGCTCCCTCCTCCGTAATTAAAGTGTGTCTTGTCACTCTCCTTCTCATAATTGCAGATTGTTAGTACACACTCGTGATTCTCCTTTGCCTGTAATCTTTATAATACGGCATTACACTGAGAAGCTGAGTTTAATTGTACTCTAAGTGAGTAAAGATGACACTTATTCTGACAATGAGTTAAGTCGAGTCCTTGTCTGGATGTAGAAAAAGGCCTCACATAGAAGATTATAAATTTTCACGACCGTCATTACGCGTTAATTCCTGATAAATATTTCATCATGACAAATTACTGTAAGCTCTCAGAACGCGAATGGAAGCGAAGAAGGAAGACGAATCGGTTATGAAATTTAAAAAAACACCCAAGTTGATAATTCACAAAGCGGATTGCGGTTTTTGCAAACTGGCTGAGTAAAGATTTAGCAGCTTGTCTAAGTAAGTACCCGCTAATAAATCCCGTTGTCAAGAGCGACAGTAGTTGCAGCGAGCAGATGGGCATTATCCGACCTCGGGTGATTCTCGCAACACTGGCAATGTCAAGTGTTTTGCTTGGCCCTGCAGAAGTACTACCAGTATCAGCATCACCAGCAAAGCCAGAACCAGAACCAGAAGCACCATCTACAGCCCACCAGTACATTAAGGTTTTGCTTGAGTTGGCTTCTTCGAGGCTCCGGACAATATATCCTGTAAAATTGTCGTACTTGAGTAACGAAGACATTAATCTAAGCTAAAGCATACGACGGGGGTACTCTCACCAACCCAATTGCCAGCTCGACACTACTCTGGGTTACACACAACCTGAGATCAACTTGTTTCGGTATATAGGTATGTATGTATAGACCGAATACTGCTACTACTTCAGCTACAGCCAACATTGCTTGCGAATATAACCGTCTTCGGGTTGTTGACTCGATACTAATTCGATTATCAGCCACCACTCGAGTGTAATCTCGAGACTAAGACTCGAGACTTGTGAAACCCAACGAAATTTCTCTTAAGAACTCTCCGACACATACCGCAGTTTACTCAATGTCTTTTCGCTTTCAACTTTGACAGTAAAACTAAAATCCTAGCAATAACAATTACGAGAAGAAAAGTTATAATAATAATAATAATAATTATAATAATAATAACAATTGAGATCTTGTTCTTATTATAATACATTGGGTACCTATTTTGGAAATTTGTGGTGTTCAATCCCTTGAATTATATGGATGAAAGTTATAAATTAAATATTTTTATTATTGATACTTTCGAAGTACTTCTGAAAAATTTAATTATAAAACTTAAAATTTTTAATCGATTTTTTTTTTTGTAATTTCACGAAAATTTTTCTTAATTTTTAAGTATGTAAATTTTGATATTTGAAGGAGAAGTTGTAAAACGAAGATAATATTTTTAATTTCTACCACGTAATTAATACACGGAAAAAAACGTGTGGCAAATCCAACCACACTTGGAGTTGGATATGAAACACATGAAAATCATCCGTAAACAAACTATAGCGTATATATACTTTAATCCATCCTGGGGTAAATGCTACTCCAAGTGTAGTTGGATTTACCGCATTTTCTTTTTCGTGTAGTTTTCGAAAATTGGGAAGTTATTTTTTTGATTGCTTAATAGAATGATGAAAATGAATTAAAGAAAAATAATTCAATTTTTACAAAAAAACATTGATAAAAAATTCAATAATGCTTGATCTAAAAATCAACACATTAGTTAAAACTTTTGTTATAAACTCTTAAGATATTAAAAAATGTCTAATATCGTTATTTATAAATATTTGCAGAAAAATTTATCAATTCAATTCGAGTTAAAAAAAATGTATTCCATTTTTATATTTAAAGAGTAAATTAATGTAATAAAATTAGTGATACATGTACCATGTTTTAGTGATTAAATTAAAATATGTATACAACAACTACTATGCACAAGTATGACAAATACACAGTACAATACGATACTTATGATAAACGCGATAAATGTCAAAGTTAATTCAATTCACCAGAAACTTAATCCGTGTGAAATATTTCGTAGATTAGCTTTAGCTTCATATCATCTGAGCCATTGCATTTGTTTGTTATTCATGAGACAAAGTATGATTGAAAGCTCGTTATTCAGTGAGTGTATGTACGTACATCCCAAAGAGTCTTTTAACCAGTACATTAATATACTAATACGAGAAAAAAGGAGACAAGACATTGATCGAGTGGAGACGTAAAATCCTCGACGGCAGGGATGCTGGTATTAGTTACATGTCTATGATGAACATTCATAATTCACATAATCAACCGAAAAAATAGACATAGTCTCTACTCTACTCAACTTTACTCGGCTTTTGTTGAATTTCGTGTGACGTATGATGGATCTGTGACTGCCTCAGAATTAAAATATAATGGTCTCCCGTAACAGTCAGAGTAATTATATAATCATAATAATCACATGCCTTCATAGTCATAGTTGTAGTAATAGATCTTTATTAAAATTTTCATTAATCAATTACGTCAATTACTTAAATAAATGATCGGGTCCGTCACTCAGTACAGTGTACTGTAAGTTTTATGACGAAGACATAAGGCAACTAAACGATAATCGCGGCTCTAACACAAGTGTAATGCAGTGGAAAATTCACCTACTCGCTGTCGTGGCTTTCAGTTGGCAAATTAATATAATATAGAGTTTATATTAGTTACGAGAGGGAAATTTGCCCGTTTAACGTGTGATAACGCGATGCTAACTCTCTAAGTGGGCGTTCAGTTCTCGACATTATTACTTATTGCTTGCAGTTAATTTATCATGATTTATATTTGTAAATAACGGGCTTGATAGCAATGAATTGAAAGAGAGATTCATTATTTTTTGAAATTAAAAAAAATAAATATATCTAACTGTTTATTATGAGAGTATAAAATTGTAATGATAGTTGATAATAATCTTCAATCTTTATTAATAAATACAAATATCCTAATTGTGGAAATTAGGCTTCTATAGTTTTTTATTTAAATACCGCTAGATGTAGTAACAATTTCATGTCATCTTTTTTTTCTCTAATTTTTCTGTCATTTCGTTAAAATAGTATATTACGACCCAAGGCCAGAAAGTTGGATTTCCTGGCGTATGTGATATGATGGCCGAGGCGTAGCCGAGGCTATCATATCACATACGTCAGGGCATCCAACATTCTGGTCATGGGTTGTATACTATTTTTCTTGCTCTCCAGCCGAAAGTACGCAACCCCGGG
>CAJNRD030001123.1:15521218-15580428 GCA_905319865.3 Cotesia congregata
ACAATATATAAAATTTTTTACAAAATCATAATACAATTTTAGGTACCAACTAATTTTTATAATTAGATACACTTATTTTTAACGAATCAATTAGTAAATTCTGAAGACAAAATTGATACTCAAAATTAAGACTTAAAGAGAAGACAGCGGCCAAAGGTATTCTGTTAATAATTGAGAATGGTTAATCTAAATTTATTATCATTCCAGTAAATTAAATTAATAACATTATGAAATAAATAGTATTAATAGTAAGTAAGATTAGTAACATTAATTATATAGGAAATGCATAAGTCAAAACGTCAGGTGGTTATAAATTCGTAATTGGCTCTCTTAGATACTAAAATGGTTGCTAGCACGCTGACCGTCAAGGGCTGATTAAAGCACATTATGTCTAATTTCATTTGATCATTGTCACATATGTAGTTACTTAGAGACATCAGTTTGTAAAGTGGAGAATTTCTAGCCAGGTTTGAATGGACTGAATGAAGATAAAACGTAGGGTTTGACCTAGTGTTAGCTTGTGGGACTGCTATTGCAAACTGTTGCAAAAATCTAGGACATTCTATGCTACTATTGAATAGGCCTTTTACAAAAAGTATCGAAGCACAGATCCTCCTCTCCTCCAGGGTGAGTAACCCAGCATCCAAGCAGAGAGAATGATATTCTGTGCCTCTTTCAGGATATATCCCATACTTTTTGTAAGCAAGGTACTTTAAAAATCTACGTTGGACCTTTTCCAGTTCCAGCTTATGCTTAGCATATAAAGGAGACCAGACCACTGCAGCATATTCCAGCTTAGGACGTACCAGCGCAATATAAAGTGTTAAGATGGCTTTAATGTTCGTAAACTTTTTAGTTAATCTAATAACAAAACCTAGTTATTAGATATTAAAAAATTTTTAGTAGTCACTCAGATGACATCACAGTGACAGCTCCGAAAAATTATTATGGAGCGTCTTTAAATTGCCTTAAAATTGTCTTAAATTAGTCTTAAAAAAATCTTAAAAAAAAATTTAGACTATTTTCAGATGGACTAACAGCGACAGAGCCCCGGAATATTAAAACGGAACGTCTTAAAAAAGTCTTAAAATTGTCAGATAATAATTTTTAAACAATTTAAAAACATCTTATTCAAAAATATTGCGGTTAAAAAGTCGTAAAATCGTCTAAAAATTAATTTTCACAACAAATTCGAGAACAAAATTTTCAAAAATCTGCTCTCGGAATTTTTCTTTTGGCGTCTTAAGAGAGTCTTAAAATAGTCTTAGTTTGTGTCACGTTTAAGATCTTAAACGAACGACAATTTTAAGACAATTTTAAGACGATTTTTTTTTACACGGGCATGGAGAAAAAAAAATAGGTATTTTCCTTACTAATGCATAGGTATTTTTCCAATGCTCGCCTAGGAAAAATAACTCAGTTAACATAGGAATAATTCCTATGAGTAATTGTAAAAATATCTGTTGAATATAGTAAGTATTAATACGATTAACATAGCGATTTTTCCATTGTGGTTTAGGAATAAAAAATACCAACTTAACATGGGAAAAATATCTATTTCTTTATTGGAACTGTTCCTGTGTGAACAACTGCTCATATTCAACATAGGTATAATTCCTGTTATTATAGGAATAAATGCTATGTTGACATAAGAACAAAAATCATGTTATTAAAAATTTTGAAAATGATTTATTAACTATTAGTAAATATTTTTTAAATGATAATTAATATTTATTAAATCGTCTAATATAAAAAAAAAAATTTTTTTAAAAAGTATAAAGTCTTCTAAAAGTTCAACTCAGCTGTCTCATAAATTTTTTCTTAAACTGGATACGGTATGAAATTTACAATCTATAAAGTAGATAAAAATACGATAAGTTATAACATACCGAAATAAATAATTGGCGAGTGGTTTTAAAGTGGAAACGATTCTGGTGGGCCGTGGCGATCTTGTGTCAGCAAGCTAAGCGTTTGGTTTAACGAAAGCATATTATACCGAGTTAATGTCCACATGATGCAACTATTGTATCCCACGTGTACGTATGTATGTGTCGAGAGTATAGTTTGCCGATAACAGCACTTACACTTCGACACTGTCCTCGTAAAATGCTGAATCAATTCTGCAACTTGGCACACGAAAACCACTCGGCCAATTCCAATAACCGTGCCGATCCTCCGTCTCTACCTCTGTGTCTGGGTATGCTCCTTTTGTGCTGCACTGAGGTGTAGCCATATCGGCGCTGGCTTTCATATTGAATTAACGGGACACATTTACCAGTAACGCCACCCAAACAACACTTATCTGCCTATAATCATATCCTCTAAAAGTGCTATGCGACTAAATAAAGTTTATGCTCGTTGGATTCGACACGATAGGACGTCGACGCAAAATCATGATCTCTGGGCTTTGCCATAGAGTAATGTCCAGTAGACTTAAAATGAAAATGAAAATAATAATAAATATAAGATGAGAAAATGTGGTTTTGCGTGGCCACGGATTTGAGCTGAAGCTGAGGACTTGCCTCTACTCAGACCTCCATCAGTCTCGCGTGACGCGACGTGGGCGATCCGCGACACACGATGCGAAGAAGGCGTCTCGTCTTTTATTTTTAGCTGGACTATTGGTACCTTGTACATTTTCACGCTGCACCCTTTACTTATTCCACCAGTCTGATGTTATATTATACTGTATTATATCCTCATACTTTTCAACGGCAACCACTACCAGTTTGACCCTAGACGGAGGCTGATCGTGCAACACGACCTCCTCGATGATCCTACGGCCTACTTATATAAGCACGAGGATTCATATATGGAAGACGTTAACGTGTCGCGCTCTGGCAAATTGTATCACCTCATAAATAACCTCTCTTTATTATTTATCGCTTATTAATACTTTATATCAATCAATTTTATCGATCTCATTAAAGCCGTTTGATTTATTTATTTTTTTTTTTCAATTTAATTGGTTCTGCAGATTACTTTATTAATATTCATAGATAAAAAAATCCAATGACTTGAACGAAAATAGTTTGATATTTATGATATTAAAAATGATGCTGAAATCAGTAGATTTCTGACTTTTGGTCGGTTACAAATTCTAAGACAACAAGGTGACATGGCATAGATAATCGATATTTTTGATAAAATAAAGAATATTCAATTTAATCAATAAGTTTTCATGTTAATGATTACTCAAGCATATTTTTTTTTTAATATAAACAAAAAATTGTTACCTTGACTATAAACGAAAATAAAATTGAACATTTTAAAAAACCTTGACAATTAGATCTTGATTTACTAAAGTCTTTTTTCAGGATACTTTAACATTATTATATCGTTTGCATGATAGATTGGATGTTTTTAGTATTTAGAATTGATTATTTTGAAATTATCAATGAGGTAAGTTCTTTAAATATGAAGACATCATTTCCCAAAAATGCTTCATTGCATTTTTGTTGATTGTAGAAATAACCGTTCTTTGTTTAAATCTTATTAATAATGTCCTTAAATACTTATTAACACCAAAATTAATAGATAATTTTCTGTCATCACAAATATTTTTCACCTAGGTCTTTATTGCCTGCGATTATTTTATTCATACAGTACGAAAAAAATTACTTCTATTGTAAACTTTCTTGACACAAGAACATACATTTTTGATAATAATTAAGAATATATTTTCTTGTGTGAAGAATTTCGGTCAAATTAATCAAGATAAATGTTTATTTAATTCAAATGAAGATATCTTATGTTAGCCTATGATGATAAAAACAGATATTGTTTTGTCAAAAAATTGATATTTTCTAGAAAAAAAATTCTTGCCTGAATGAAATTTTTTTTTTTTCCAACATAAATTTAAGAAATATATGTTTTTGATTATTTCTTAATTTTTATTGTAATCATTATCAAGTATTTATTAATTTTAATATTTTACTTGGAGAAAACTGCAGCGAATTGATCGATTTTTTTATACAACAAAAGTAAAAAAAAAAAAACTAATTTTTTCGGTTCTAAAAACTACTGGATATTAATAACAAGATCCGATGAGTTACAGATGAATCTTTGTTCGTTTTTGGGTACACGAATGACATGCCGAGGTGTTGTACGCAGATATCGAGGCATAAAACATTAACGACACGCATCTCGTGAATAAATGAACTTTCATTTGCTCCCGCGAAACATATCGTCTTGAGACGAGGATGAACGAGCCTCGATTTGTAATTATTCTGAGGTACATGGCGCGAACGTTAATTCGATTTATGGGCTGCAACTGCGTGAGTTGTGAAAAATTTATATGCTTAGTGAACCAACGCGTGAGAGGTAAGGATAGTCGGGTGCGTATATAAATTCACGGCGCTGCAAAGGTTTTCGTCGATTCTTAGGCGGAGTGAGAGAACTCGTAGCCGTTAATCATCCGAGAGACAGCTCTGAATGTCTTCTACAGTTGGATGTTGGATATGTACAGTAGGTAGGAAGATAAGCAAGTTTTATTCCGGAGTTATTTGGTCATTTTTCGCTTTAACGTTTTATTCACAGCCATTATTATTTTCGGATAAATTGCAAGGATAAAACAAAAGACACAAAATTAAATGAATTAAAAAAAAAAAAAAAAACATGTATTTGCTAACGAGTTTTAACCTTTTGCCACGCTCCGAGCAGTAAGAAACGTGTACCAGAATTCCCGAGGGACATAAACAGCCGAGGGCGTCGCATCTTCGTCTTCTATTTCCCGGTCTATGACTGTGGCAATGGCAAGGGTTGTTAGCCTGCCGCTTAATTAAATAAAACACCCCAATCCTCATTTCCGAGGCACTCAAGGGTTTCTAGGGAGGACTGGTCCCAGAAATGTTTCTCCAACTTGCTGTTCAGCTTACGGAGCTTTAATTTGGTGTCGAGCGTTTTCCTTGACTCAGTTACTAACTTTATACAAATAATAATTCGGTCAACCAATACTGACCACTTTCCTTGGCATTTATTCTTTAACACTTTGGTAATTTAGTTAGAGAAAATAAATTGATAAACTTTTTCAAGTTCAACTTATATTCGATAAAGAGTTATCGAGAAGACAAACGATTTTAGAAATTAAAGTAACAGCTGGTCTTTCAATAAAATAAATTATTTTATGATAATTGTTTAGTTTTACGGCTACCGGAGTTTTTTGTTATAAAAATTTGAAAAATTAACATTGTGAAATTTTTCTTTTTCCAAATAAGGTAAAAGATTCAGTTATTAACACTTGCAATTTTATTTTAATTAAAAAAAAAATGAACTCCAATAAATAAATAAATATAATTTGTGAATTACAATTTTTAAGATAATTGGTTATTTGAGAACATTTTATTTTTGTAATTAGAATAAAATTGCAAGTGTTAAATAACAAGGCCAGTATCAGTAACTGGGTCTTACCTTATTCTATTTTACGGTGTTTTTAAAATATATATTCGACGGAATATATTTATAGACATTGGACGGAAATTGATGACTTCTTGAAGTTTCTTATCATCGTATTATTTCTTCTCGAAAAGCTCTACTTGTTCACCGTTACAATTTACCTTTACGACTTTTTCAATAGTTTCAATTTTCTCTAGTTTTTCTCTATGAAAATCTATAATTTTTCAAAAATATGTAATTGTTCAAAAAATCTAACCAATTATCTATGTTCGAATTCTAAAAAGCTCATCATGTCTCCGAAATATAAACAATCGCAAACAATAGCTCAGCAATAAATCGAAATCGTGTTAACAAGCCTTCTCAAAAACACGTTCTGTAATACGACACTCAGCAAACCTTATACAATCCCAAAGAAATGCCGACGTTTTTCGATAGCACCTACACTTACTCAGCCAGTTTGGACACCACTGACCGATCTTACTGAGTGTTGGATATAACAAACATAAAATAACTCCTATATAAATTGTGCGCTGTTGTATGCAGCCTAGGAGGAACGAATTGTCGTGTCCGAGTTGACATCAAGGTATACTACAATCCTTTGAGCAGCAGATGTGGGCGCGAGTGCATCGCCGATGGGAATCGTGTTCGTCATCGGAATGACAGAGAGTTAACGCCCGGACGTTCAGACACGTTCATCGAGCAGTTAATATCTTTTGTCCGCGCTTGTAGACCTCCTTAGGGACTACTGCGGTTCGGTTGACGTTATAGCTTCACCGGCTGGTGGTTTTGCACCATGGAGGCACACACTAACCAAAGCACATCAAAACCCTAGTCTACATTCTACAATCTATAATCCAGATTCTGAATCTATAGTTCGGAGTTCAGAGTCTAGAGCTTGGTGGTATGTTATCGCAATACGTTCTGACACGATCTAACAGATATGAACCGGGACTTGTGATGTCAGTCACGTCCAATGCGCAATAATCTCTTAGTTGTTCTCTCGTGTAGTAGCTCTGGTGATTGTTTTGAGCGGTTCCGTCATCACCATGCTGGATTTGCTCTGACGACGATCAATTCTCACACATCATTCAGAACCACACATAATACAGAGACGTTAATTTGTGATTAACTATTAACGCTCGATATTAGTGACAGCCACTCGGCTCGGCAGACTGGATCCTGGTGGTTAATGACCCATTACCGCGAATGTAATGATGATTGAGAGGACTATGGCATAGTTTCTGATGACTTCACTCTTAAAACTCGTCAACGGCTAGTAGTGGAGAGTTTCGTCAAACTGACGCGCAGGTAATCCTCTTGACAAACTACTAACCACATGTATGCTCTGATTAGTTGAGATAACTTATCAATCTATTGTCAATTAAAAAGCATTTAGATTATTAATGTATAAAACTATTTGATAAACTCGACATCGAACGTAGGTAGTGTGTGGGTGTAGGTATGGAGTTATTGATCGACAAGCCGATTTCTATTAATTGACATCATTGGTATTGATATTGTACTGGAGATGATTTGATGGTTATATTCATAGGAAGCAGGTCAAACGATTAATTGTCAACGTGATTTCCATGTCAGCGAATTCGGTTTGATAGAAAAAACTGAATCGAAAGTAGGTATAAAATAGAAAACAGCAGGAATATTGTCGGAACAATAAATTGAAAAAACATGTCACTCGTTAATGGAAATGGACGAACTATGAGGCGTACTATAAAAAGTTTTATGCAAAAAATGATAAGCTGCTTATTTCTTATGTGAATCACTGGGGCGTCAATTGCTGAAGCTTTTACCAGATTTGGACACTGTGTTTTGAAGATTATTTCTTGATACCTCTGGGTTTTTAATTTTTCAGTCGATCAAGTCACTGGAAAATATTATCTGCACAAAACATGAATTATAATAAAAATAATAATCAGGAAAATAATTGATAAAAAACATAATTACTGTAAATTTCGATAAATGTTTAAATATTTATTTATTTATTATGCCACGGATAATTGCCATACGGCAAGCTTTAATAATACAATGATTATATAAAGTATTAGATGTTACTCGCCCGCTCCGCTGGGCGCTTTATAGAATTGCATTTTTAGATCTAGACTTGAAATTTAATTAGAGTATGGTTTTGACTTGCACAGGTTCCCAATTCTATCGAATTGGTATGCACCTTTTATCTATGTAATTGTTCTAGCTAATGTTCATTGTAACTTTCAATGTACAATCATTGTAACATTCCCGTGTGTTTCTTACAAAAATGAATAATAATTGATATGGGAAAAAAAATTCGTAATGAGCATTGAAAGTTTCAGTTAAAGAAATTGCAGCTCTCATAAGTGAAGAAATCTGCCTAGTGTAGAAACATAACCAATAGAACAAAAAAATTTATTTTAAACAAATGGCAATCGAATAGCATAAATTTAGTTGCAATAAAAATTCATTATTTATAAGTCAAAAAAATATAGGTTCCGGATAAGTAATCACCAACATATCATATACTAAAACCTTCTCCGAAACACGCTGCATCTTATGGTATTAGTATTATTCCGATCGGTTCAGTAGTTTTCGCAGTATAACCAGACAAAAAAACCGGCTCTCCATTTATTAGTATAATAGAGAATAGGTACATAGTAACAACATAGCAATGTGCTGCGAGTACAGTATCTATATTTGACAATAATAATAATAACTATAATTAGATAGATTTCTTGAAAATTTATAATTTATAAATTTATAAATATTCAGTCATCTAGTCAACTTTAAAAATGAATTTCCATAAAATCATCTAAAAACTGTAGGGGTACATTTCAATTTTCCATCACGGAAATTGAAATAGCGTGTTCGTGTCACTTTTAAAGGAGTTATCATACCACGTACTATACGACGAAGGTCAGCTTGGAAGCAACCCAACACACATCAAACACCCTGGGCTCACATGTATGTAAGCAGCCAGTTCATCTTTAAAGTCTCGTTCTCGTCCCCGTGTTTTGTGGCATATAATTCTGTAGTAGATGGAGGAGGCATTGCTGAGTCAATATTATTCTTTTCTCAGTCTCTTTGCCGTCCGCGCATCAATGCCATCAAAACCCAGCTCTATTACTACTACATATGTAATAGCAATACATCATCTTCCACACATACACACATATATCATGAGCACAAGGTATAATAGTATTGTAAAGTGATAGCCCGGATTACGGTTTAGGTTGTACTTGCGTCACAAGAAAAATAAGACCGTCAAATGTAAGCGTCGAGCTAAATAAAAACAGTTTCCTGTTGAAGTAAATGGATTTGTATTTTTACTTTATTATCTTTTGATGTTTCTCGAGCTTTTGAGTACACGCTGTTTTATTTTATTATTTTGTTAGAGATTCCGGTGTTTTGTCAAAGAGTTTGTACATATGTTGGGCAAAGTCAGTAGGTAGGGTGATTTTGATCATCAAATTCCAAATTTTAATTGAATGTGATCTATAATAAATGATAATAAGGAAACAATGAATCAAGAGGTTAGAAATTTCACACGGGACTATTTATCGATGCAGATATGTGCACTTGAAATTCGTAATGACCTGACAGGTACACGTGCCTCCGGATGCGAACCTATCGCCGCGATAAATTCACTTTTCAGAGCGGGAATATAGCTTTCGAGTGTTACACCTCCTTACCCATGTACTATACACTCCTTACTATGTACTTCGCATGTAGTAGTATCAATGCAGTTATAGTTATAGGTGTAGTAAGTTACAGTGGGGTCTAAATGTTGGGCCAAATAGGAGCTCGGAATTTTCGCAGCCGTCCCGCTAGAGTAATAGATAGCCTCATCGGGGACATAAATACTCCGCGACTTGACGCGAAATTCTAGAAACCGATACATCGACGCTGATTTCTCAGAGGATTTGAATCTATTGCCTACTGCTTTCTCTTTTTACTCCTTATATTTTCTTTCTCTATTTCTTGCACCTGGTGGAACTATTCAAGAATTTACATGACTCGGTTATACGAATTTGAATTTGAGGAGCGATAAAAGTTAAGCTGTCAATTGAAATGAAGTTTGAAAAGTATACCTTGTAAGACTTTGAACTTCAAAGAATTATACGCACCTAGAATTTTCGAAAATTTATTTTTTTTTTATTTCATTTTTGTAATGTAAATATTTTTAAGTATATAGACAAAAAATTTATTGTCAAATGGAAAAACATTTTCAAAGTTGTAAGCATATTTTTAAGTTCGTTGGAAAACTGTGTTTTCAAAGTCTGTAAACATGATTTCCCAAGAACAGCTAAACTGATCAATCTTAATTTTTACACATATTTTTCAACTAAATATATAAATATTTTTTTTTTTTTGATTATTTGAAACATTAATAATTTCAATTAATATTTGATATTCTTATATACAATTTGAGTTTAAAAATTTCATTGAAAATCATAAATTTTTATGTGAAGCCACTATTTCGTTAAAAATAAATATTTTGATCAATCACTAGATAATAATATCTCATAATAATAGAATTTTCTCAGATTTTTGAATTTTGATGATTCATATTGACGATAGCGTGTTCTTTTTATAAAGCTTCATCGTCTTTAATTTACGTAGGAAAATTATGTACCTGAAGTTCCGAACGTTTTTCTTTAAATGAATTTGGGGAAAAAAAAAATTACGTAATTTCAATCAAGGAAATTTTCCGTAATATTAATATATTTTGAGTTATTTTGAAAAGTTGAAGAAACTTTGAAATTAAGCGGGGTTTTTGAAGGGTTTTATTTTAGGCATCCGATATATATTTCTATGAAAATTTTGGACCTTAAGGGTCCAAGGGTGGTCATAAGGGTAGTTCCAGAGCTCGTATGCATCTGAAAATTTTTCTCAGCCTGTTGGATTATTGTCCACGGCGGTCGACTGAAAGGTAGTTATAATTTTTTTGTCACAATTTAAAAATAGAAAAGAGCTGCTAGCTCTAAAGAGGTAAATTTTTTTTTATTTGTTTGCTAAAACACGTTCAAATCTTCAGTCACATGGAAAATTCGTGAACCTAGCAATTTTTCTTGGTTTAGGTAAATTCTACTTGATTCAAAAATTTTTTCTTAATTCAAGATAAATAACCCTCAAAATGATTTTTTTGGTTTAATAATTTTTTTTTTTTGAATGATGTTAAATTTTTTACTAGTGTACTATTATATTTATATCAATTTTCATTTTAATCAACTAGAAAACTTTGTCAGAATAAATTATTGAAGAAATCGTTTTTTTTTTCCTTTTAAGTGCGTATCACCGAGAAGATTTACAAAGTAATGTTATCAATAATAATTTAAACTCGCCATTAAATTTGTTTACTCAGCGATTAACCACCGGACTCTCAAAAGATGAATCGCCGGGCTGTAAATTAACAAGGAAAAAAACGAACTATACAACAAAACTATCCATTTCATACACTTGTTGGTGTAAAAAAAAATAAAAAGACAGAAGTCACAAGGCATCACTTTGGCTCAGTCGGAAGGGATTTATTTATATATTATGGCTGATGAATCTTGTAGCAACCGGGGATGAATTGTTGCTCCGGGTCTTATAAATATTGTCGGCGTTTGAAGGTGCCCGCGTAAAAGGGAACACACCGAATCTCCTCAATCATTTCAGTAGTTTAGTACACGAAGACTTGACTAGTACAGTTGATATGAGTTAAGGTCGAAAATAAAACAATCTTTTAGCTCTCTCATGGGAGTTGAGCAAGTGCAGCGTTTATGCGGGTTAACGCCTAATCGCGACGGCCTCTCTGATCCTACGTGGGTGGTAGTGTGTGGCATAATCGGCAGCGGCGGCACCTCATGCATCGTGCCGCGCATGTATAATGCATGCCCAAGTGTATAATGTATCCCTTACGTTAATTTCAGCCAGCCAGTCAGCCGCATATAGAAGGTGTATATCGCACATCTCAACGCTGGTTATCTCTACACATCTTTAATTACCCGGGTGATTTATCGAAGCACAGTAGAGCGTAGGCTAGTGGGAAACCCTCTGAAAGTCGAGGGCCTACACGTTACCCGACTGGTAAGCTAGGGCTTTCACTTTCCTATTTTCACCATCAATTTCGGCGGGCTGCTAAACGCTGGTCCATATTCGAGACTCTAAATGTCGCGAGGTGATTTATAAGTTCGTCGAACCTCTAGAGCTTGTAAACCTTGGTATGGCTATGAAAGATGCTCGTTTTAATGCTGTCTGACGGATTCTGCATGCTCAAGAGGTCGACTAGGATTATGACGAGTTTAAAAGATAGACCTAGATCTGTTCATTCTCACAAAATTTAAACTCCTATAAATCGTCGCTGTTACTCTATTCAGGAATTGTTTTATGTGAACGGGTTTAATGTTTTAACAAATTTAGATTAAATTGTCACTCTTTGGAGCTTTTGATAAAAATTTCATTAAAGAGGAGATTATCTCAAGTGTATTGTCATGCTACCTTTGATTAATTATGTCAATATTAAAATTTGAGATGATAAAATTTTACAATGTGACTCTAGCGTATCATTTTTTGGAAATAGGTACAGCATTTTTGAGCGATATTTTGAAAATTTTTATATGAAATATGACATATATTTAAATACAAAAAATTGAAAGAAACTCACCATCAGTAGATCAAATAATCTCAAAGCAGTGAACGACTATCATTTTGAAGACAGAGGCCTGAAATGAAAAATTATTTTCATGGTAAAAACGATTAATTTTTTTAATTTGATAAATTTACACTTTGAATTTATAAAAAACATCAATTTTTTTAAATCCTAAATGTTGTCATAAATTCCTTGATGATTTTAATTGCGGAAAGTTAAAAATAAATCTTTAGAACCGTAATAAAAATTTCTTTACAAAAATAATTGAAGCCTTACATTGGCATATCTCGAAACAAAAAGTTAATATAGTAATTATTTTTGTTTTTACGCTGAAAATTATCACACCAATATTTGCATAAGGTCTTATATAATTCAGTGTAAACGCATGTCAGGTTACTTTAAAATCACAATAATAATGTGAAATACAATATTTCACGGTGTAAAAGTTTAGACTCCTGTCAGGTGGTGGCGTACTAATGCCACCGTTACAAATACAGCCAATTGATTTACCGCAGCTACATGGACTCTGTAAGCTGCTTAAATTTTGAATAAAGCTAGGCCATTAATGCTGCCTTACGAGAGCTTACCAAGCTTTTGCACACGCGAGAAATATACATATATATATATATATATATATATATATATATATATACATCTACTATGCAGTTATCTGTATATATTTATATAGAATAGGTACCTCCGTTACGTACAATATATATACATGTATGAATATTGAAGATTGTATGGTATTTTCCAGCAAGCATACACTGCTACTGTCTTCTAATTTGCCCTACTCATTTTATCCAGCCTTCTGCTTACCTTACTTGCCGCGAATGGTTAAGAAATTATATTTTGTCAGTACTAGTTTAAACTTTCGGTTTATCCCACTGGTAATTATTCATATGAATTATTATCAATTAATGCCACCCGAGAAGATAATTTTTGTTTTTGTCACTTACTGATATTTTATGAAAAATTTTGGAAGTTCAAATACAATTTATAAATTTTAATACTTCCCGGGTCGAAAAATTTAAACTGATTTTAAGCTAAATGATCTGCATTTGAACTTATTGATCTGTATTTGAACTTTTAAAAACATTTTCATCTGTATTTGATCTACTATTCAAATTATTTTTGATCTGTTTTAAGTCTAAATAACTTTTTAGGAAAATAATTGAGCAGCTATGAATATTTTATGCTGTTTCTAATCTAATGAGACTAAAAAGTTTTTAAAATTTGATCGGTTTTTGTCTAGTTAATTTGTAGATGGACTTTATGTATTGTTTTCAAATTAAATATGAAATTTTATACTGTTTTTGATCTACAATTTTCACTCTAAATGTTCGAAGGCCAAAAGTCGACTAAGATGGTGACTTATAATTTTTTGGACTCAAAAGTATCTCATTAAAAATTATAAGTCGCATTTATTAGAAAAAATAAGTTAATTTATAATATATTCATATATTATTATTATTATTATTATTATTATTATTATTATTATTATTATTATTATTATTATTATCATCATCTAATTCGTAAAAGGTCTGTTTTTGATCTACATGCGATCAAAAACCGACTAAAAATTATGGAACGTTTTGGTCGGTTTTTGACCTTGATGCGATCAAAACCAGTTAAATGATTGTGACAGAAAAGGTCTGATTTTGGTCTTGAAACAATAGAAAACAATTTTATTATAACATTAAAAATGATCTGAAATTGGTCTGAATTGTGAATAGTACGGGCAAAAACAGATTAAATTCTTATATAAAATATAGATACTCATAATGAAATTAAATTGAATGAAAAATATTGAAATTTTTTATTAATCATAAAACAGACTAAATTTTTTGACCCGGGTTAGTAATTCTTAATAATAAGGATGTAAAAAAGTTACAATAAAAAAAAAATCACTAATAATAATAATTTTATTAAACTTCAATAAATAAAAATTGATACTTAGAATTCTTCTAAAGTCTTAAGTTAAATTAAAAATAAAGTCAATGGATCAGATGTTGCGAAACGGGATCACTTTTACTGTTGCCGCGTGACATGCTCAGTTTAAAGAACCCATCTATACCTAGGTAAAATAAAATGAAAGAAGAAGTAAACGGATGGCAAAAGTTGATTGTAAAACGAGTGAGTGAACTTTACGATAGGACTCATCAATATTTACGAGGATGAACTCTGATTCGATTCGACTTTACCCAGGATTGGTACATATATAACTATAACTAACTTTTGACGACGCAAAGACATTTCTCTACTCCGGTTCAAGCTCCAGCTTCAAAATGACCACCGTTAAATCCACCAAACTTTTTAATCGGAAAAATGATCCTCTGATTGAGTTGCTCAGTTTTATTCCCTTTTTTATTGCTCAATTTACTTACGCTCCTCTGACAATGAACGGCTACTAAAATTTTTCATTGAACAGAATAATAAATCATTTTCTCTGTGGGTAACATTAAATTTCATTATTATTAAATATTCCCATTTACAAAAAGCTACTTTACATCCAGAAATAGATGAAACAATCCTTTTGGTTCAGAAAATTAAATTCATAATTTATATTTAATGAATATTAACATGCATGCACTTCACCGAAAATGGTCTTTATTGTTAACATCGAATTATTCATAAAAGGACCTCATTAATAATTAAATATGTTGGATCAAAATCCATTATTTCTGTTAAATATTTAATTGTAAGTCTTTTCAAAAATTAAACTTCCTCAACGTTATTAAAGGAAAATTATTCAAAATCTGCAATTAACATTCATATATCTCAAGCAATCTATTCATTTCCGCCATCAATTAATTATATAAAGTAAAAAAAAAAAATTGTTTATTTCAAGCGCTACAGAAAAATGAAAAGCAGTTACTGCATTGTAAGTATCAATAAAAAATTTTTTTCATCAACATATGATAAAACCTCACCTTCCTAAGCCGACCCTATCTCATTACCGTCCAGCCACCACATGATCAAATAACAGACAGAATCTATTAAATATTTGCTGGTACTAATCTCCAGTTGCTTATATTCCAGCGGGACATCCGACGCTTCCGTACAATATATTTGTGTCCACATAAAAAACTGAAAACCGGGGCTACAGTAGCCGTGCTGTTTTTTATTGCGGCTATTTTTCACTAGTATTTTGTTAGCCCGTGCAAACAATACAATCTGTACAGTGTGCATAGCATATAACCGTTTACAAACCTACGGATATTGACTCTCGCTTGATATTTATCATTCTCTATTATTACTTCAACTATAACTATAACTATAACTATAACTATTATTATTGTAACACGCTAGACAGCGTAAACCGAGTCAGCTAAATATATTCTAACACCGGGAGCATTGTCTCGTTCATAGACCAGTAATTCGGCAATTATTCTGGCAAAGCCATCGGTTATATCATGAGCCAGAAAATTTGAAAAATGACAGCTATATACACTCTTTGTCCGAATTTTCACTTCTGTTCATATAGTCAATAAATATATTATATTAAACAACTCGAGGACAAAAAATACATAAACATAAATCTCTGGACAAATTCAACAGATGCTTCGTTGTTGCTGGTATCATAGATAACCACACTAAAAAAAAAAATGATGTGGTGCCATGGGACACTAAGTAGAAACGAAGTTCCTTCGGATAATTAGAAGCAACACAATTTGCAAAAAAAAATATTATACATTTACTTGATTTTTTTTTTAATTTTGCTGACTGGTTTTTATTTAAGTGGAGAATCGGAGAAATGGAAAATTTTTGATATTCTTAAAACAAGTCGGTAATATCTTGAATCATTATTACCGTTATTAATTCTTATAACTATTTTAATTTAAGAAAAATGAATTCTTGAGTGAAATATAGATTATTATGTTTGAAAGAAGTAAAATGCATCGTTGAGAAATAAAAATTCTTAAATAAAGAGTTTTTTCTTTCCATCCAAAAGTTTTTTTTTTCTTGATTCAAAAATGAATTTCTTGAATTAAAATAACTTATAATACAATATAATATCTCGAAAAAAAACACAAATTTAGAAGAAAATATCTCCTTTGAATCAAGTAGTAATTTATTTATTTATTTATTTTTTTTTTTTTTTTCAGTGTAGCAACTCGGTTGTGATGTTAAACTGAATAAGAAATCCCTGACAGTAAATGATACCTAAAGAAGTAAAGCTTTGAGTTGCGACACCTATAAGGCCACTTGTCACACACGAAAACATGTAAGTAAAAAGACACTTAGATAGAAAGTGGGTGTAGGAATTTTCAGTTTCAGTAGCCTCTCGAACTTCCATGTGGATTCTGCGACTATATATCTCGATTTTATTTAATGCTCACGTATTTACAATAGAATAGTTGGTTCTAGGAAGCTCTGTTATTCGATACACGCGCGAGAGGGTCACATCAGGTGTCATCCACTAGAACATATGTCTACAGTATAGATAGACTCACTTTTGAGGACTGAATGAATATAATATGAAGTGTACTGAGAATAAAGACTGAAATAAGATAAAATACTGGGATGGTTACCATTTATCAGCGACCAAGTGTTTGGACACCCGCTGACTGAAGTGAAAAGGCCCGGCTTTTATTGTAGGCCCTCGGCATCAATAAGCTTCTTATCCATCTCAGTGAATAAGGTTCAAAAGTGTAAAAAAATTCGGCGTATAATGCATGATACATAATAATAATAATAATAGTAATAATAATAATAGGTGGCTCAGTTTGGGATATTTAAGGTTTGGATTTATCGGAGATTTTAACACGAACATGAACATGAACCATTAGCCCTCCCTTTTGTCGCTGAAAGGTTGAAGGTAAGTATTATCGCGGTATAAAACAGAAAACAGAGCATTGTTGGTGTTAGCCAACTAGTGTGTAATGACGGTGGCAAAAAAATGCTAGTAAAAAGTGGAGCGGGAAAAAAGGAAGTGAAGATGAAGATGAAGGACAAAGAAGTGAGTGTTGTGGACAAGCTTGGATGCGGTTTCATTGCATCGCGTTTTAGAGAAATAACCACCTGGAAGTTTAAAAGGGATCTCTGGGAGCGAGGGCATGTTGCCTGGGGCCGACGTCTCGCGTCTTGTGCAAGATTTTTGCTTGGTTTGAATACTAAATAAGAGGATAAAAAGTTTTCCGGTCGGAGTGTTAGAGGGGGTTCTTCTATGCCCCGGGGATTAAAGTTCTCCTTAGCCGAAGGTCTTGTTTATAACTATTTCCACCAAGTTTTTGAGATACCAAAGCCAGCCATCGAATACACAAAAGCCGACCCGATAACTATCGAATTATTTTTTATTTAATCGATTTTCTTTCGATAACTTTAGCGCTTTAGATTTATTGTCATTTCCGGAAGGAGGAATTTTTTTTTAACTTCTAACAAAATTTAATTTTTTTTACGATAAATTTCAATTTCAAGATAATTGAGTATGTAAATCGGAAAAAATTAACTGAAGAATAAAAACGGAGAATCAACATCTTGCAATTTACAACCAAAAAACAGTTAGCACTTACATGAATAATTTGAAGGCATAAATTTGGTTTGGTTTGCAATTGGAAGGTTTAGTTAGTTCGCGGAATACGTAACAGTTTTTTTGGTCCCAGGAGCAGGTGGACACAGATAGAAGCGGTGAGCTGTTGGTCAACGGTAAATATCGATACACACTTGGGGGATACGGTCTGCGGGTTAGCCACTGTGCTGTATACTATATACCCACTGACGTTTATGCAAACTTTAGTATATGCTCGACAGGTGCCTCTTCGACAGCCAGGACGGACCGAGGATCGTTTGAAGTGGGTATATTATCGGTATCCGGAGAAGCAAGCAAACATTTTCTGATGTTTGCGGGTTATCTGATTTTTTTTTGCGTCATATGTGATGTTAGTACAGAAGATAAAAGTTGCTTAGCTTGGCAACAAAAAAATACTGAAACACAAACTCAATGTCAAGCTTCAACAGATTTGACTTATTTATCATAAAAATGTGGAATAAAAATTAAATTTTAGTTATTAATTCAATAGTCGAGGAGATTGGACTTTCTAACATCCCATTCGGTGGCTGTGAAAACATTTGGGGTTGATAAACTTGGGAAATTAAGTGACGGAATTTAATAGGGCAGCACAAGCCCTCGAGAGCCCTGGGGCCTTTGATTTCAGCTGAATACCGTTTTAGCTAGTAAACAAGTCTTAAGTGATGCCAACTGACCTTGTCTATCAAAAACCAGCCGGCGCGTGTCTATTATTACCCCTAAATACTAACTACCCGTTTCTGGAACCTCAGCGCCTATATATTACATTTTCTGGAAGTCTGAGAAGCCTCAGAAGTGACTCAACGATCGAGGCAGCTGGGAAAAGAGTAAAATCGTGGAACATTTTTATTCAGTAGCTTTTTAGGTGAGGATCGATTGAACAACGCAAAGTCACCTTGTTGGTCTTCAAACAAATCCCGAGTGTATATAGAAGTGAAGAGGAGACTGGATTTTCCGAAACTTTGAGATTTCTAGAGAGGCTACAAATCGTCCTTAAAATTTTCGACGCCTGTCGATGCACTCAACTTTTCTCGAGTGTCAACAAACAACAGTCGCTGCTACGTGACCTGTATAACGATTCATTCAATGAAAACTGCTTCGATAGATAAAAAAAATTTTTTTTTTTATCAAACGGGTCTAGGCATCGATCCATAGTTACGTTTTTAAGTAAAATAAAATTGTATTTCGTCAAATAATTCCGAACAATACAAGATGAAAATAAAATCATTTTTCTTCGTTCCATCTGAAATATAATATTTAACCCTCTCAATAACAATCCACGAAAATGGTGAGCGAAGATGAGTCTCTTCACTCAACGTACAGAATAACAAATCACTCGGGCATGCTTCTTCCTCTAATACAACCTCAAACGTCTTGCATTTCTGCTGGGATAATCATTAATGGACATCGGTAAAGTTAACTTTCATCCTCTCCCTCCCTCTTCTGTTTCAGGCATCATTCTTTGAGAGATGCACTTCTGGCATTATCAGCCTTGAACAATCTCTCACCAAACACGCTATATTCAGCCGCATAATTAATCCTCCGCAACACATCGGTCACTATTCCATAAATCACGCAATCTCTCTTATTTATCTCCTTCCCTCTCGCTCTTGCTTTCGATTTCCTCTACTATAACCCTTTCTCTCGCCGCGACAGTATTGTGACTCGTTGTCCAACAAATCGATTGTCTTTTTATTTAATTCCACTTTATACTTCCAAAATCCGATAATTTTTTCTGCATACGCTCCTGCAAACAAAGGGCTGGGCTCTCAACGGAAAAAGTCAATTTACTTTCACTTCGCTGAACTATTATCCGTTAACTGTCGACTCTAATTAAACGTGAAATAGCTGTCAGCATATGAACACAAAGAATACATCAGTCAAAAACTGAAATTTTTAGTCATAACTCATGTTATAACAAATCATCTTTCTTGTTCGATTTGGTCTCAAGATGGTGGGTTACAATCAAGATGAAAGATCAAAGACGCCTAATAGACGATCGATCAAGAAGATCCCCAGGTTGACGACGGAGTAAACTCAACAGAGACGGTAATACATATTAATTATCACTGCAGACGACAAATCTATCGACGGTACGCAATATATGTGCAATTTAGCGCATTGCTCCAAGCAAAGACTAGATGTACCAGGCATGTCTCTAACGTGTGTTCCATGTGCATCTGATATATCCGTAATATACATACATATAGATTTGTATATATATAGAGAGAGATTTACATGCACACATCGTGGCACCAAGTTTGATTTATTGGCTTATTAACGTGACTGGTCATCCGAGCACACGATTCCGATCATTGAGTTCCCGACTGGACAATTTATGTGATCATGTACATTATTATAACTATAATATTAAATATACATACATCGATATTTAATTTACGAATGTAAATTATTATTTATTTTATAATTTATTTCCACGTCAGACTTAATTACCGTTGATATTAATTTACATTTATTATTAGTCTTCTTTTGTCGGTTATGTCGGCCCGATGTCAGTATAATATGTTTTTAAAAATCCTTATTAGCGATGGTTAATTATTTACAAAAGTTGTATAGTAACGGGTTTGGTTTTATTTTAAAAACCAACATCGACATCGTCATTGTGCAAACAGGAGCTCAGGTGGTCCGCCGTTAAATGAGCCACTATGCACACATCACCGTTCATTCCTGTCTATACAGAGAAAATAACCCCTCGAAGGATCATAGCCCAGGGGAGCAAGTTCCTCTGTATACGTATTATGTGCTTTTTGTTTTATTATGTTTATCCGTATTTTTATTTCTATTATTCATTTTTTGCTCTCTATTTATATAGACCGATCTCTGTTGCTCTTTTGTATTCTCTTCGCTTGGTACCCGGTTTATGATCGGTGCCCCTAGTACACCTAACTCTTCGAAAGTGCTTACACGGCTTAGACTCGGAAATCCGCTTGGATTAAGGCCCGTCCGTGGACTAACTATTCCAGAGATAATTCAACTGTGTCGATGTCTGTGTCTGTGGATGAGTGTGTATTAGTATCTTCAGTTATACCGCCGCAGTGTGTTGAGCATTTTAACGAGAGTACTCGGGATCTGCCCAAAGTTATATAACCGGACACGATTCAATTTGGTATTCATGTCAAACCGGAATTTAAGGAATAAAGAGATTTCCATCCGGCATTAAAATACCCAATAAAAATATCAGTAAATAAATAACTCATGAATCGATACTAAAGTCTACGGATGAAAAATATTTATATTTTAACTTTAAGTTTAAATAGTTTCAAGGGGTTATATGCGATAGGAATTTAAAAAAAAATTTATTTTTTTTCTATTTTATATGAACATATATTTTCTTAACTGTATTTTTCTGAAATTGATCGGATTCAAAAATCCGATAAATATTGGAAATTTATATGAATTATTCAGGGCTAAAATCAAATTGTTATCAAAAATCGCAAATATTTTTTGTAAAAGCGCCATTTTGTTCAAAATACATATTTTTATAATTCTTTTGATAAATTCAAATTAATAATATATAATAATCTATAATTATAGATAGTTTCTCATTAACGATATTTTCATAAATGAAATTCCAAACCACAAGATCCAAGATTTGAAAAACTTTTTGGGTTTCTACTACATTAATTAATATTTTTTCGAAAAATAATCTGGCCTACGAGATCTAAGATCTAATAAAAACTCGAAAATGAGTGCAATTTTAAAAATTTACAGATAATTTTTCAAGTGATGTGAGTTCAAATGGAGCGGGGAGTTCCAAGGATGACCTGTAGGGTTAATCGTTTTTTAGACTTTTTTTAGGACAATGTTGTGCTCATTACAAGATACCTTTTTTTAGAGGATCTTTTGGAGACAGTTATTAGAAGCTAAAACAAATCATATTTATAAAAAAAAAACTTCTTAATAAAGTTCAGATATGTCACTAACATATTATACCGATTTTCATGTCTATCAATTGAAAAGTTTTTTCTGGAAAAGTTCCCAAAAAATCGCTTTTTACGTTCATATTATTTTTTAATTTATACTACTTACAAAATTTTTTAGCAAACAAGCATTAACACAAAAAAAAAAAAAAACAAACAAGAGATTTAAGTCTTGCTTGGATAGGTTTACGGTAGCAGCCTGTAACTGTCTCGCGATCTCTTCTCCCTACAGTCTGTGAGAATAAGAAAGAGAGTATCTTCTCATTCTATTCGAGATACAGAGAGCAGAGCGTCCGAAATTTACGAGCGGGAGCAGATCTCGAGCCAGCAGAACGGAACAACCTTTTTGCCGATTGAGCG
This sequence comes from Cotesia congregata, assembly GCA_905319865.3. Classification (NCBI taxonomy): domain Eukaryota; kingdom Metazoa; phylum Arthropoda; class Insecta; order Hymenoptera; family Braconidae; genus Cotesia; species Cotesia congregata. The sequence goes on from CAJNRD030001123.1 coordinate 15,543,066, forward strand.
CGAATGTGTTATGTCATTGGATTTATAGCATTCGTTCCGGTTGCCGTGTAACTCGAGCTCATGTACAAGTTTACGAGCGCGTTAAATTTTAGGACACGCTCCCGCGAAACGCATGTACTTACTGCTCAGCAGAAAGGGACATTCAACAACTCAAGATGCCAACTAAACTGAGTACCAACTAAACCACCACCACTTTATACCGACGGTAATAGTTAACCTACACGGTTGCGGGAACAGTGTTATTGATTCAATGCTGCCGATAAATATTAATCCGGGGTTATCAGTGTCAATAGCCGGGTCGCGGGTACTAAATGTTGTTTTAATTTATCAGATAGACAATTAATTTATTGGTACATGACTTGCTAACACCGCTTACTGTATGCACTGTACATTCTACATATTATATTATTTTATATTATGTATCCAATTGTATTTATTCATATATAATAGGCCTCTTGACAATACACGCACCGCATTAAGGCGAAATTAGTGACTAGGATTGCGGGTGATCTGCATTTAAATGACAGCTTAGTCCAGCATAAATATAAATTCAATATACTGTATGCTTTTGTTTGCAGAAGTGGATAAAGATATATCATATGGCGGACGCAACAACAGTTGTTACGGATTTACAGCCTGCCGATTGAATTCAGGGGTGCATAAAAATAGCTCACTGAAAGCTAGATACTGGATTATTATTTTATTAGGACGTGGACTGATCTGGGATAATTAAATCCTTTTGAGACAAAAATCGCTGAGTATCTGTAGTCGCGATGAGTAATTAGCTCTGTTTGGTTTGTGTCAAGCGTACAATCCTTCTCTCTACTCCTCGATTAGGTTAGTTATGAGTTATGGAATTCGGTCCTAAATAAACTGACCGGTTTCGAGGACGATAGCGCCAACAAAAACACACATACACACACAGGTTTTCTTACTCTTTCATAATAATGTCGGAATAATATTGTCTTGGACAGTAATTTAATTATCATATAACAATATTTTTGAGGTGACAAAAAGAAAAAATTAATGAAAGTTTAAAGTTTTGTTATTTTAATTTTTCAAATGAAAAATTTATGATTAGTCTCAAGGATGTGGAAAATTACAATAAAAGTTATTAAATTATATAAAATAGAAAATGAATATGTGATGATGCTAGAGAAAGAGTGTACCTGGGAATTGCTCAAAAACGATTATACCTTCTTTGGAAGGATTTAGACTCGACAGAAGCGACTTCGGGCCGATGTTTTTGTAAACTTTTTGTCAGAATAAATAAATGTCCTGGAATGGGTGGTGCCGGTTTACTCGGAGACTGGGTGGAGTATAAGTTACGGCTGACACTGGTACTCGGGTTATTCGCGAGCGAGAGCAACAGCGTGGAAGTTAAGAGAGAGTAAATAAAATAAAGGATGAGTTGAGAGAATTAAAGTAAAAGAGTTAAGTTGCTGGTTGCTGCTGATGCTGGGGGTCGAGCCTGGGGGCTGAGATATTCAGGCTTGTATTTAATCCTTTGAAATAGGCCTCGAGCCGGTTTTGATCGAGCTGAACCAGCGACCGGTCTCATTAACAAGTGTGGAGCAGATGTTTTCCACGAAGGCGTGTTCGCACGTGAATAATGCAGTATTGCGTGGGGACCCCTGAGAATAATTCAGTCACTTATGTCGTCGAGGATGTCGTGAGACATCTGAATTCAAGGTAACGCTTTCGCGTGTAATCAACTCGTAGGCGACTTGTTAAATATGTGGATACTTAACAAGTATTGAAAGATCGGTCCCAGTGATCTCGAGGCTGACTTTTATTTCGAGAAACTCTGTCCTATGTCGGTCTGTCATTGTCAAATATTGAGATCCAGGGGCCGATCGGGATGAAAATTAGCTTCTACGATCGTAATTATAATAAATATTATTGTGTGTATGACAAGACCTCCCGGTACGAAAGTCCAGTGTCGTAGGAGATCATATCACAGGAAACTTCCGTATACCAAAAGTTTAACTAAGGTCGCTTATGCTCGAGGGTCTGCTCCGGGTTACGATTCCGTTATATTATTGGGTTGTAAATTGAATAGATCCGGTTGTGTTTGTCAGATCGATTCTTGAGTACGTGTTTAGATAAATAACAATTGATATTTATGTTATCGCGGTAAATCATTGAATTTGAAGCAAGAGACTATTCAACAAATTTTATGATAGACTAAAAATATTTTAATAAATTTATAACACAATATTTTAAAAATACTTAACGAAAATATAAGAAAAATTTTTGAAATAAAACTGATTGAGAAAATTGTAAAGTTGTAATTTTTGATAAAATATTGGAGGTATGAAAAAATTTTATGAAACTTGAACAAAAATTCTATTTGGAGTAAATAATTGTATTAAATTTTTAGGAACCATTTAAAAATTAACAATTTTGACAAAATATTTATCATAAATTCCTTCATAATTTGTATCAAAAATAACGATTAAAATTTCCTAGACGAAGTATTAATAATCAGCAAACATAAAATAGTTTATGTTTATAATTTTTCAAATTTTTCCTCAATCCGGTACTTTATAACTCCTTTTTCTGACAACCCTGGTTTGACGGCGGAGGCTGAAGAAAATGACGAGACCACCTACCCGAATGGCCACCAGTGATAAATAATAAAACACTTAAACTGGTTGAAGTTGCACCTACATCAGACGTTTCTCTGAGATCTATCGCGTCACAGCTTGTACGGACGTAAGATCAGCGGACGGTTTTGCCGGCGTCATGAGATTCAGAGCTACCATTAATAATACTCGTAATGTGGTCGGAACTTTACTCCAAGTTGCTCTGCTTGTATTGTATTATATAAATTGGAGCCTTACATTGGCGAGTACCACCAACATCGGAATCAGCATCAGCATCAGCACAACCATTAGCTAGTAAACTAAACGTTACAAGTTTTATTCTATCACAGCGCAATAATTCATTTTAATCCACCCGACACTTTAAATGTAAATAAAATGGACACCCTGGATTAATTTAAGAGAGTCAATAACATTTAGGATGTTATTTTTATGGTACTGTAAATTATATCCAAGAGTCGAGCCAGAATGAGAAAGTTTGGCAACACATGACTCGAATGTTGGAGCTAGTATATATGTATGTATACATTTATCGGGGATCGGGAGGGAATATGGATTAGGTGATATTAAGTAATAACCGGGGCAAAGAAGGGCGTCAGGTCCAGATGGTCGAAAATATTACCTCGGTTATAGACCAGTATAATCTATAAACTCATATCATATCATAGATTTAGATCCTAGATTTCAAAAACAAACCGAAAGACAAGTACGAAAGATTTTTACCTGAAAACTAAAAAAATCAATCGATGGCAAACTTACTTTTACTTTTACTTTTACTTCTACACTCCTTACTCGTTTACTAAATCATCCTTCAAGAAGTTGGTTTTTTAAAAATACGCGTCTTTACCCTCTGGACCTTGGGACATAAATTTTTAGTCCGCTGGCAATGTGATTTATTAAACGGATTAATAACGTAATATTGTTCGATATTATACCGGTACACAATCGAGGTATCGCGTGTCCATTTTAAGATACCGTTTAAGCTCTGTACTGGTCCATACTATGAAGAACGGGTTTTTATCCCACGGTCGAGTCGTCAAAAAGTTAATCAGCTTCAATGTTCAATTAATTACACTCACCATTTTCGAATCGAGATCTTGGAGAAAAAATCAGTTTCAAAATTTATTCTCCTGCAAAAAACTCCATTGGTTTGAAGACTAGAAAACACTTCAATGAATTCGGAAAAATAAGAATTTTGTTTATTAAAATTCGGTTTATGATATAAAACTTCTATAATGGTATAATTAATGTGAGAAAATATATTCGACGAGGAATAAAATTTTTTGGGTGTAATTTTAATAGAGTCGATGTCAATTTAAGCTTTTCATATAAATCTCTTTCAACAAACAGCTATTGGGTAGTTTTGATTGAGTAATTGGATTATAAATCGTGTATACAAAGTTTAATTAAGTTGGTTGATCAAACATAGCGGTAAATTTGTAAAAATATATTAAGAAACTTTACAAGTTTGTTGGGAGTTGACCCAGATAGAAGTGGCTTACGAGTGACCTAAACTAATCTCCCTTATTTTGATCAACTTAAAGTAGTAAATTTGCTCAGAAGTCTAAGCTACTTGTATCCTAAATACAAGCGAGTGATTTAGTGAGCGAAACCGGTGACTTGCTTACACTATTTTCATCGCTCTTCTCTTGTTAACCATAGGAATGGACATACATTGTAGAACCGGACGTATCGTGTGTGGTTGGATCCTATCGCAGATACTTAAACCACAAATCTCGTTTCTAATCCAAATTGTATTTGGGCATATATATACACAGTAACCCATCGAGGCATTGAAATTGTAGGAAACCAGGTCGCTCCCCCATCCCAGTGCGATACCAGTGAACAGGCGATATGAAAAACTTTTATGTGGGCTCATTGTGATGCCACAAAACTCCGACACTACCTAGAGATAGAGTAGCAGAGTACATAACAGCTAAGCGGGATAGTTTCTGTTGGTTTGTCTGAATGAGAAACAGAAAGAGAAAAGAAGTGCAGTAGAATAGAAGGGACTTTCGGTTTAGTGTCCATCCACGGATCCCTTCACAAATTCACCGACCGGTCTAGTCTAGTCCTTTCCGCTAAACGCGATTTTAATGATGCGTCTGACAAAGGACACTGGATTTTCGAATGCGCTTCTGAATAGGAACTGATTAGCTCTCGAGCGATTTGTTACGACTGACAATAGATTTGTAATAAGATAAACTCGGTGATCAAGCAAAATAAATAAGGCATGAGATGAAAGAGAATAGACATCGAGTGGTCCAATTTCAGTTAGACTAGTCCTGCATTGTCTCGTCTATCAGCAAAATTTAGAACATTATAAGTTCGTAAAAAGGTTCGAAAAGTTGTATCAGACAAAGAAAAAAAAATTGTGCGAGATGAATTTTATTTTTACCTTTGAAACAATAAAGGATCGATGTTTCAAAGTTAATAAAATAAAAATAAAGATACTAGATCACCATCTGACATCAATACTTTGTTTACTTCGATGCAATGCAATGAAAATAATAATCGATTCCGCAATAATACACTTGTAATAATAATAAAGGTGTAATTATTCGGTATCATAATGATTGTAGCCAACGTGAGATGGCTCGTATTCATCGACGATCAACTCCCGAGTTTTAATCAACAATTTTAATCGTCAATGTTATACTGTTCATTTTTCGCAATTAATCTGACAAAGCATTTTAAGCCGCGGTTACGGCAGGAGCTTCTATGCCGTAGAAATCACCGGATCAATTACAAATTTCCAGCGCTCGGAGCCGAGTTTCATGGGGTAGTTAACTCGCCTTTTTCTATTCGTCCAACCATTTGTTTTATTGACTGATTGATATACTCGTTCTGAAGTACACTAACTATATTTATACATACATTTAAATGGCCGCGGGCTTTTTACTAGCCACTTATCTATCCTAATTATTTATATATTTATACAAGGATACATTTACCGCGCACTAGGCGATATCGTTTGCAGATAAGTGTGAACCGAGTGAGAATTAGCATTTTGCACGCAGATGGTCTCTCTTACAGCTTACAACCCCGTGCCATGTGGTCGGATAAGTCGATGCGAGAGTCTACACCTTGCTTACTTATTTTGGCACCCCAGTAGTTGCGTTCATTATTGTTTCCTCTACTCTGTAGATACTACATTCTGAAGTCTATACAATCAAATGCTATTTGAATTTACTGCCGGAAGTTTATTAAGATTTATAAACCAACACTGACAGTTAGTTATTTTTTTTTTTTTTTAATTAACTGGCTATTTTATTCACATTTCAAAGTGCTGTAAAATTTTCTATCTATCGATACTTGTCTATTGCACAGCTTCAGAATATTCTGGATAGAAATATTTAATTTTCATAGTTAATATAAGTCAAAGTCAAAGAAAAATGAATTTAAAAAGGAATATAAGAATAGTTATTGTAAAAGAAGTAAGTTTATGAAAAAATAATTAGTATTCCATGAAAGTTCAACAGCGGCCAAATATTGGCTTTTACCTGGGCCAATTAAGGAAGCACGGTAGATTTTGAACATAATAAATTGAATTGAAAGCGAGGTACGGATCGAGTGGAATACAAAAGCGAATATTTTTCAATATATTTTATTAAATTTTGTTAATGTTTGAACTTTAAATAGTTCGTTATTTGAATATTAATTCAGTATTCAGTGAAGCTGTGTATGCAACGGAGTAGAAAAGCGAAGCGAGCATTTAGGATAATTATAATTATTGCAGGGATCGGAAAAAGGATCCGTTTCAGGTTATTTGTATATTGCTTGATACTAACCATTATAATGCGGACAGAGAGTGAATAGAAGTGCAGTTCGTGGCTTTGGCATCGCTTTTAGTTCATCTCGTACACAATGGAACATTGTATCCAATGTTTTGTATGAAAACAGATTTACAGGGCATCGGATAAACTGACAATGGATATAAAAGACAGAAATGTTGAGAGTTGAGAGATAAAATTTCAGGATCTTCGAGGTTGTTTTGTTCTCGGTTTACGGTTTAAATATATATCAACCTTGACCGGCATACATTATCAAAATGGTTCTCATAAACATTTATTACATTAGTGCAAACCGAGCCCCCAAGAGTCAAAGTCCGGTCTCTCGTAAATATTTTTTATTTTCTCAAATCTAAAGCTATACTAATGTACTTTTATTCAAAATAATTTATTCTTATATGTTTCAGTGTGTGTTTATAAATAAACACCAAGAACTTGATGAATATCGTTACTCGGTAAGTAAATTGTTTGCAAAACAGTCAAGGGAAAATTATTCCCAACCACGTAGTCCATTTACGACTTGAAAATCCACTGAGGAGAATATCCTACGTGAGCAGGTTCGCCAATTTCAATCCGTTCGATCGACTCTCAACGGGCTCAATACTAATTCTCTCTATTTTTATTCGCTTACATTACATAAACACACACCCGATCTGTATTAACTTCTTTTATGTTGTCAAATAAAATTATTTATTCTATCGAAAATCGATAATTCTAAAACCCGACTTTTCAATAAGACCTCGCCATTGATATATTGGCATATTTATGATCCTTTCTACCGATTTCAATCAACATTTTTCATAGCGACCTCGTTTTTTTTATCTCAAGCTACTCTAAAAAATATTCTACTCAATATGATGATTATTGATTATAAACTCTGAACTTCTGAACATATTAGTACCGAATTTACTGAGTTTGAATTTAGATTTAAAAAAAAAATTAATACTGATTTACTAACTAATGAGCTCGTTAAGATTGACTGGGGTGTGACCGTGGTGCGAACTGATCCAAATATTCTTTATAACACGTTTTATGCTACAATATTATCTATATTTAAAAGCTGTATGCCAGATATTAATAATCTTCAGAAATATTTTGTACCTTTTCAGTTTATTTTTTTTTTCTTATGTACTTAAATCTATACTCTAAATCTATTTTGATTTACTATGTTACACACTATACTATATGAATTGTTAATTTTGTATGGAACCCTGATATTGGCAATAGCTGTTGGGTTCACAGTTTGATGAATAAAATAAAATAAAATAAAATCTAATAAATACTCAAATTGCTAAACATTACAAGAATAATTTCTTTGTTCTTAATTTCAAAAGAATTCGATCAAAAACTACTGTATGATTTTCATGAATTTAATACTATATATTCCATACTATGTTCTCTTTGTAAAGAAATATATTTTATCAATATTCAACGCCGGCTGACCATACGAGGGGTGTTTTAAGTGGCTGAGAGTGAAACTAATGAAAAAAGACAAATAACGACCAAAAATTTGATACGAATAAAGTCCGTTGATCGGAACAATTTCGTCAAATTGGACAGACCTTTGGATGAAATAATACGGCTCATATCATTATGATTATGAGTGTGAGTAAATTTCACCCAGTATCGGTGGATCTAATCGCTGTAGGTATAAAGCATTAAACTGAACTAGGGATATAAGGTATTTATAGTTGTAACTGGATATGCTTCACTATCGGTATCCTTCGGCGTAATGTGCGAATATATAGACTCCAAGTGCTCTTACATGCTCACTGTACTCGTATCGGCTCGTGTAGGAGAGACTATACGGCACGTTCCGCCCTGCACAGCTGCCACTACAAAAACAGTTGACATCTGTAAATCCATAGACCCGGTTTAGTTATAGTTTAGTTATATCAGTATTAGTTTCGGGTACCGCGAGGTATCTGTGTACTTAACATGTGTGTGTGTGTGCTGTTTAGTCCCCTACTATCCCCTTCAGAGGCCGTTCGTATGCAGATACTCAACTTTTAGGCACGCTTGCAGGCCACGGATTTAATACGAATGAGAACTGGTATAGTGAAGTGTTATACATATAAAGTGAATCGAATAGAAAGAGGATGAGAGGAACAGCTTTTGGAATCCTTGCTCAGCATTCGGACCAACTCTAGTTCTGAACCTGAGCTTTGGATGTACATACATGGACCCTCGTTAGTTTTCGCGTTTTCAAAATAACGAGACATCAGAACTTTCGTATCATCTGAAATTCGTCAAACTTTTTTTTTTATTTTAATAATATTGAAATGAGCACAAAGCGCTGACGAGTTGTAGCTCCTCTTGGCTTTGAAAAACTTTTTTAATTTATTATTTAATATTTGATACTAGAAAATAGATAAATAATTGCGAGAATAATTTAATTAATTTTTAATGAAATTTTTTGGTGAATAGTTTGCTGGCAGTACAAGCAAAGCGCGTTTTATTTATATGCAGAAATTGCTAAAGTTTTATACGAAATTATTTTTGTAAAAAAATATTTATAATAATTTTATTAATTTGTAAGTGTGTAAAATTTGCATTGATGTCATCGAATATTACTGAAAATTAATAATATTTTCGATATTTGTTCTCAAACTGTAAACACTGTTTTGGAAATAACTTGAGCAAATAACTCATTTACCGGATCAATGGTGATTTTCGTAGCTAGCTCATGTGTAAATATAATTACATTTATTGAGATTTCAACGTAATATTTTAGTAATAAAACTCGGCACGTAACCATAAAGCTCTGCTTAGAGCCATTTATTACAGTTATAAATGGAATAAATAATATTTGACTAATGTAACGGGAGAACTGAAGCTAATGTAGGATAAATAGATCAATAAATTAGTGATAGTTAAATCAAACAAAATTTCGGGTAATTAAATTCGATTAGTAATTGCTAGGAGTTATGTTACGAATGAGGGAATATGAGAGTCAGTAGTTTCGAGTATCAGGAAAAAATGTTTCTTTGATATTTGACTACAGTGTCTGAGATCAAACTGCTAACCGAGAGTAGTGTGGAATTTCAGATGAAATTAGTATACGTCAGTAGCGCATAGCAGGTGATTTTGATATTTTGAGAGCGGGCAAAGATCCCGTGAAATAGATCAGAGGTCTTTGCAGGCGGATCATTCATCACCATCACAAACTCAGAGACCCTAAAGTTTAGGCCTGCATCATCACGATTACCACTATACACCGGAAGACGCTGCCCGTCAAGTTAAGAGATAAGATCGGCTATGTGAAAGCTGAGATCAACGCAGAAATAAGAGCTTGAGTATACAGGCGATGAGTTAACACTTAACTCCAAAACGCGATGCCCTTTGATTTAAACAAGCAATATTATGTGACTATTTAATACTATTTAGTGGTGTCAAAAGTTTCCCTTTTATAAATTATAAACAGGGCTTCCGAGAACCGAACGGATTTTTATTTCAAGCGTGTCAGAGCCTTATGCCACTAAAATAGTTTGTTTAAACTCGTAAAAGTGTACCGCAAGCAAAGACGGACTATTTGTCCAGGAAAATTCTAACCAGATGTCGGAATAACACGACACGACAATTTGTAGACTAGTTTTGACTTTACGCCCGGATGTTTCACTATACGAGGAATCTAACTATTTTTTTAAGACATTTTCTTAGCCATCTGTCTTTAATTAATTACCCTCTGACACTTGTACAGCTTGCTCGTATTTTTTTAAATAATCATTGACTCAAATAATTTATAACTCTTCTGTTTTTAATTCTACGTTATAAATTTAGTTACGGATATTGGTCATCGAAAAAATTTATCCAAAAAATTGCTTTTACATTCATACTATCCATGTTCTATGTACTATGTACTATGTACTATGTATCACCTACACTTGTAGCCCGGAGGGAGCAAAAACTGTGTTGCAACATCACGAGTCTCTTCTTAGTGTGTCTGGTCAGCTACAGAGGTGAAAGAACATGGGATGGACCGAAAAAATTTACAAGAATCGAGCTGAGAAAACTATGTTGGCTCGTACATAGAGTGCTAGAGGGTAGTCAGCCGGGGAAAAAAATTCTGTCGAGTTGCCCGACAAATCAGACTTCATGCTGACTGCTGCTCGATAAGCGTAAGCAGTTCATTCAACCCGATTTGATGTAAATCACTAAAGTAATTCTTAAAGTGACAAATTTCCTCTTTATCTAATAGATGAAGTTAAAAAAATTAAAGACGAATATTAAAAAAAATTACGCGTATTTTATTTTATTGTTAAGTTTTTAATTTTTAACTTATGTTTTTTAAACTATTTAATTAAAATGTAAGAAATTAAAAAGGATAATAGTTTTTCAAAAAATTTCGAGATTTAACGAACGTACATTTAAGTAAGTACTGCAAAGTGATACGGGATTTTGTAGAGTAATTTAAAAATTTATTTTACGGTCAAAGCTTACATTACCCAAAGCCGGGTATAATACATGTCGGCGAACTAACTCGAGAGGCGGTTGCATCTGCGGGAAAACGCAAAACCAAGAGACGGGAGCACCACAGGTGCGCAATGAGATTTTCCTGAAATCAGGTCACGTGTCTACTGAGAAGCTTGTTGAGCTGATGTTTAACTTAAACTCGAATTTAAGAAGCTATAATAACATTTATAAAAAAAAATAATCTTAATGTTGTTGATATCAAGTACCGGATGCATGAAGAAACTCGTGAGTCTACTCAATAAATAAAAACTGCCATTGAAATCAAAAATTAAGCTCGTTCTTGAACTCAAGCGTTAATTTTTTTGTCAAGAATCAAGAAAATAAGTTTTTTCTAGTAAAAAAGAAGAAAAGTAGCGATATAAAAAGAAAAATATGTTCACTCGTTTGTTCTTCCTTGCGGATAAAATGAGCTAGATGAAAAGTTGTGAGGATTCATCCTCGGTCATTTTTCTCAGTCGTTTTCTCTTTATCGGGCACGTGGATATAGATATAGACATAGAGGTTCTATCTCTCTACTCTACTCTGGGAAACGAAGGATCCTGGATGTGGACCTCGAAGATAGAAGAGTTCGTTATCCGGCAGCTCTGAGCTGAGTTGTAAGAGGTGTGAGTTACTGGAGAAAAATAAAAGAGCAGGTTCAACCGAGCCTCTCTACAAAAGAGCTACGAAAATCGAGTTTCTGGATCGTTGGCAACGCAGCTCACGTACGTCGTCGTGATTCTCAATTAACCAATGCCACCTAAAGCTCATTGGCTCTTTTCTCAATGCTCGGAAATCGTATAGAAGTCAGGCGTCATTTTTAGTTTTTGAACATTCAACATTTATGATAATTTCGGGATTTGGATCATTGATTTGATGTTTTCTAATTTGATAACTGAGTCTAGACAAAAAAAGTCTGATAAAACTCATTGGAAATATTTATCGAAATTGATTTAGTACAAAATTGTTCACAAGTTATGGTTACTCCTTTATTAATTTATTTAATTCCGATTATGAAAATCAATTATGAGAACCAAACGAGCTATAATTAGGTAAAGAATAAATTATGGTTTAAGAACTGAAAAAGCCGCTTTATAACAGCAAACCAAGCTAAAAAGTAGAAAATAACTTTGAATGATTCAAGTCGTTGAAAATTTTCAATAAATTTAAAATAAAAATAGAATAATTAATAACAGAATTTATTTTATTCTAAAAACGTGTGAGGTGCTAGATTAAATTGTTGTAAATTTTTTATTTTCAAACATTTATAAAACTAAAATTATGATAAAAGTATTCGAAATTATTTCTTACCTTTTAGTTTGATTTGCTACTAAACTATTTTTTTCAATTTTTTGAAGCTCTAATTTATTTGAAGAAAATTTTTTGGTTTATTTTACTTAATTAAGAAAAAGGCAACATTTACTTTCATTTTACAAATAGTGTAAATTTAGCTTGTAAAATTAGTAATTTTTTTTCTTAATAATCCTACGCAGGATATTAAGATTAATCTATTCGATTGTTGTATTGTCATCAATTCTCAATTCATGTGAAAATTTTCTTAGTAATTAATCGTCTTAGTCGGTAAAAATGATGCTGAAAGATTAGGTTATATAGATACATACAAGCTAAACTAATAAAAGCTTGTTAAAAAGATATAATGAAATCATTGAAGCTACTGATTATTTAAAATTCTGTCATCCTGTTTTTCAAAAGGGTGTAATATAAATGGCAATAATCACGTCATTAAATAAATACATCAACGTTGATCGTATAATAAATTTCTTTATTTAGACAGCAGCCCCATGCAGTGTATCATGTTAAGTCTACAATCGATAGTTTCACATCGATGGACATTGAGTTAATTTCGTGTCCACATATTTACTGTCGAATTAATCAAGCCACACAAAAGCGGTCACACTGAGAGTCCCGCACTTTCATTATATACATGTATGTGTATTTACAATATACAATATAAATATATTTTTTTCGAATATCCGGTTATTTACGGAGGGAAGTTTGCAATTGTTCGACCAGTCGCAGTATTTCCGGTTAGGCTTGCTCTCAACTCTTTCTAATTTTCTGGTCACGCAACTGCAGTCACTGACTAGACGTATAAATATCGATGCAATGGACATCAACATCAACATCAATATCTACGACTGTATTGTCTTCGAAATCTATATATAGACGAAATCGTATGGCATCGTGTATTTTAAAAAAATATAAACGACTAACTCAATTTATTTAGTTAGTCGGGAACTGGAATTTTATTTCCAATAAAGCTCAATTACAAAAGGCACAACTTCCTACACATTGTTTATTGATTAAGATACTTTTGATGAATCAAAATTCCGATGTAAAAATACCATTGACCTTTCGATCTCCAGCTTGTTGTGCTGAATTATATACCACGCTCGGTGGAATCCATTGGAATTGGTTTTATCGAAGTTTAATTATAAAAAAAAAAAAAAAAACATTTTTCTGTTTATATTCACAAGCCTCCAATGCCAAATATTTCGGTTTTTATTAAAAAATTCAAAATGTTCGTGGGATTGAGTTCACCATTTATTTTTTACGAACAATACAATGTAAAGGCAGCATTATTTCTGATAGAGAAAACGGGTATCTCGTGAAAAATTCGTCATGGATGCATCGGCTTTTCATTTAAATAATTGGTGTACATATTTTTAGTTTAAAAAACGCCCAAGCTCTCGGTAAACTTTATTTTGTTTGAATAAACGTTGTACGTGAATTTTATCAACTAAATTCCAGACAAATACCACGCGGCATTATTAAACATAAAATAATTCGAGGCAAATTATTATTTCATTTTACCGAAGAGCCAGCGGACGCTTTTATAATTTAATCAACTCCCGGTGTACATGGACTACCAACAAAGATATTTCGTATTTTATTAATATTGTCAAATTGTTCATTTTTTTAATAATCGTTTATAATTTAATCTATTTCAAATAAATATTTTTATTAAACTGCTGATTTTTCATTACAGTTATTAATTACAAAGACGTGCTTAATCATGACCAGCCTCTTTATTAATAAATGTTCCTTTATTGATAAATCGTTGACTCTTATAAATTATTATACTTTTGTAAATTATACTCACAAAATTATGAAAACGAAATACTCAATAACCCTATAAAAACCGAAAAGTAATTTATGTATGATTTTAAAACTAATTGTTATTTCTTTGAATTTAAGTAAGCAATATAATTGATATCTTTACTAATATTTTACTGCACTTATGTAATTAAAAATGTATGTAAATATTAACAGACTAATAAATTAATGCACCTTATAATTCATAACAATCCTTTGTTAACACCTAGTCCTAACAGAAGTATATAACCGTGAAAAAATTACCATATGTATATGGTCTATTTTTATGTATAGCTACATATGCCTTGATTTGATCATATATGACTGTACCAAGCTATGTGTCAGAATAAAAAAATAATTTTTTTTTTAACATGTCTAAGTCACTTAACATGTCGAATTAAGCAAAAATTGGTTTAGTAATTGATTCAACCAAAGATCAATAGGAAAGGAGCTCCTCAGGGGAGTAAAAAAAATGACGTCTGTAAAGATAACATTGACCAACATTAATGATTGCTGAGAATCTAATCGAGCAGAAGATCAGTAAAATAAGTCTTTTTTCAACTTCTGGAAACTTCTAAAATTCGGAAAGTTGAATTTAAATTTATAAGCTGTATCAAATATAAAGATATCATTTTCAAATCCGAAAGGTAATTTTAAAAATCCAATTGATATTTAAAATAAAAAACTCGAAGGGACTGTAAAAAGGAAATAATGTACGATAGATAATGGATCATATTTTACTCTTTATCTCTCCTTCTAAGAAGATGCTTTTTCCGGCCAGTTGTTTGGATTAAAATTAACAGCTCGGTCCTAAAGTTAAACCACTTTACGCATTTCAGTCGAATGCCACGAGATACATGTCTACACATTCACGGGCGAACACGCGTCTGGGTGACATCTGTTAGCGCTGCATCAAAGAAGATAAAAATTATATAGGGACAGTCATCACATAATGACGACAAGTTTTATCTCTATCAAGTTGTTATTTCGGTAGTACTATGGATTGTTGCACTAAGCAGCAAAGTTGTAATTTAAACAATCCGAAATAGAGCATTGTCACGTTATTTAGACCCCTTTACAAGTGAAGGTACCATGGAAGTACCAATAAATAAAGGGGCACCACTTATGTCCCCAAAACAACTTGGACTGGATCCAAGACTCTAAGACTCGAATACCCGGCATGCAAACTCGACATCTGATAGACTTTATAACGTTTTACCTAGACGGAATAATATATCTCAAGTCCAAGAGCATTTACATTTTTATTTCTTACTTGTATAGCCTCATCAAATTTTCGAGCCGTTATTATTTTTACATTCAATATTTCAGCATATTTTTTTACCAATATTATTGAACTAAAATAAAAAGTATGTCTATAGACACGAGCTGCTTCGTTAATCTGTACTAGAACATCACCGAGGCTTCGGTACGTAAAACACATGCTCTAGTTATAGTAACAGCACCTACATAGCCTATTCGGAAACTTTTGACACGTCAATTTGTACATGTCAGTTTAAATCCACGGACCGTGTGATAAATTCAACGCAAATTTTTTCGCCATTCTATTCACTGGCTCTGGACTTTGGACACTAGACTCAAACGCCTACACTTGGAGGTTTGTTAACCGACAGAACTGACAGTAAAAACAAAAATGTTTGTCCGATTGATCAGAGAACACGCGCTGTAAATAGGCTTTTGTAACTCCACCGGATACACGGAAGATTAATTTTTGGTTGGATTTCTCGACACACTATTCAACAATTTTACACTAAAATTCCCTCAGTTTGCTGTTTATTTTTATTTCCTATTGCTAACAAAATAATTTCCGAGGGAAGGACGGATATCAATTTTTTATAAATTAAAAGACCATGATAGTTTCAACGTGTTGAATAAATCGATAAACACTTGGTTGCTGACACTTCAATCTTTAATTAATTTCATAAATACAGTGGTTGAATAATCTATCTGTTGATAACTTAATTTTTTTAAAAGTAATTCATAAATTTATCAAATGCAAGCAATTATTTTTAAGTTTTAATAAATATTTTTGGGAAGAAAACTGGATTTATTAATAGTCTACAAATATTTATTTAAAGTTAATAAATATTTGTTAAAATTTAATAGTTTTATAACTGAGTGTGTCTCACTTGCAATGTTATTACATTAATAATCTATATCATTATAAGTAAACAAATATTTTTCATCAGCAAATATATATTCATTAACTGTAAATAAATCACATTTAATAAATGATTACCTATTGAAAAATTTTTATTAAATCATCTAATAAAGAAAATATTTTCCCGACATTAAAACAATCTTTAGCGAAAGCTAATATCGACAGCATGGATGTAGATGGGAATCATCGAGTAACAATTCAATGTAGATGCAATAACGTTGCACAAACTACGTATAAGTCAGATTGAGAGCATACGTAAATACAAATATCGATGTAGATGAACATTATTGCAGTAACTCATGGACTATGATACGCATCGCTCGGGCATGAATAGATAATGTTCAGCATAAATACAAGATAGAGTGTGCTTTCCGTAAAATTATAGGGATTACGATAATTATAGATTATGCCCTTGTGAGTGCTCGTGGTTATGCCAGCAACAGAGTTGAGAGGGGCTAGAGAGCAAGGGGTGGAAGGACTAGACTAGAGCATCGGACCACCGGGTAGAAAAGCTAGCGTTATGATCAAAGCGAGAGAAAGAGCGAGAGGTCCGTTCATTCATGATTGGGAATCGATATGATCGCACAAAGGTATGAGCTTTCTCACAACTCCATGATTAATGATAATCCTTAAAGACTGAAAAGATCTCGAATATCAAAGTCGGTAATACTGTAATGGGTTCATCCCATGAATTATCGCGAGTTATGGGGGATCGTGGATACAAAAACCGGATAATCATTGCAATAATTCTCAGAGGCTCGTGTTTCTAATCAACTGTCTTCAAACAGACGTAATTAGCAAGTATTGACTCACTTTAATACGGACATACGTGGGATATATGGGATTTTGTTAGGCAGATGCGAGCATTTTAGCTTTATTTGTACTTCGAACAAGTGTAAAATGAATTTCCGGTTGAAATAATGTTAAATCAAATAACCCGAAGCTCAGTTGAGTTACGATTTCAAATACTAGGTCAATGGGATCGGACGTGATGTGATATAGTTCAGCAAATCGCTGTCTATTGATAACCACTTTGATGTTATTTATTTTAATTTCATTTAATTTAATTAACGTGAGAGGACGTATTTGAACTTTCCGGAGCTATTGTTTGGTAAAATTTTATACAAATAAAATATTTCACCGATGCATGATCGCTATTTTCCTTTTTGATTCCGTGGGTTTGTTTTACTGGTCCAATTCATTTATTTGATTTTAATTACTCGGAGGGAGGAAGTAAAATTCTATTCTTTTGTTTTCAAACAATCTGAAGAATTTTTAATTTAATTTATATTGTAAATTGTTGAAAAAATTTCAACAGTCCGTATTGCAATTAATAATTAGTGATTAATTATAAAGGATATATTAATTGAATTTATACAAGAATAATATTGAATTTTTAACTCAAAGAATTTTTTCAATGTGCGTACAGTTAATTTATTGAAAATTTGTTTAATTTAATATTGATGAAAAATTTCAGTTAATTTTTAATTATTAATTTTTGTGCTTCTGTTATATATTTAAAAGTTAGAACCCGAATATTTTTAAATGCTTTCTTGGTTTACAAAGTTTAACTAAATATTTAAAAACAAAAGATATGAATCCATATTTTGGTGGTTCATAATAATTTGTGTGATCAAGTCAGTCGACTGTTGATTGTGTGCATAAGAACGAACGTTAAGTCGAAGCGAGTTGGGATTATCTGGCCCTGACAATACTCTAGAGAGAAATTTCAGTGAGCAGTCGAGAAATGCTGATACTGTTGAGAAGTACTGACCAACAGAGGACGGAGGTTCGCAATCTTTGGTTATGCAAAGCTAAGATTCGTGTTTACACTCAGTGCAAACACTTGACGGCAACCAAACCGTTTCGTTTTCTCGGTTTCGTATCGTATAGCTCAACACCCAAGTAGCGATTTCTTGGCCACTAAGATAACACCTGTACGTGACACGAAAAAATCTGGTTTTAATTGCTAGGGTCTATTCACTTCGACTTTGAATTTTAAAAATTGAGAAAATAAAATAACAAGTGATGAAAGAAATTCCCGAGAAAATTTTTGCATATAATTGATTAAAAATCATGGAATTTTTTTGCTTAATTTAAGTTACTGTGTTTTAAATTTTAACCCTAGACTGGTCAACAAGCGTGACCTAACGACTTTGGTCAAGTGATGAGGGATTTGCTGCAATGCTTTTAGAGTGTACAGTGTTGCCAGTTCATACACGTTTGACAGGCAGAGACTAGTGGTGTTTTCGGCAACACCGCGGACAAAAAACTACTTGCGACTCTGGTCAAGCGATGAAGAAAGCCCTGCAAATTTTTTTAAGAAATTTTTTTTCAGCAATTTAACGTTTTCGAAGATGTTTGAAAAAATTATTAATATATTCTAAAATGTTCAAGAAACAAAGTCAAATTTTTTTGAATAATTTTAGTAAATATTGAAGATGTAGTAAAAAAATATAATTAAACGCGGCGTCACGCTCATAAGTAGACCAGTCTAGGATTAATTATGTCCCACGGTTTAATTTGAAATTATTCATCAAGGCTCAGTTGATAAAGCAATTATTAACTGCTTAGATAAAAATAATGATACTCGTATGCAATCAAAGTTATATTTTTAGAAGAGGAATAAGGATTTTTGGTAAGGACTCACATTTGATCGACGAAATCAGCAACTGCCATTTCAAAGATGAATAATACAGCGACAACTCGAAATCCTATTGATTAGAAAAATCTTTTAATTTAATTTATTCGTATATTGATTCCATTCATGAGATATGGAATTTGAAGATCAGTAAAACGTAATAAATAATTGAATCTTTTATACTTAAAGATAAATTAATGTCTAGCTTAATTTTAATTAACACAGAAAATAATTTGAAACTTTTAAGACCCCAAGACTAATTATGCTAATACTTATTTTGACTGAAAAATATAAATAACCAGGTTAATGCTTACTCCATGATCAATTTATGTCAATCGCACATCTTCAAACCGTATAATAATTTTCTGAAAAATTTTCGGTCACCAAAAAATCCACATGACATTCAAGATATCAATAAAATGATACACTTGGCAATATCAAAAACTGAAAGCTTTAGAAATTTTCCGAATTCAAATATCAAAAAAATTTTCTTGATCAACAATGTCCAAATAATTCTGAAAAAAGTAGAAGAAAAAAATTAATAAAAAATTGTCATAAAAATAACAATAACAAAAATTATTTACATTGGAACCTCAGGTACTTTTTGACGAACAACTAACACAGCCACAGCTCAGAATTTTTTTGATAAAAAAATACTCATTTGACAGTTTCATAATTTTTCATTCCAATGATATTCCGTTTTTTCCACATGAATTATATTTTTAAGATCATATTTCGAAACGAACGTTTGATTGATCAAAACGATTAAACCGTAATCAGAACCTGACATAATATGTACATAGACAACAATAGCTAGCCAGCGAACGTGTCAAATATTCTGATCCAGTTTTTAGTACTTAATAATGAGTTGTACATCGAGATTGTTGGATCCAGAGCATTGTTATTTTTTATACTACACTTTGAAATATTAATAATAGTAAATCATTATGATATTTATCGAATAATAATCAGTCAAAGTTGCTCTAGAATATCTACGAGTCAACTCACGGTGTAAACAAACTGACATGAGTACTGTGATCCGAACGCGCACGCGCGCACTGCTTTCACTCGGACACTTTCAGAACTAAATAACGGCACAGCACTTTTTAAAAATTTACAATTTACGAATTAATTGAAATAAAAGTGATTTAAATTTGCATCTTGAAATTTAGATCATAAGCTATTACTTATTAATTTAACAATCTTTATCTATTTTCGACATTAAAATTTTTAAATCCAGAATATAATTACAAGAACTTTTTCATAAAATTACTTACACTTAAATTTTGGCGCGGAAATTACCCCCACCCGCGGTATCGAATTTTCGAAACGTTTTTCTTTATAAAAAAATAATTACTTATTTACTGACTTACTAATCGCGAATATCACTTAGGCTTAACTAACGCGTATTCAAATAAACTTTCATTAATAAACACGATCAACCCGAAAATAAAACCCGGTATTGGAATAAACATTGTCAGCAAGTGAACAATCATGCAAATTTTCAGATTCAGTTTTAAGTACTTAATTGAAAGTTGTTAATAAAAATTTATTACTCCAGAGCTTTGTTTTTCTCTGTACTACATCTTGAGATATAAATTATAAGAAATCAGTGAAATATTTAGTTAAAAAATAAACAAAAGATGCCCTGAAAATTCGCACGACGTCTACCAGCTACAAGCCGCCAAGCCGCCAAGCCGCCATGGTGTGATACTGAAGCGCGCATGCGTGAAGCAGTTGCACTAGGGCCTGTTGAGAATAAATAACGACGCAATAAGTTCAAAAATTTTTAATTAAAGTTGTAAACAATTGAGGAAAAATAATTACGACAAAAAAATTACTTTTTCATGACGTGGGTTCTTAAAAAAAATTAATTGTCAATAAAATATTATAAACTTGGAAAGTTATTTTCTAATACGAGTAGTCAGTTTCTAAATAACAAAATTAAAAATTATTACGCAGTCTCTGTGCTGCAGCTTCGCGCATGCGCGCTCCTGTATCACTCCATGGCGGCTTGTTGTAGCTGGTAGACGTCGTGCGAATTTTCAGGGCATCTTTTGTTTATTTTTTAACTAAATATTTCACTGATTTCTTATAATTTATATCTCAAGATGTAGTACAGAGAAAAACAAAGCTCTGGAGTAATAAATTTTTATTAACAACATTTAATTAAGTACTTAAAACTGAATCTAAAAATTTGCATGATTGTTCACTTGCTGACAATATTTATTCCAATACCGGGTTTTATTTTCGGGTTGATCGTGTTTATTAATGAAAGTTTATTTGAATACGCGTTAGTTAAGCTTAAGTGATATTCGCGATTAGTAAGTCAGTAAATAAGTAATTATTTTTTTATAAAGAAAAACGTTTCGAAAATTCGATACCGCGGGTGGGGGTAATTTCCGCGCCAAAATTTAAGTGTAAGTAATTTTATGAAAAAGTTCTTGTAATTATATTCTGGATTTAAAAATTTTAATGTCGAAAATAGATAAAGATTGTTAAATTAATAAGTAATAGCTTATGATCTAAATTTCAATAAAAGTGATTTAAATTTGCATCTCGAAATTCAGATCATAAGCTATTACTTATTAATTTAAAAATCTTTATCTATTTTCGACATTAAAATTTTTAAATCCAGAATATAATTACAAGAACTTTTTCATAAAATTACTTACACTTAAATTTTGGCGCGGAAATTACCCCCACCCGCGGTATCGAATTTTCGAAACGTTTTTCGTTAAAAAAAAAATTACTTATTTACTGACTTACTAATCGCGAATATCACTTAGGCTTAACTAACGCGTATTCAAATAAACTTTCATTAATAAACACGATCAACCCGAAAATAAAACCCGGTATTGGAATAAACATTGTCAGCAAGTGAACAATCATGCAAATTTTCAGATTCAGTTTTAAGTACTTAATTGAAAGTTGTTAATAAAAATTTATTACTCCAGAGCTTTGTTTTTCTCTGTACTACATCTTGAGATATAAATTATAAGAAATCAGTAAAATATTTAGTTAAAAAATAAACAAAAGATGCACTGAAAATTCGCACGACGTCTACCAGCTACAAGCCGCCAAGCCGCCAAGCCGCCATGGTGTGATACTGAAGCGCGCATGCGTGAAGCAGTTGCACTAGGGCCTGTTGAGAATAAATAACGACGCAATAAGTTCAAAAATTTTTAATTAAAGTTGTAAACAATTGAGGAAAAATAATTACGACAAAAAAATTACTTTTTCATGACGTGGGTTCTTAAAAAAAAATTAATTGTCAATAAAATATTATAAACTTGGAAAGTTATTTTCTAATACGAGTAGTCAGTTTCTAAATAACAAAATTAAAAATTATTACGCAGTCTCTGTGCTGCAGCTTCGCGCATGCGCGCTCCTGTATCACTCCATGGCGGCTTGTTGTAGCTGGTAGACGTCGTGCGAATTTTCAGGGCATCTTTTGTTTATTTTTTAACTAAATATTTCACTGATTTCTTATAATTTATATCTCAAGATGTAGTACAGAGAAAAACAAAGCTCTGGAGTAATAAATTTTTATTAACAACTTTCAATTAAGTACTTAAAACTGAATCTGAAAATTTGCATGATTGTTCACTTGCTGACAATGTTTATTCCAATACCGGGTTTTATTTTCGGGTTGATCGTGTTTATTAATGAAAGTTTATTTGAATACGCGTTAGTTAAGCCTAAGTGATATTCGCGATTAGTAAGTCAGTAAATAAGTAATTATTTTTTTATAAAGAAAAACGTTTCGAAAATTCGATACCGCGGGTGGGGGTAATTTCCGCGCCAAAATTTAAGTGTAAGTAATTTTATGAAAAAGTTCTTGTAATTATATTCTGGATTTAAAAATTTTAATGTCGAAAATAGATAAAGATTGTTAAATTAATAAGTAATAGCTTATGATCTAAATTTCAAGATGCAAATTTAAATCACTTTTATTTCAATTAATTCGTAAATTGTAAATTTTTAAAAAGTGCTGTGCCGTTATTTAGTTCTGAAAGTGTCCGAGTGAAAGCAGTGCGCGCGTGCGCGTTCGGATCACAGTACTCATGTCAGTTTGTTTACACCGTGAGTTGACTCGTAGATATTCTAGAGCAACTTTGACTGATTATTATTCGATAAATATCATAATGATTTACTATTATTAATATTTCAAAGTGTAGTATAAAAAATAACAATGCTCTGGATCCAACAATCTCGATGTACAACTCATTATTAAGTACTAAAAACTGGATCAGAATATTTGACACGTTCGCTGGCTAGCTATTGTTGTCTATGTACATATTATGTCAGGTTCTGATTACGGTTTAATCGTTTTGATCAATCAAACGTTCGTTTCGAAATATGATCTTAAAAATATAATTCATGTGGAAAAAACGGAATATCATTGGAATGAAAAATTATGAAACTGTCAAATGAGTATTTTTTTATCAAAAAAATTCTGAGCTGTGGCTGTGTTAGTTGTTCGTCAAAAAGTACCTGAGGTTCCAATGTAAATAATTTTTGTTATTGTTATTTTTATGACAATTTTTATTAATTTTTTTCTTCTACTTTTTTCAGAATTATTTGGACATTGTTGATCAAGAAAATTTTTTTGAAATTTGAATTTGGAAGATTTCTAAAGCTTTCAGTTTTTGACATTGTCAAGTGTATCATCTTATTGATATCTTGAATGCGATGTCGATTTTCGTTGACCAGAAATCTCACAAAAACGATTCTGAAGGTTTGAAATATGTACTTAACACAGACAGAGCATGCAGTAAGTATTCAACTAAAGTTTCATGCCGAATAAATAAATAAAAAATACTTTTTTTTATCACCAGAATTTAGAAAGGTTGCTGTATCATCTACCAGTGAAGCTGCTGGCGCTGTTTAAATTAAATGAAATGTGAGTTCTCGTTGCTTTCCTATAATTATAATTTTTTCAGTACATATGATTGATTTTATCGATATATTTAACCTTTTAAAAATTTAATTATTAAGTCATCTTTACTAAAAAAATTTTAATTTAGTCTTAAAACTTTAATAAAATCTAGAAACATCATGCTAACGATTAAAAAAAATTTGAAGCTTCTCATTAGTTAAAAAAAAATTTTTTGGCTGTAATTTACATTAAAACTCGTAAAAATAATTCTCATCACACCGCAGGCTTTCTGGTATTTGAAAATAATAATGTTTATTTTCCCACTAAATTAAAAAAAGTAATTTTTAGTAAGAGAGGTTTATTATTTTTTACAAACTCTCGTGCTGACATTATTTAGAAGTAGGTTACAGTGACAACTAGTTTTTTTATCAGACTAAGAACTGTCCCTTAATTACGTTGATGTTGATGATGCCAACGAGTCGCACCACGAAAGAAGTGTGCACTTTAAGGCACTTGGTAACTCGCAAGTTCGTTAGTACGTTTAGGTGCTTTTCGCTCTAGTTTCAACCTAGAATACGCTCGAAATAAAATTTAGCTGGAGAAAAACACTCCGACGCTGATGACATACCAAAAAAATGTCTCACAAGTAACGTGTAGGGTAGAATAATATTAGTTCTCACTCCCGGCTCTTCAGTTGCTCTCTGCTCCGTTATGATCCAACTATTTGACTTGCCGGATTGTTAACAAATGAAATGAAATGAAAAAAAAAATTCTTCCTCAACTAGACTTCAAATAAACTACACGTTTTGTATTATTTGCACAAATACAGCTGTGTCACTGTGTTACGTTCTTTCAATTGGCCCCTTGCTCACAAATAATGTTTGTCAACCACTGGGTCTTCGTGTCAAATAATTATGTATCTTTGATTTGGTAAATAACATTACATATTTTTACATATTTTTATTCATGAATTATACTTTATTTATGATACTTGTCGTACAAAGAAATTTCACTCAGAACATTGTCATTTAGTTAAGATTAATAGTTATAAATAAATATATTGAAATTTTTTTTATCAAAATTTTTCTAGTTGGAAAAATATATATAAAAATTCATTCTGTACAAAATTTAAGAAAATTCGATTTTTTTTTTTTTATGGTAATGAAGTATTTCTTTTTTCGTAAATAAATTGATTTCGTAAAAAAAATCATTGAAAAAATAAAATTTTATATGAGCTAAAATATATTTTTAAAAAATATATTTCTCATCATTTTTTTTTTAATAACTAGAAATTCAAATTGCGCGCATACGCGCGCGCTCTAATTCTCAACCAATAAGGAATCAGAGTCCATGTTTTCGAGTTATTTCGATACTAAGTTAACTTCAATCAACCATCAATATTAATATATAGGATACTGGAAAAGTTACAACATATTTCATTAAATTTTTAATTAATTCATCAAAATCAATCATTTTTATTTAAAAAAAGAGAATTTTATAAATAATCTAACCAATTAACAAAATAATTTAATCAACAATTTAACTGAACAAATTAATTATTAATATAAAAATTAGTGAAACAGTTGACACTATAGACCATCCCTGCGAATTTCCGTTAATTTAAAATGGAAAGCGCTCCATAATTCAGCTGTTATGACGTTTTTGAGCTCAAAAACTGGTTTGACAGCTATTTTAAGATCTTTAAGCTCCAAGATAGAATTGTTATGCTTTTTGAGCCCTTCGAGCTCAAAAGCTTAGTTCGTATTCAGTAAAAGATTTTCATAAAAATGTTTGAACTGCCATCACTTTTTGAACGATTTTAAGTTGAGTAGCAAAAAAAAAATTTTTTTTATTCTCCCTTTAGATAGGGTAAAAGACCCCATTAGTGGCGGGGACCCCATTACTGACACTTTCTTCGATTTTGGTACTTACTCAATTAATGAAATCATTAATTTCAATAATGAATATATTATTTCTAATCTTTAAGACCTTTAGATCAAAAAAATTTTTAATTTTTATTCCAAGTAGAACATTTTATCATTGAAAGAACAAGTGCCACTAATAGGGGTTAAAGATGCCACTAATGGGGTCTTTTACCTCACAAAATCCCATCTAATTGCTCACTATGACCTTTTAGCATTTGTCAGACAATATTTCAGTCAAAGAATAATATTGATATGAACAATTTAACACAATTATTAATTCCCATTCAAAAAGTTTGCATTAATAAGGTTTAAAATCGGCACATCTACTATTATTTAAAAAATTCATCTGCTTTTGTCACAAAAATGGACGAACTGATCAGAGTCATGGGGATTTCAAACCGATGAAATTAATAGCCAATGTCACACCCACAACAACTGTGTATGAAATTTATAAAACGCAACTATCGACTTTTCCACATCAATACTTGCGAGGACAATTTCGAAGTTCAGTCGAAAAATTTATGGAGTGACACGACTTACACGATTTTTTTTGAAAATCATTAATTTTTATAGCGGAAAGTTAAATAGTAAAAATATTAAAAAAACAAAAGAAAGCTGGCTAAATGTTGATGTTATGATAAAATAAAATCTCTTTGACACTTAATGGAACGCTAACTTGAATGTTGTTTGATGTACATAAAGATGTTACCTCAGTGCAGTGCGAGTTGTAAGACTGAAAGCAGTGGCATAGACAGCTTTTCCATTACATGTCTAACCGGGAATGTCGAGCAAGATGTCCGACAGTCGACAAGGAACAGATATATAGTTGGCTTGTACAGTATGCCAGTAAGGAATGTAAGTAATGGAGAGGCTAGGAGGGATTGAGGGTGATACGTAGGCATCTGACGCGTGCATATGGTCACGCACGTATGTAAGACGTTAGATCTACAAGTAAACAATAGCATTGAATGATACTCCGGTATTTGAGATGCCTTCTAATAAGATCTTGCAGTCAATTCTTCCTTCTCCTGACAGATCTCTATGCAAGTACTCATACTCAACTAGATTGTTTCTGACAAACGCGACTTCTTGTCTAAGCCCGATACCGACACCGTTTCTGTCCTCTGTCATCTCGTTTGCATCAGACATCTCTTTACAGGAACCGATTTACCTAAACAAAATAAATAATTATTTATTTAGACCTGTCGCTTTTAGTTTATCGATCGATCACCTGCTGAGCTACTCAATTACCCGCCTATTTTTTGCTTCGACCAGTTACAAGTTGTACTGACGCTCTGGTTTTAAGGGAGATAAAATAAATAAACAGTGAAACTAGTACAAGAAAATTTTTCTTTACAACTCCATAAAGAATTTTATGGGCTTGGAAGGACAACAAGTGTTTTTAGTCCGCTGTGAAATGGAATCAGTCTTATATTAGTTAGAATGACACGAGAAAGTGACATGACTGTAGACTCGTACCCGGAAAATGTTTGTCATAAAAGTCTACTTTTTCCTCAGCTCTTGAATTAATTAAAAGGATCTGCGCAACAAAGATTAATGTGGAAATTACATGAAAATATGTTGAGTTTAAACTCATTATAGTAAATACTAAAATTAAATATTTAATTAATATTTTTAAAAATGTAGTTCTTACATTGAAATTACTCAAACCTTAAAAATGATTGTTATAATTAAATCTGCAAAATGCTAATTTGATGCGAAGAAAAATGTGACAAAACGACACATGCTAATGAACAGCATAACAAAAAATTCGCAAGTCTACGTCAGAGTAATCGTGAGAAAATAACTAAATGACGAAATAATTGAAGATAAAATAACCGAGATTAAATACTAAAAATTAATATAATTAATGAACAATCTTTTTATTCAACAAATTTTTTTCTGTGAATTAATCGAGTTGATATCATTAATACATTTCAATCTTTGTAATTTTCACTTTGTTTTTTTTGCGTTTATAGATAAAAATATTCTCGCCTTATGTATTCAGTCAGAGATTAAGCTGACGAATGGCAACAATCGTCGCTCCAAAGTTAAATATTTAAGTTTGTTTTATCTATACCAGCGTTGAGACTTGTCGGAGAAAAAAGCTTTTAAGAAACTATTTTATTTAGTCTCTGATGATACCGTTCTATTTTTTAGTGAATTATTTTTAATAAACCACTCAGAAGTGGAAAAACTCCGGGTGTCATTAATAGTGACGGCTAAATTGAGTTTTAACTTTAAATTTTTCAAATAAAGCAAATAATAATAATGAAAGTAATCTGAAGTTAGAAGAGCAAAGTGCAAAAAATAGTCTCATTATCTGATGCGTTAGTCGGGTATAAAATTATGATATCATTCAAGTTTATACGGCAATAAATCCGCGCAAAGGACTGGGTTCTTTCAGCGAGTGAATAGACGGAGGATCAATCACCGAGTATCCGCATCAGCGATCAAGCTTTCTTTCTCATCATCATCGTCATCAAGATGATCGTTTCCTTGAATTTGTGTGGTACCGTGTAAAAGCCACTGCGATCCCGACTGAAAAAAGCCGAGTATACTCCAGAGTAGACTCGTGATGGATGGAGCCTGCATCGGCAGGGTGATTCCGGCAGGATAGATCCAATGAAACGTGAGTAAATCGAATGATATAACTAAACCAACGAAATGTCCCACATAAACTTACGGTAACGAATAGCCGCGTTAATCTGAGGGCTTTAAGTGATCTCTGGAACCGGATCGTCGTGATAATTATTGGCTCTTTCGAATCGCTAATCGTCCCAAGCTGAGGGCTCCATTCTCAGTTATCTCAAGGCAGATACCTTTTAGGACAATCAACTGACATTTAATTACTCTTTGTTTAAATACATTTTGTTAATTAAGAAAGTTCCATTATAGGAATGAAAAACAATGATCAGATAAAATACATACCAATTCAATCTTGTCAACAGAAAAAAAAAAAAAATACTTGATTCAGAAAAATGTCTAAATCTAAGAAAATTATTTTCAAGAGAACCTTAGTGTGTGTCTTGATCTTCATTCAAGAATTTCTTATCTTGAAACTCGATTTCTTGATGAAGAAAAATTATGATCAAGAGTACACTGAAAAAAATATTTACTTGGTCTAACAGAGAAATTTTTGAACGAAGAAATTCATTCTGTAGAGTTTTTTTGTCTTAAATCAAATCGAAGAATTTTTGGACTAAGTAAAAAACGAACTAAAAGAAATTTCCCACTTCAAGAACTTTTCAGCTTGTTTCAAAACAATGATACTCTTCAAAATGATTTTCTTGGTTTGAGAATTCTTCTATTGAATAAAGTTAATTTTTCGTCAGTATATATCATCTCCATGAGATACAATGAAATTCTTTATAGAAATACAATTATTAAAAACTGACAATAATTTTAGAACCTTGACTTAAAAAAAAAGTTTCTTCTTTCAAAATACGAAAAAAACTTGAAAAAAAATGTTTTTTAATTTTAACCTAGTTTGAAATATATTTGAGACTTATTTTTGATGATATAGAATATCATTAAAATCCAAGAATTGTTGATATTCGTGAAACAAATATTTAATATCTTAAAACAATGTCGCAAAAGTGTAAGAAGTTGTTGGGTGTAATCTAGATTATTGTATTTTAAAAATAGCCAAGTCCTTAGTTTAATTCATAACATTCTTAAATGAAGAATTTCTTTTCATTATTCTCTTCTTTTTATTTTCTTGATTTGATTCATAAATTTCTTGAATTAATTAAAACTGAATATCATGAAACATGCAAAAAATTTAAAAGATAAAATTTTTTCTTGAATCTAATAGTTTTTTTATTTCAGTGTACTTGTACAGTGCAAATTAAAATTTAAGGAAGACAAGCTAAACCCAATGAGACAATTTATAGTAACTGGCACTAAACTTTAAGAGACGTTGAAAGTTTACGTGTAGCGCCTGTACTGGAGTTAGAGGTAAAGGTTTGCAGTTTGTAGGGTAGAGTACATCTACCTCATAAAATGCTCGACAATCATTTCATTCCTCGCAGTTATAGTATACAGGTATATACAGTAAGGTAGTATATACTATCGCAGTCATAGCAGCATTGAAGCAATTTTACCCTAACACTTGGCTCTATTGTATATTGTGTCACATTGTCTGGACTGTAGACTAGACCGAATGTAGTTGAGCTAGATTAGATTTTGCTGTTACACAACAACCTAACCTGCTACACATTTATCCGCGTTCCCGGCTGTACTTTCATTATTCTACCAACCACCGTAACATCCAGGTCTTACCTGCAAATGTACCTAGCTTGTTGGTGTAGTATCCACACATAGACGTAGACATGGTCATGAATATTGTGTCTATTACGGCAGCTGATGCGTGGGCATGAGTACCGATTCTCTTTAGGTCGTGACATCGCGCCCACCGCAATGATGATTTTCAGTGTTTTTTACACTTCCGAGAAGAGTCGTTATTATGCACGTAGATTATTATATGTCGGCCACCGGGAAGACGGGGGAGAAATCCGCTCGGTCTTGGGAACTCGAAATACTATTCACGTGTTTAAATAATTTACCTCCTAGATAAATATATTTATTAATTAAATAGTACGTAGATAAATTGCCGGGCGGTTTTTTATTTTTATGACTTATGACAGACGTTAATTAGCGAGTATATGTAGATATCCGGAACTCATTAACAACATTTCTTGTGTCTAACAAAACTCCCTCACGTCCTACATCCTCGGCGAGGTTGCTCGTTTTGTTGTTTATTTTTATTATTTTTCGTGTCCAAGTCCAAGTCTGTGTCCATGTTCATGTCCATGAACAGAATAACGTCAGCGTCAGCAGAAGAGTTTCGTTAGATAGGAGAAGCAAGTACAGGCGGTTGGCTGGATGGTTTGGATCTGTCATGTCGCTGAAATCACGAGATTGCTAGGGCAAACGTCCAAGCATCAACGCTCCTCGCAACAGACTTTACTGGCAAAGTGTTCCGATAATTCTTACCCGTCGGCATGAATTCATTACTGTCTGCGTTTAAGTCTGCGGACGAGTACCATCCCAGTAGTACAATTTATGTACATATATCCATACACACCTATCTATACCTCTTTTACCAATACTGGGATCGCTACTTAGGCGGTAAATATCCGATCGCTCCCCGTGGTTAAGAATTTTTTACGATATTTGAAGTTTTATTTACGACGTGACTACGTTTTTATTAACCTTGATGGTTTTTTATATTCTAAAGCTGTTTTTCTATTATGAATTATCGGATTCTTGAACTATTAACAAAATTTTTAATTGCAAATTTACATTATATGATTAAAAAAAAAAAAAACATTCACCTGCACAATTATTCGAGTCTCATAAATTTAAATTTGAGTGAACGGTTATAAGTAAGAGAGTAAACGCTGGATGTCGAGTTGTCATGTCTTGGAGTGAGTTGATCGATCACCGCGACAGAATTTGTTATTCTCGAAATGCAGCGTGAGATTGACGTGCATCTGAACACTTATTTACGTCGTTGAAAAGTCTCCCGGTGGAAATAAAAAATGTTGGTTATTTTTTATCCGTACCAACCACTCGTGATAAAAAACTAGCACAAGTATAAGAACAAGACCGAGTACCGAGTAGAGAGGAAATAAAAACAAAGATTAAAGAATAAGTTAGTGTAGTGGCAGCGGAAAAAGGAATAAATGAAGTTATACCGCGCTGAGAAGAGAGGATGTGTGATGTGTGAGGATGAAAAATAGTCTCTGTGTATAGAATGTGTGTGGTATACTTACTTATGTACATGTACGAGTACGAGAAGCAGCAGCAGCAGCAGCAGCATCAGAACACTGCCAGAATGCATCTGTCGCCTGTTATTATTATTCCACGGGAGCCTTAGATCAACATCACTAACTAGGGGAATCCCTCACTTCTCTGGAATTTCTTTTGATGCCGTTAATAGAATTTTCATACGTACCACTTGCGCTTACCGTCAAATCCTCTGTTTTTACTATTATTTTTTATCCGGCGTCTTTTATCTCCGCACCTGCCTTCTGGCTTGCTGAAGAAATTTTAAACAGAAAAATTCAAAGTTTGTCTTATATTACTTGGATTAACGTGTTGAATATAAAAAAGGATTAAGCCTTTCTTTTCTTCTTGCTGCTTGCTGTATGTGCGCATTAACGTTAGTCTGGGTTTTGTTTCCCGAGGTAATTATCATACAGCTGTCTTCTGTATTTTCAATATTTTAGTAACCTGTTCAGTCACTTGTTCAATTCGAGTTGAGTGGATTTTACAAAATTTTTTACAGAAAAAAAATTATACGATTATAATGTATTATTCGACACGTGTAAAATATATCCGATAAAAAATTTTTTCACCAGAATATGTAGAGAATGTACGCGCTGTAGGTATATGAGTATGAGTATTGGTAAATAAGCTATAAATAGCGTCGATTCAACTTGTATCCAGAAGCAAAGAAGAAAGGTTGAGAGGCCAAGGTATTTGTAAAAACGATAAATATGTTTTTGTAACCCGGTTGGTTAATAAAGTACACGGTAGTCGGTAGTCAGTTGGTTAAGTTATTGACGCGATAAGAATGTAGTGAGAGGTATAGGTGTGTTAAGTGAGTTCTAATGCTCTACTCTGAATAAATTTATCAATGAGGATAAATAAATCCAAGTTTTAACACAGCTTGCTGTGAAGAGAATACCATTGTAGCATAAAGAATAAGCAACATTTGGTGCCGACTAGTGTATGAATTTATCCAGTAGAACCAGAAGCACAAGTAGAAGTAGAAATAAAAAGTGGGAATATAAAATCTACGGATTAAATATCGATCACGATGGTATTCTTTCTCGAGCGGGTGAATATATATCAGGATAAAGCTGAATTTACGGTGTAGGTGTAGGTGTATTGGGTAATGCTGAAACCACAAGTATCTGCACTGCTGCTATTGTAGTTATTGATATTGATATGTATTTATTATTATAGCGAATAATAAATAAACCACGAGACCGCTTACCGATCGGAAGCTAAATAATAATCGGTAAATGTTAGTTTGATGCTGGGTACTCGAAATAATTTCGTTGCTCCGATTGAAATAAAGCACTAAATTTACACTAAATTTCGGAGCATGCGTCTACTCGGTTGCCACGATCTGTTATTTAATTAGTGGTTTCATAAAACAGTCACGTTTACTCGAACTCCATTAAAACCCAGTGAGGATAAATGTATGGCTAAAAAATGCAAATAAAAAATGTTTATTCAAATTAATTTAATATCTACTGTTGGCTCCTGTCAGTTGTTAACTCACATTCCTCTTCATCTGTCGCATGAAAAGTCGCTGATGGAGCTGCCTTGTTTTTAGTTTTTTTTTTCTACTTTTTTTCTTTTTTTGACTGCTTGTGACCGCGGGGCCCAGCCTTGAAAAAACCAACCGGGCTCATTAAACAATCAAACGCCTAAATAAATAGTTTGAAAAAATTCTAAGGAAAATAACTATAAGGTGAATATAACCATAACTTTCAGTTGAGTCTTTTAAAAGGGCCCACACACTCTTGTCGAACCATTTGCTCTGACATATAAGCCCACGGAGTCGTATGTCTGGTCTAGTTAATTTTTGTATCGGAGGTTTTATAAAAAACTTTAAATTAACTTCCGTATTTGTTTCAATTTGCCTGAACAAATTGAACTCGGGGTCTTTTTTTTTCTCAAAGCAAACAGTGTGAAAATTTATTAATACATCCATGGTATAGTTTTCAAATGTGATAAAAAACTTGAGACTTTTTTTTTATTCCAATACATTCTAAGTTTGATTTTAAATTATTTTAAATGAAAAAGTATTTTTAAAATTTATTTTGTAAGCAATTGTTTTTATTTTAAAAAGTCGGAAACATATAATCAGTTTTTAATAATGATATTTAAACATGGATTCAGATAATCGTTCTGACTGACTCGATTATAATGAAGCGAGTCGGAGCCAAAAATCGGCATCGAATGTCGCGGGAAATTCAATCCTAATTGAAGTCAATATCCATCGAACGGGATGTCTTCTGTCAAGCAAACCAGGAGGCTTTTTCGAGGATACTCAGATCTAAAGGTTGCCGCAGAATCAATTACGCAAAGCCGTAAGCAGGAGACTTAAGCCAGCCAATCAATCACGGACAGCCTGCCGCAACTAAGTAATGCCCGTGATTGATTGGCCGGCTTACTGCTATGCCGCTATACTGTATACTATATCTGCTCAGCTCGGTATGAGATCGAATCTTGCTTGTGTAATTATTGATTATTCTGTAGTAGTTCTACAGTAATCGTACTCGGTACTCGTCACCAAGTCAATAGTTTTTACTCGGTTGAATTATTAGCTGTAATTATTACCATCCTGATGATTTCTTGTATATGTCGCTCTTGAATAATTCGATCGTTAAATCAGGCATATAATTAATTTCGTATCATTCTTTTGCTTCAATGTTAATCTATATAATCAGGAAAATAAACGGAAAAAAAAATTGACTTCAGTCGAGAAAAAAATTCTTGAACCAACAAAATATTTTTTAAGAGCTTTATCGTCTTGATTTAAGTAGAAAAATTCTTGAATTGAAAATTTTCCTTGATTTAAGTAAATTCTACTTGATACAAGAATTTTTCGTCTTGATTCAAGACAATGAA
Source organism: Cotesia congregata (assembly GCA_905319865.3). Taxonomy (NCBI): domain Eukaryota; kingdom Metazoa; phylum Arthropoda; class Insecta; order Hymenoptera; family Braconidae; genus Cotesia; species Cotesia congregata. Next base: position 15,577,314 of record CAJNRD030001123.1, read on the forward strand.
ACTTTTCGAAATATTTTTCTTGATTCAAGAATTTTTCTCTTGAATCGAATTAATTTTTTTTTACTCTCAGCAGTCATATAGTCGCTACAGGTTGCTAGTGTTAATTAAATTATATGTGAATTTATTTTGGAATTAAGTTAGAGTTGTGCCAAAATTGTTTTTCGGGATCAGTAGATTGAGGCGCAATATGATGCCAGACATCTAGATGTGCAATGTGATGCTGGAAGTACTTACCAGGGGGTACCTCACTACTCATCATTTAAACTTAGAGGTTTTTCACTGGGAATCCTTGGCACGCGATCACAAGCTTTGCCGTTATTTTGATACTGTGAGAACCTTAAGAGCGCTGGGATGTGTATTATATATGAATGTATATTATCTATAAACATGTAGTTGTAATGTAGAAATGTGTACATTTTACATTCAAACATTTACTCCCACGTAATGCAGTGAGAAAAAGTGTATCCTCTACATGGACGGTCTTCGGGTTAGGTATAGTAACGAGCCCAACGACGACAAAGACGATCGAGGATGAATATGAGGGCCCTGGTCTGGTGCTGGTGGTCGTTTGTATCTCGCCTTTTTGCTGGCGCGAAGTCTTCTGTACTTTTTGATAGGATTACTGCATGGACGCGTGGGCATAACCTGCTCGTCATCTCAAAGGCTCCAACATTCACTCATTCCATGATTTCTTCATTTTTATATTTTCTTTTTTTAGTCTTTACAAGGTCATTCAGATTCACAAAAAATACTGAATGTATTACTGTAATATTTTATTTACCAAAGTGTATAAATAATACATTAAATATATAAATGACTTACGACATTTTTAAGAAAATAGAGAAATTTAATAATTTTTTATCGAGATTTGATTTGACAAAATGTATTTTTAGGTAACAAGTTTTAAAAGAAGGATTTTTATCTATATATCAATGTAATTTTTCAATGTCATTTGATGATATGTTACCGTCGAAATTTAATTGTGTGATAATTTTTATTTCATAAACATATCACATATTATTATTTTTCTTCAATTTAATCTCAAGAAGTGGAATATTTTTTTTCAATATGAAGAACCATGAAAATTCGATAATTGGATTACATTGAAAGTTTCGTACCATGATGAAATTAAGTGAAAAAAAATATTTGTGGATGAATAGAATCCGTCGTAAATATAGAAAAATTGAATAGAGGCGTGGAAGTTCACAAGGTTGCATTTCGAAATATGTTTAAAATTGGAATAAAATTTTAAAAAATTTATTAGTTTTGGTACCAAATAAAATTCGATATATTTATTACAATATAAATAAAATTGATATTATATATAATAATAATAAATAAGTAAATTTATGTATAACTCGATAAAAAAAATAATATGAAACTAAAAGCAAAGTATGTAAATAAGTAACTTAAAAAGCAATATATTTATATAATATTCTTGTAATATAATCAGTAAAATGTCTATATTTAGGGAGAGGGCCTTAAAGTATATAGTTTATTATGTATTCTTGAGAAATATTTAAATCAAGAAAGAAAAATGTTTATTGCCAGAACCTATATGACGTTGAAAGTAAATAATAGATGAGAAGTGTAGTGCGGAGACAGAGTAAGCTACACAATCTCTTTATCGAAAAGTTTATGGCCGTCGGAAAATAAGAAAAAATATGTATAGGTATAGCAGAAGACCGCGAAAATGTTGCCGATGTACGCAGAAAAGTTACAAATGGGCAATAAGCAAATTGGATTCATCCAGAATGATGGAATGGAGACGTAAAGGGTTTGCCAAATATGTATAACTCGAAAAGACCATTGACGTTCGCTGTTCGCTCTTCGCTGTTTGCAGTACGCCCTACCTCAAAATGTGAGTGAATGTAGATGTGTGCAGACGAGTCTATTCAGGCAAATCCATTGCAAGTGCATATGTGCGTTCATGCATTTTCCGGCCGCGACTCACGGCTGGACGTATCCCAAAAACATACTTCGAGGATAGAATATTCGCATTTCAATTTTGAACAAAATTAAAGTGGAAAAACTGGAATTACTACAGCTCAGCCGGAAAATATAATTCTGCGGTAATGAGATTGCTAGGTAATTAATAAATACTTAATGTGATTTTGTTAAGTAAACATGTAGGTAAATATTATGAAAGGGTTTATATATATCTGTATTTATTCAGTGTCGCGTCTCGGAAAATGAGAGACGAAAAAATTTGAAAATGGCTAAAACTGGAAAATTAATTTACCTTTTTTAATGTACAATTTTTATTTATATTGTTAAATAATTAAAGAAATAACTCAAAAATGTTTTTAATTAGCAAGCTTATAATTTTAATAAAGCTTACAATTTTGTTCATCTCGTTTATTTAAATTGAAATTACACGGAGAGAATTTTATATTAACGGTAACCATCCCTATTTTGTAGCTTCTACTATCCAGGACGGTTATTAACTTTTACAAAGTTAAGATGATAAATGCAACTATCCGGCGATTGTAATTAGTACAATCAGTATATATTAATTCCCACAATTATGATGATACGGTTTATCATCTAGATGGTAACTTTTATCATCGGAGATAGTTAAAATCATCATGATTGTAATCATAAAAAAAAAAACAGGAAGTATAAAAAACTAAACTTTTTCGATTTTAGAGTCAGAATATAATAACATTCTAATTTTTGACATAAGAGTGAGTATTGAAAAAAGTATATCTATATTATTAAAAGAATAACAAAAATTTTGTCTCCAGGATAGTCATATGATAAAATCGGGTTTTTTTTTTTGTGAAATTTAGTGTCATTGCAAAGGTCTTGACTTGAATTTCCGCCTTTTCAAGGTTTCATATCATTCTCATCGATAGTCATTTTATCATGACAAGTATTTAGGCTGCATTCGAAAATGCTCCATTTCTAGACACATAATTAAGAAATGACCTTTTATCTTGTTAACTAATGACATTTTTAAAGATATAAGCTCATCCCGACATTAGGCTCATCGAGACCTTTCATTTGAGTACCCACATATATATATATATATATATATATATATATATATATATATATATGAAAAATATATGAAAAATGCATGTGGGTACTCAAATGAAAGCTGTTGATGAGT
>CAJNRD030001123.1:15581775-15796206 GCA_905319865.3 Cotesia congregata
ACATGGATTTTGATATATTTTTCATATATACATATATATGATATATATAAATATATCAAAAATGCATGTGGGTACTCAAATGAAAGCTCTTGATGAGTGTGATATCAGGATGAGCTTACATCTTTAAAAATATCAATAGTTAAGAAATGACCTTGTATCTTGTAAACTATTGACATTTTTAAAGATATATAAATTCACCCAGACATTACACTCATCGAGACCTTTCATATGAGTACCCACATGAATTTTTCATATATTTTATATATTTATATATATTATAAGTAAATATATAAAATATATGCTTATATCTTTAAAAATGTTAATATTTAAGAAAGTACAGGCAATTTAACAAGTCATTATTTAATAAAGCGAAATTTTTGTTTATTTATAATTCACAACTCACAGTAGTCACGTATTGACTAATCATATTACTAGCTGCGATGGTAATAATTACCATCATGATTGTAGAATTTACAATCAACATGATTTTAGCGGTTAACATATATTATGATTAAGTTTACCATCTTTAAGTTACCAGCCAGATGGTAATAATTATTATCCAGATGGTAAATGTAACTATCTGGATGGTTCAGTTAACAATTTGGATAGTTTTTGCAATCATTCATACTAAGTAGCTGTTTTTACAATACTCGGATAGTTGTATTCATCATTAAATTCTCTCCGTGTAGAATAAAATAAATTTCTCGTAAATTTTAAATAAAAGCTAGAACCATTTTACCAAGACTGTAAATTTTTAATCAATAATTTGCTCCATTTACCCGCACTTTTTCCTCGCAAATTAATTAATGAATATTTTAATACCAAAAAAATTTTTAATTATCGGGTTTAGCAATTTAATCAATTAAAAATGGTATGAAAGTATTGAAAACTTGTAACTTTAATATCGAGTAAGTTAAAATCGGATATCATTGTGATTAGTAAGTCAAGTTTAAAATCCGGCAAAATAAATTAATTGAAACTATTTACAGGAACACTTGAATAGAAGCTTTCATTGAATAGGTAATAATAAAAAAGTCCATGAAATTGGCTTCACTAGAATCGAACGGTATTGGCAATAAGACACAACACGGCGTGTAGATGTCATGAATTGGCTGGGCCGCATTAAATTCCCATGGCCATTTATAGACCCATTTCTCGCACTCGACGACCCGTCGGTTGTAGGTCCTGTGTTGGTATTATACCGTTCGCGGCAGGTATAAGGTAAAGCACTTTGGTACCGCATGTTCGTGCCTGATGCTGATGCCTCTACTTATTTCCACGCGCGGACTTATCCTTATTCTTATTTACCTTATTTAAAGCAAACTCACCTCTGTTAAATAAAATCACGTGGTTAAAACCATCGCCCTGACGGTGTACAGCCCCGAGCCCCGAGTATCCACACGCTCTTAAAAGGTATTTCGAGTCAAGCTCATCCCGTTTTTCTTGTTTATTGCTACTTATATATACTCTCCTCGAAATTATTACCTTACTCTGTACTATACAGTTTTGTTCATTTTTATGGAAATTCAATTTATTAAAAAAGTTTTATAAAAAAAATATTTATACATTTTTATTTGTTAAAAAACTGTAAAAAGCTGCTTTTAATACTTTATTACTTTTATCTATGTATTTTATTCAGTTATTTTTTCAGTCAGAGTTAATATAAAATGCTGAATTTTTTTTTTTCAATGAGAAAAATTGTGTCAAGTTGTATTTTTCTTTACTCTAGTTTATGCACAAATGTAAATAACCTTTTAAAAAATATCCGATTCAACGATTTGCGGCTTACTTTTTTTTATGAATTTTTGAATACAGAATTTTAAAATAAAATATCACTAATATCATTCATTGATAGGTTTATGAATGTCTAGCTGGCTGCTCCTCACAGAAAATAATTTTTAAAGAGATATTATGTCAAACAAAATTTGAATATTGAGTATCAAATAAATCGGTGGAAAGATCTGTTGGAATTAAAAAGGAAGATAAAATATAAATATAAATTTTACAGGCTTTTAATAATTATTTAATCTCTAATAATTTATAAAAAAAAATTTTTTCTGTTTAGTGTGCCGTCCTATTTCATCTGCGAGATTTATGTGGCGTCTTTTGTTAAGGGTGAGTCAAAATTTTTATTATAATTATTATTGATTGGCTGTTTAGGATAATATTAGATAGAAAATAAAAAGTAAATGTAATACAATAGGTGAGCGTATAGTATCAATTTATGGCAGTCAAACGAATAAACCGTGAATTCAACTGACGTCTCTCATGTGTCGGGCGTTTGACGTGTTACCAACGTGTTTTATTCATGAATCATGACCAACTAGCGCAGTGTCTGTACTGCGAATATTGATAAAACGAAAATATACAAATTCAAGCTGCATTTAACAGTTCAGTGAGCTCTTTTTTCGTGTCAACAGAATATTGACGTGAGAACAAAAATATTAATTTTATTTGCTGTTTGCTGCTGCTGCTGTTATTGTAATTGTTGTTATTACACAGTGCGTTTAATTTTTTAATTAACCTTTTATAAAATCACTGACTACTTTTATTTTTCATCCACTGAATCAAGTTCAAACAATATTTTTACATTAAACTTGTCAATTATTTTTTTCACGTACAAAATTGGTATTTTAATAAAATTGAAATGTCCTGCAGCCTTTGACCCTTTGGGTATGTTTAAAATCAGTAAATAAAAACCTGAATTTGTCATAAATTTTAGATCGTAAGCGTGAAATAAAATAATAATATATGAGCCATATAATTTTTTATGTAAATATTGTTTTACACGGTAAATAATTATTTTATAATATTTTTCGTTAAATTAACATTTTACTTAAAATGTTATAAATACGATGAAATTTACTAGGAATTTTTTTATAGAAAATTAAATTTTCCTATAAAAAATATCTTCTCTTGTTTTTCCATATTTCTAATAGTTTCTTCAAAATTAAGATTTCAAAAATTTTTATCACTTATGTTTTGCTTCAGATTCATTGTAATTTTTTTATCATAAATTTTTTATAAGATAATATCAATAATATATAATTATACAAGAGATTAAAGAGCAAAATCTAAGAAGGATGTAATCAATATTCGTAGAGACAAAGGAAGAGAACTATAGCGTATCGTGTAGGCTGGCTCAACGCCGAGTATCACTCCTAGAGCCTCAATCTCGTTCCCGGATATCATACAAAAGTCGAAGCTGACGAGTCACTTTATGACGTTGAGTATAACGATATTAGTTGCAACATGTGGCGAGCCGTTAGATCTTAGGCAACGTATTGAACTGGTTGGTTCCTCGTAATATTGTGATATTGGCTACCTAACTAACCCCCGGTAATTTGAAATGCTCTCAGTGTTCGAGAGTGAACTCCATTATGCCGCCCTACGACCAATTTAGATTATATTGATATTGATGCTGCTAATAATATAATATAATATAACAATAATAATAATAGTAATGGTAATTGTAAAGATATGTATCCTTTTTATATTGATACCTGACGAAGAGCGAGAATATAATCCAGCCTGACGTCAGTCTAGGAGAGACAAAGATGTCTAGCCGTCGAAAGTTCTAAAGCTGTTGTTAACTCACCTGTCACGGGGGTTTATTAGTTTTCTGTGTCCCCCAGCGATAGGTCGCGATAACCGAATCGATGAAATTAGTTTTGTTCAGAAACCAATCGCCCTCTTGATGCTTTGACGATAAACTTTTTTCCAATGAACGAACAGCCGCTTTACCTCAACTCAACTCACTCGGATCTTACTCTTACTCGGGAAAAATAGAGTTGAGGAAAAATAAAAAAACAAATGTATCTATTCTTGTAATCTAAGCTCGGCAAAGTTTTATTCCACTCAGCAAACTAACTCCGATGGCTAAGTCAGGAGATAGACAAATCCTTGTAAAATCTTATCGTATTTCTGTCGCTCGGAAAATGGTCCTGTCATCTGCAACAAAAGCTGCAATGTGTTTCATATAAATACGGTCGATTTGTGTTGAGTCTTCAAGTTGTATTTTAAAAGTTATTTTTAATGATAAGGTACCTGCACTCAAAAAAAAAAAAATTACTTGATTTAACAGAAAAATTAGTGAAAATTTACTTGACTCCATAATTTTTCGTCTTCATTTAAGACAATAAAACTCTTCAAAATAATTTTCTTAGTTCAAGAATTTTCTCTTGAATCTAATTAATTTTTTTCAATGTCCGGGTAACAAGACTTGGTTAAGAGTAATTTGTAATTGAAAAAGAAAATTTTCCTTAAATTTTTATCCTTATCATTATTTAAGGACATTTTCTATTAAAAATGAAAATTTTTACCGTAAGTCGAAACAAAATTAAATCAATATTAAAGATTAATTTTTTTATGCTAAAACTATCATTTTTTTTATTTTGAAAAAATTATGCTTTAATGATGATTATAGTTAAAACTTATAATTAATAATGAAGACATCAGTTAAGCACCTTCGAATAATTGAAAACAAATTTTCTTCCTTAGTTAACAATTCTTAAAACTAAAGTTCCAACTTCACACAGTCTTTATATAATCCGACTATACAAAATATCAATAAAACAAAGTTGATGCATACGACTGAAAATTACCGTGACGGCTTTAAATAAACCAAGATCGATGAATTATAAATAAAATAACTTCCATAAGATCTTCAAACATTTATACTACCAATAGATTTAAAAATGATTCCTCTCTAAAAATCTATTTGAATTGCATACGTATAAAATAATTCAATAAATGAAATAGAATAACGAATAGTGAATCGATGAATCCAATGACGCGTATAACCGATTCCTTAGCATAGAAGAGGCCCTTAAACAGATGGAGAACAAAGTATTGGTACGTGAAGATTTTTATTGGGAAACGATTCAGGCAGCGTGTGTTCTGACCTAGCGACATACATTCCGGTTGAATTCAAACTACTGGCAGCAGCCATTGTGCTGAAGCAATAACACTGAGAGTAGAGGCAGGGCATGTAACTGGAAAATCCATGACGGCAGTTTCCGGGAAAGTCAAAGTATGGAACTCAGTTTTCCATGTACACACACTGGGTGATGGGTGAAGGTACTAGTAGAAGGCATAGTAGCTATCTCCAGGCACCCAATATCTTAGAAGCTCTTTGCCGTGGAGCTCTGTCACGAGGATCGGAAAATGCTTGGAACTTGTTCAACCATTCTTCTTCCAGCTTCTTCTTGCATCTCACGTACACGACTAAATAATAACAATAGAACACTCTGGACTGTGGACTATGAACATTGTCACGTAGTCTATGTGTCTGTGTGGGTAAGACATGTTTACCTTGAATACAACCTCTACTGGGGTTTTCGTGCAACCAGTACACTATCAGCCGAGTACAAGTGCTTAGACAAGACTGAAAATATCCCTCTGGGCTTTGAGTTTCAACAGAGGACTGTAAACACGTGACCCATATTTTTTTATCGTTGCTCAGAGTTTACTTGTACTTTTGCTTATTTTATTACTCTACTGTTATATGCTGTATGGGATTGTTCAGCGCATCACAATAGCTCCCCAACTACATCATGAAAGTTATTATACGAATAACTGAACAATGATAAGTAAATATTCAAGTTAAAGATGAAGATACTTTTGCTAATTGTTGGGGTTGTACTTTTATTAAGCTCAAAACAACAGACGTACAATCGTATTTTCAGCTTTTTAAATGAATGAAATACTTGCGAAAAAATATTTTTATACATTACAAATAAAAAAAATTTCGCTGAGTGAATTCTCTATTTATTTTATTAAATGAAAGTATAAAACATTTATTATTCGTTTAAAAAATTACTAAATTCGTACTTAGAAATTTTCAAAATTAATATAACCTTTTCCCTTAGGGACTCTCTCATTTGCCTTAAGGTTAATGAGTTATATAGAAAGAAAATAAAATAAAGTACTTACTTGCATCAATAATATTTTTAATTCTACTATAAGCACTTTTTTTTTTTTTTTTGATAAATTCTCTCTGTAATAATTTATTTATTAAGAAATTCTAAAAATTGCCGTATGTACGTCAGTTAATTTAAATAATATTATAGTAATTAATTTTATTCAATTAAACAAGACTTTAAAACAAAATAATCTTTATAAAAATTTAGATTAATGTTTCAAAAAAACCAAATTTTTATAAAAAATATAATTAATATTTACGAATTTAAGCTTGAGATAAATTGTTTAAAATATTATAGTAAGTAATTTAACGTTTGAAACTCATAACAACTAAATAAAAATTTATTTAAACAAAAAATTCATACTTACTCCGTACGCGGAGTATTTCATTTCTTCAGTCCGGTACTCCGAGTTATGGAAGTGAAAATTTACTCTCGATTTTTTGCCCTGTAAAAACAAAAAGAGATTATTTTTTATATTGAGAAGAAAAATAACTTACTTCTATTATAATTTATACAATCTCATTTTTAAAAAATAGAACTTTCAACAATAAAGAAAAATTAAATTTTATTTTACTCGCGACAGATTAGATTTTAAGTAGCCTGCATTTTATACAAAATTGCTATTAGAAATATCGCGTTCTGTAGAACAGTTCTGAGAAACTATTCTTTTTAGGTATTCCTGTTTCCGGTGCTCTAGAAAATTCAAACGTGCGCTGGAAAAAAGCCAGTCGAACGTTTTTAGGTTAAGCATAAAACTTGGGGCGTATATGCATGAGTTTATATAATAATAGTCGAACGATCAAACGAATCCCATCGCGAGTAAAGGAAAATTTAATAAAAACTAAATGTCGTATGTAAGAGCTCTTCTGTGGATAAAACCGATATAATATCAAACAACCCCATTATATTGAATAGTTCCGAATCAAGAATCAAACTTGTTCAGTTCTGTCGATATTATATTTTAAATGGCTACTTCAATGCCAGCTTATGTCGGTTCAATAATTATGCAGGAGTATTTGAAATTTAATTAATAATCTTTGACTAAGTTTATTGCATTGGATTATTGGTAATTCATATTTATATAATTTATTTACAATATTGATATTTCCTGTCATTCAGAAGTATAAATGATATTAAAATTAATCTGACCGAGTTACTGTCTTCGGATTAATTTATCATTTTTAATAATGAGCTTTATTCGGGTTTCAATTAGCTTGAACTATAATTAAAAGAAGTGTCACGGTAAAATATTGAAAGACATCCAATATAGTATGACATAAAATCGAATTATTTTTTAATTTAAGCTGGTGAGATCATTTAACCCGTCAATTTTTAGTAAAAATATAAACTTTTGCTCAAGAATTTAAAGCCAGCTCAATGTATAATTCCATATGTTTTATATATAAACATAAAAATCTTCATTGGAGGTCATTTAAATTATATTAAGAAGCGTGATTGTATTTTATTGTCTTATCGAGTGGAAATTAACTTAAAATATCGCGCTGGTTAACAATTAAATTTTACGTAATGTTTTTTTAAGCTCTGGAAAATTAAAGTAATGCCAATCTTATTTTTTTTCCAATTAGCTCAGAGATCTTCAGTCATTTTCATTTAATTAACAACTTCTCATTTTCATTTCAAATTATTTCATTTTAGTCACATTAGTAATTGGTGTGAATTTTTCCGAAGAACAATTGAAATATTTTCTATAATTTGTGATAAAAATTACAATTAATTAAAATGACAAACTATATTACAAAATTTTAAATTCAACTAATAATCGACATTTATCTCTATCACTTATCAAATACATTTCACATTGGCAGTGAAAAAAAAATTATGAAGAAACAACCAACACATGCTATCAGGCTCACTTAAACTATGTGTTCTATCAGACAAACTTACCCGCAGTTTGGAAGTCAGAACTCAAAGATCCCCAAAGTTAGCCAAAGTCAAAGTGCTGGAAGCCAGTACCAGTGGATGCGGTTTAATAATACCAACTATAATTCACTGCGCCACGACAGTGGATGCTGCCCGGCAGGTATTGTCCTACTCGGTGTATGTACTCACATTCTGTGCGCATACCACCTATATACGTATATGTTATATATATTATACACCATATACCTATATACATGTCCATATATTCAGGCAAACTTGACTAGAAGCTCGCAGAACAGGCGTGGGTGCATTTATCCAGCAGCCCGTTTCTCGCGCCCTTCTCGAATTACTTTTATGCCTACCAGGTGATTCGCATATTCTCATCCTCATGACTGCTTCTTACCTGCATTGCATTCCGCTTAATTTTTTGATCTGAGTCACGAATTAAAGTCACGTGAACCGACAATTTGCCAGAATACGCTGTTTTACTTTAATCATTGTAGATAATGTACACAAGTAATCCGCGGAAATGAAAAAATTAAATAGAGACTATTTTTCTTACGATAATGCACTATCGCAGTACTTAAATATAAGGATTAAATAATTCTGATATGAAAAGAAAATTATAATTCAAAAAATAAACTTTAATAGAACCAAAATTGAACAGAAAAAAAAAATTCTTTTTATTGTAAAAAAAAAAACATGAAGAGCTTGATGAAATTCTTGTAAATATTTTATTTATAGATATTTGTAAAATGATAGTTATTAAAAAAATACCTTGAAAGTTACTCGACACTTTTTTTTATAAAAAAATGAATTTTTTTGGTAATCACCCTATTTTTATTTTGAATTTATTGAAAATAATTCAAAATCATATTCTACTTTTCCGCTAAACTTTCTATTAGAATATAATTTTTTAAGTTTTTAAAAATAAAATGTAATAAAAATTTTTCGTATATTTGAAAACTAGAAGTGTTAGATTTTTATATTTTATTTAATTAAAAAAAGGACAATATCCACGGATTTCTTATGAATTGTGTATGTATAACCTGTCAAATTAGTTATTTTTTTTATGCTGACGATTTTGGTCAGAATACTGCAATGAAGTATAATTAAATTATTTTATAATTATTGGTCCTTGGTATGTCTTCAAAATTTCAAATTAGTCAACTATCTATAATTCAGTAAATATAATGTTTTAAAGTTTTATTACATATAAAAGCTTAAAAAAAATATTTTTAAAATAAATCAATGATAGTCTGAAGGATACTTGTTGAAAATAACCAGTAAAAGTTAAAATTATTCAAACTCTTGCATTAAATACAGGTGAAGCTAATATAGAGCGTGTAAAATGTATTTATATATCATCACAGAAGTAGCAGTGGTATCAGGTAAGGCGAGAAATTAATCTGAAAAATACTTGAGCTACTCGCCTACTCAAAAACTTGTTAACTTTCTATAAGTATGAGTATTCTCTAGATGTAGGTACTCTACACATGAAAAATATCTTTTTGCTCTCGTATCGTGAAAAACAAAATTTCTAAAAGGTGACATGTTCTTCAGTAGAGTTTAACATTGAGGAAATTTAAAAAGTCTGCATTACGTCGAGTAGGTGAAATCTCAAGTGCATATATAAGATATATAACATTTATATCTATCTGTAAGTTTAAATTTTTCCACGATCACGAGATAATATAATAGTTAAAGCGAGAGAATAAGAAGAACTTCGTAGGTATATAGTAGGGCACAAACGGAGATAGTAACGATTTATCGCCCGCACGTGATTCCGCGTGTCACTAATAAATTTAAAGTCGGTGCGTCTATTTCTTAACGATTTCACGACACTCAACTTGGGATTTTATGTGCGACTCTTGATCAGTTAATGATGACAAATCTCTCTTAATCCTACCCCTTCTATTTCTTTATCGCGGCGCGTTTTTTCCAGCCATTAAACATTTTTTAATAATCTGATTTATAATCGGTTCGTTTTAAGAATAAATAGTTTGTGTTAATTGTATAGCGCATCGGATTCCACGCGATGAGTTGTTTTAATATTGAAGTGTCGGGTAAACAAAACTTTGAATGCAAGTTTAATACGCCACTGAGTCTCTGAGAGTGAAAATTGCATTTACGGGCATTAATCTAGCTGATGTACGTACTGAGGCGTACTAAACTGCTGTACTGTGAAGGCAAAAGGATCTGTGACGACATCCAGTGACCAGTTTGAGTCAAAACCACTCATAACTCTTGCAGGCCGGTTAGGTAAATTACAGGAAAACGCTGCCTCAATGTCTGTATCATTTCAAATTCTATGTCCCGTGAGAAAATTGTTAATTCACTTTATCTAGCTACATAAATATATTATTAAGCTTTGATATATTTTGTTAATTAATTAAAGAGTGTAATTAGAGACTAGCGAGTAAATTTGTACATTTTATTACTGGAAATTGCACTGTAAATATTTTCATGTCAATTTAAACGTTTATATAGACGTCGCTCTTTATTAGAATAAAAAATTCGGATTTGTTTTAGTAAATTCCACGAGTAAAAAAATAGTCGTAAAAAATTAAGCCATGAATAATCAAACACCTAAAGAAATATTTAAAAAAATTTTAGTTAAATGCAATTTATTTGCAGTCAGGTAAAAGAAATTTTTTGATAAAAGCAGCAAAGTTTTTTTTTAAATATTCGAGTTCATGATTATGGCAAAATTATACTAGGGGCTCTGTTTCGGGACTATTTATAAGAATGGAATGAGATGATTAATTAAAGCCCCATTATAGTTCCAAGTCGTCAACTCGTTGAAAGACGTGGAGAATTTCGACCCTCGGTCCCATTTGTAGCGCTTTAGTCGGTCACTAGATAGGCCCCTACAGAAAAATTGTCAGCAAATTTTATTTCTGTAAAAAAAGTTAATAAAAATTTAGAACGGTTCAAAACGATGAAGGTATAAAAAAGTTTGGAAAATCCAAAAGTGCACGCCTCATAATCTCATTTTTTAAAATAAAATCGATTAAAATAAAATATAAAAAGCAAAATAATAAAAAACAGAAAACACTGCTATGGTTTAGTGGCGCCATAACTGCAAGGTGAGGAAAAAAAATACTATAATAAAATGTATAAATAGAAATACAAAAAAATCCACAGTCATATATTAGTTTTTTATAAATAATAATTTAACGACAGTGAATTGAACGCTCATATTAACTAACAAATTCTGTCGTGTGTTACTTTAGATAATTAAAAAAAAATTATTCCGGTACGATCATTTTTTCGACCAATTTCCCTGCCACATACACCCATTCATATACGGACGTCCAAAAAAGATTATGTTTAATGTTATTATTTATTATGTTAAACAAAAAAATTGTTATTGAAATATATTTTATATGCCTGAGAAATTATTTGACTTGACATAAGTGTACTCATTTTAACCTGTAAGTGCGATATAAATCACAAAAAATCAATTTCAGTTTCGAGAAAACTGCTTTTTTCGAAATGTTGAGAGTAGAGCACAACCTCAATGCTTCGCTTATGAGGCGTGCAATAAGATTGGCTTCAAATCGCATTGTCCATTTTGTCTAGTGGGATAAATTTTATTATTTATAATTGTTTTAAGGCTTTAAAAATGTCTAGCTCGAATTCCCAGGTCTTGAGACATTTGAGAGGCCGAAATTGATAAAATACGAACATCAAGGGCTACGCTTAACAATTATCAATTTTTTACCGGGATAAAATTTAATGACAATTTCAATTAAATTCTGACTATTTTTTTTACAATGTACATCATATATGTCTATACATATTGCATGTATATATTGGCGTTCATTTCATCGGTCTCAACTTCAGCTACATGTACCATAAATGAAGTTTCTCTAATAAATTCTTCCTATTGCAAAGAATTTCATGAAAGATTTGTGGAAATAAAAATTTCATGACATTTATATTTTACACTATAATAACAATGGAAGTAGTTAAGTATAAATTTATAGAGTTATCCATGTAACCAGCTAATATAATAGTATGGATAAACTAAAACGTAGCCTTTCTATGTCACGCAAGCCCAAGTTAAAAAAGTACCATGTTTAAAATAGCTGATGCTAAAAATATTTTCTTAGAACAAGGCAAGGCGCACGTCATTTTATTCTCCACCTGAAAATCGATAAATCCACATCTACGTCTACAAGTACAAATCCAAGTAAAATACTTTATGCCTCTCTCACTGTCCACAAAGACACGTAGCCAGTAAATTTTCAGCACGATTACCAAACAGCAAATATCCTTCGTGTATTGCCTCTTTGTAATAATTTTTCCGAGCGGAAAAAATTTTATTTCCCGAACTTTGAAACGTTACTTCGTTATTGTACATATACAGCTTGACATTTACAACTACTTCGTGTTGTTTAGGTAGAATAAAAAATTGATTTACCAGGTAGTTAAAAAACTGTTAATAGCTCCTTCTATTCTTATAACAGCAAAGTCCTTGAAAGTAAGAGTATCTGGTACTTTATCGGGGTGGAAAAGTGGGTAGGCTGAAGAATAATAAATAAAAAATCATTTAACATTTAGTTGCATGAAGCCCGAGTCCAGATAATCGGACATGCAATGTGTGGTTCTCACAAAAGATAAGGATTAAAATAATCGTTCGAACAAATTGCCGTAGAGCTTTAGTAACGTCAAGAGTGATGGACTTTGCCCAGCTCGATAATTCGTCTTAAGGAAAAGATAGTGCTGGTTACTTTAATGCAAATACATATTTAGCATTATGGTTATCATTATTATTATCATTATACTCTTGTTTAAATTAAGTATAAAGTGAGTTAGGTACAAGAGTTTAGAGGGAAGTTGAATAAAAAATAATTAAAAATAAAATAAAACAGCCCTCTTGGTTAAACCAACGCGTTATCGGGCTGTTATGTGTGTATACGTGTGGCACGCGATAATTGAAATAATACTAAATCAGCTGCGTAATTATAGCTCACCTCGAGTCATGCACTTGCAGCAGCACAACTCCAACCACCGGGTATATTATACTTCCACATAAACCAGTGCTCGCTGCAAGAGAGTGTACAGAGTAATGCCAAGAGTGTAAGTACGGAACCAACGCAATGAAACTTTCAAGTGTATACAGTAACGCTGTCGTCGTCGTCGTTGATTCGCACGCACGATCATCCAATCCGGGATTCCTCCGCTTTTCCACATACGTCTACCGGCACCACGTATGCTACTGCTACACCTTTGTAATTTATCTTTCTTCGTGTTTGCCCTCCGGTAGTATTCACCCTTCATGCATATTTTTTACCGTGTTCTTTCTAGACATGTCAAGATTTGAGACTACATTTCCAATTGTACTCTGAAAATATGCACTCCGTTTTTTATATTTTACAAACTATCTCTTCGAGTCATTTGTTAATTTTTTGATACACGATTTTTTTATTCTTAGGATAATTATTGTTATTTGCGGTTATTTGATTTTTGTTTATGCAAAAAGTTGACATTGTTAAAAAAATTTATTTTTTTTAATTATTCCATTTTACGGTAAATTCATAAGCATTATAAAAAGTGTAAAAAAAAATTATTTAATTATTTTTGAAAAGCTTTTAATGTTAACAAAAATTTTAATCTAACCCAAAGTCGTTTTTATAATTTGTTTACATAATTTGAGTAATTTTTTTCTATTTCTCAGTCTAACAATAAACCATATGGAAATACAAATTTTTTTTACCAATGTATGTCAGAAATTTTATCTATGTCAAAAATTTTTTATTCTTAATTCAAAATATTTTTTGCTTCTTTAACTAAAAAAAATTCAGTCTTGATTCGAAGTTTAGGTTAAAATAATTACAAAAGCTTATTTTCTTATATTTTCAAGAATTTAAAAAATAGATCTTGTTGTTTACTTTTATTTGTTAAATCTTCTTGTTAAAGCCCTACTGAGGAACCTATTTTATTCAATTTTAATATTCTGGCTTACAATTTTAAAAAGTAAACATCGCAACTCTTCAAAACTCCAGATTATTTCCGCAAAATTCTTCAGTAAATTGAATTAATTAAAAATCCTTGACTTTTCAAGCAAATTAACTTACGTAAAAAAAAAAACAAGCTAGCTTTACTTGAAGAAAAAAATATCAATTATCGCAGTGAGTTTATTTATTTTTACCATACCATAGACACAAAAGAACTCATTGTAATAGATGGTAATGCTGAATGACGATAAGATACTTTAACGGTTAGCAGTTCATGAATATTCCACCTGGCACAAGTGGTTGAATAATACAAACGATTTAGCATTGCTGTGTGAGTATAGAGTATATATTTCGGAGACAGACAGTGTGTCTTTTTCCAACCGAAAACAACTATCAGAGTTGAGTAATTAATTGTGGCTTAAGGTTCATTATCCCGGTAAAAGTTTTGCTGACAAGTGTATCCTTAAACAGAGAACACTAAACACTGTTTCTGTTCACTTTATTTAACGATATATCGTGTGAACTAGTTACTTGTCAAGGTACAGCGCATAATTATTTATCAATGTTGTATATTGTATATATTGTGTGTATCCCCAACACATATCGCTGCCCGCGAACAAATACACAAGAACCGTAATGTGTAATGTATTTTTAAAATAATAACGAGCATACATGACACGACGCAGAGTATGTATTAGATAAATGACCAGATGCCAGCGGCGGTCCGTCATAAGTGCAACAATCCGTGAAGCGCCAGGTTTATAATGAGATCACAAAACAAAGCCGGTCACCGTATTACCGTGAAGCGTTTGTGTCGTACACAACTTAACATATGTATATAAAACAACGGTAGAGTTAATTGTACGCTGACAGCCACGTGTGTTCTTGTCACCGCGAGCTCTCTTTACTTCATGACTATCTTTTTGAGTTTGTAGTAATGTATATGCGGTATTTAACCCACCAAGCTAATTGTTGAGTCACAGAATATAGAAGACAAAATGCTGTTATTATATTTTGTTGTAAGTCAAGTTGCGAAAAATTAATTATTTTTTCATGTGTTTATTTTTAACTTTTTTTTTTTTTAATTAGTACTCCAAATTGGTTTGATAACTTTAATCAAGAAAAAAATTCCATAGAAAAAAAAAAGGTTTACTTGAAACAAGAAAATTTTTCGAAAGGCCTGAATTATTTCGGATCAATCAAAAATTTTGTCAGAACAAAAAAAATATTCTTGGCTCAATAAAACTTTATTTCATCCAAAAAAAAATTTTTTTTTTCTAAATATTTTCTTTAGCCACGAAAATTATTTCTCTAATAGCGAAAAAAAATTTTGTGTGTAAAGTTAAAACGATTGTGAGAAAATATAAAAAATTTTGACCCAAACTTTTTTGGCCAAAATGACGGAAAATTTTTTGCTGTTTAATTGAATAAAAAAATTTATGAACAATCGATTATATTTCTTAATTGAAATATTCTCTATTCTGACGGGTTCAATGCTGACTTTTTGTGGCTTATATTGATCTTAAAGTTAGAGAAATTAGAGAAAGAGAGAAGTGTTAATTTATGAGCTGGCCAAGTTAAGTCAATTTAATGAATTTATCTTCATGTTGTTTTAAGGATGATAAACCAACAATGAAAGTCTATTTTAATGTTTCTCCTACTAGTTATGATACCAGATCGCCGTGTGGTGTACTATATGTGGGGTTCTTTACCTATACCAACCATACAGTGTATTATATTATACACTTAGCTCGTGCAGATATCGTATAGCGGTGTGGCGATATAACAGCTTAGTTTATAGCTGAGGATGTATATAGTGCGGAGTAAGAAAAAGGAGGATCGAGGAAACGAGCTAAGCGGTGTATAAGAGTCAGTTGGTGATGCTGCGGAAGACGTCGGTTCTCGACAGTAGCCATCCGTTTAGCCGCTGTCGCGACGAGTAGGGTCAGAGAGTCAGGTTATAGTAGAGATCTCTGCGAGTGACCGAGCGAGACTAACCAGAAAGACTCGTGATTTATGACCGACCCACTTTTCTAGTACAGTCTTCAAGTTTTGCTGGAAAACGAGTAGAGTAGATATAGAGCCAGCGCCAATGTATGTACTCGCTCTTTTCGTCTCATCTTATCTTGGATCATCTTGGCATGAAGTTGAGGCATTAACTATTTCTATTCTATTAAATATTATGCAGTTTTAAGTACGAAATTTTTCTCTCCGCTTTTAAATTCATTCTGGTGAAAATAAAAAATTGAAAGTTTAAAATATTCAAAAATGCACGACTCATGACACTCATTTGATTATTTAAAACATTTCGATCGTAGAGCAATCTATAATTCTTCGTATTATGATTCGAGTTATACGATAATTTCAAACATTTTAATTTTTACAGGTTCAAGCGTTTTTTTTCGATTATTGAAAAAAAAAATGTTATCACGCTTTAAAGAAGCCAAAAACAAAGAAAATGTCAAAATTTGCCAACTAAGAGCTTAAAAATTTAGTGCTGGATTTTTATTCCGAAAAATATTTCCAAAAAAATTATTTTCTCCCAAAAAAAAAAAATTTACTTCGTTCAAGGAATATTTACTAGATATTTACTAGATTTGTATCAAGGAATATTTACTTAAATTAAAAAAAAATTTCTCAGTTCAAGAATTTTTCTAATTAAATTAAGACAACAAAGTTCTTCAATATAATTTTCTTGATTCATTAATTTTTCTCTGAAATAAAGTTGATTTTTTTTATGGTGCGTAAATAATCTAGACTGAAGTCCCATTTTTTTTTAACGATTTTAACGGAAAAAAAATTTTAAAGCATACTTTGAAGAGGCCAGAAGCCTCTTGAAGAGCCAGAAGACTCATAAATTTTGTGCTAAGTTTTATTTCGAACAATCTTGCTGACAAAATCATTTTCTAACGCATGATAGGTCCAGAAAGATATCTTAGTCCATTTCCAATTAATATTTAGAAAAACTTAATTGATAACACTCTATGATGAGGCTAAAAACAACGAAATCGTCTAAATTCGTGACTTTTGCCCTTAAAAATTCAAAGCTGAAGTTTTTTATATCCGGCTTCAAAATACTTTTTAATACCATCAAAAGCTTAAGATTTCATAAATTCTGGACGTTAGACTTAAAGTACCCTATTCCGTTTTTAGATTCAGTCGTGAATACTTAAGTACCAATGGTATCAGGATGCTCTTAAGGACCATTTGCAAGTCGTGGAAAATCATTTTGAAATTTCATAGAAAAATTAAACGAAGAATAATTTATATTTGAATGTAACTATAATTTAAATCTCTATGACATCGGATGGTCCAATCTAAAAAGTAAAACCCGTTTCGCACGACTGCCCCCGCATATAGAAATTAATTATCAAGTGTATAGCAGTCGGTGTTTGCGTCTCAACCCACTACCGGTAATTAAGAATTTGCATCGTAAATCGAATTTCACAACTAACGATCTTTGCCCTGCGGGCTGTATGCGGAGGAAAAAATCCCGAACCCTGGCTGGCAACATAATGGAGTAGAGCCAGTCCATTAAAATAAAAGTAACCCTGTGACTACCGGCGGAACTGGTAATCCCTCCTATTCCTGTATAATATGTATGTACTATGAAACTCCCACCCTTCTCTTTCTCTCTCTCAGATATTGAATACACGTGTACATATGTATACATGGAGAAGAAACCTTGACTACACTTTTATTTAACATATCTCGCTCATCTTGTATAACGGCTAGGCACTATCTGGCTTCTCGCTCGCCGACGCGCTTATTATTTTTCAGTTCCGCTCCGCGAGGGAGTATAACCAACAATCGCACGATCTAGTGTACTGTATAATATAAGATATGCCGAGACATGCTCTGTAGGTGCATTTGTACCCTCGATTACCGATTAGCGTACAGGATGCATAATGAACGATTAAGTGCCAACACATTTGTAACCATTTTTTTCCGAGTCCCCGTTCTGCATATCGGTGTGCAAATAAATACACAACAAATAACAACCCGACATCGGTATCTTCCACGTGCGTACAGACTGACCCTAGGCTAAATATTATCTCGGTTACTCCGAGAAATTGCTTGTTACTGTTATTTGCTTACCGTTTCGCTCAAAACCGTTTATTTGTTCGCCCATCAAAGGCCCCACCGAAAAATTCAAGTCATTAACCCCTCGTTTGTGTATGGCTTGATAGTTATTACAATGTGAGGTTTTTGTTTAACCGAACACTGTTAATTATAAATTCAAAATTTCATCAGTAATTGAATTTTTAACATATACGTTCAAAATACTGTTCTTTGAATTTAATAACGAAGTATTCATTTATTCATTTATTTATTTATTTATATACAACTTTTTATGAACTACATTGCTCATAAATCGTAAATTGAATTTCCAGCAAAAAAAAGATGAATTTCCTACATTGTTTAAAGTATTTTGCGTGAAAACGATAATTAAATTATTTAATTTCTTTCAAAAATTTTATACTTCCGTAAAAAATAGTAATTTATGTCATATGGCCGCAAAGTGGCGATTTTCTGACAACGACGATGTTCCGATATGAGCTTAAGGTTCGTGGCGGGAATGTACGAAAACGTGCGCAATGTTAACGGAAATTTACGCTCGTTTTCGCACATTCGCGTCTCAAACTTCAAAACGAATATCGTAAAATCGTCGTTGTCAAAATCACCACTTAGTGGCCAAATGACATACAATATTTTTTGTTATTATCGCTCCATAAGTTCAACTTTTGAGGGATTAGAGGCAAATAATGACATTCAAATTTTATGAAGTTTCACAAAGGCAAAAAAAATTAATTTTATATTAATTATCTTTTATTAATATTTATTTATGGCGTGGTTGTTATTTTATTAACTTTAGGTCCGCTTTGTAATAAAAACTGCTAGCAGAGAAATAATTAGCGCCACTCAATAGTAACTAAGTTTAAAATTTACTCAACAATACTCAAAATCATCGGTCGGTACACTAGAATTTGATTTATTTCGTTTTAAATTTCATCCAATTGCACAAGGACAGTACGGAAAAAAGGGGGAAGTAAACTTTGTGGCCTAGGCCGCGGGAAAAAGGCGGTATGGTACCGTATGGTAACAAAAAATTTTTTTTCTGCCCTCCGGCTGGAAAGTGGCAACTTTCTGGCCGCTGCGCTAAACAAAGTTGCCACATTCCGGCTACGTCGAGCAGAAAAATAGTATACACACCTTGGCCAGTAAAAAGTAAAGCCTCAGACCACATGTTTGTCAACCTCGGCTTCGCCTCGGCCAACAATTACATGTGGTCTGAGACTTTTCTTATTTTACTGGCCTAGGTATGTAATATACTATTTATTTTATAACTTAACATATATCATACTCAACTATCTTGTAAAGTGAAAAATCAGCGACCATGCGTTGCCTGTCGGAGATTTTTAGCACTATTTTTCGTTGAAAAATTATACATGGGCATATATAACTGTATTGCAGGACTAATATAGCTAGTTTTTATATCTCGTCATGCATGGCTAAATAAGAAAATTTTTTTACGTCTAGTACCTTCAATCAGTATCACGACTAAAAACCCGTAGAAAAACTTACCCGCAATCATGTAAAAAGAGAAAAAAAAATTTTTTTTTAACAAAATATGACAGATTTTTGTAGATGATTTAATAATTAGTTGCTGAGATATTGATTTTCAGGTATTTTGTTACGTTACCCTTCAACCCACTTTCTCAACAATCAATTCGCCAGTTCACATTTGAAATTTCGACTCGGGCGTAAAAAAGATACATAAGTATTTAAAAGAAAAACTTTCTTCCTAAACAGCAAATGAATACGGGGTTAAGTTTCTTATATGCCAAATAAATGAGTTTTCTGCACGGATACAAACAACCGAACGTGGCATCACAAGCTATTGTTGACCCCAACAGTTTGACCTCCAAGACACGGAAATCGTCGTATCGGCCGACCGACAGGATAAGTCGCCAGCAATACAGCAAAACACAGCACACCACGGCGATATAGAGTCGCGCGGCCCTCGAGCGATTATCGAATCGTGAGGTAGGTCGTCGGTCGTCGATTCGCGGATCATTGGCAGATCTATAGATTCACCGTGTGAGATATTATAATACTGAGTGTATACACATTTACTTGTACATCCACTACACAACTACTACTATTATTACCTTTACCATGACCATTATTATTACTATTACTATTACTATCGCAACTATACTGCATACTCCGTCAACTACACTCTTGCACTGGCGGTCAAGCCTTACCCCAGGCAACGATAGTCCTTCAGCGTAACTGCATTACATTACTCTTCTCATATTTCGTTCTTTTTCTTTTTCTTCATTTTATTTCTTTTCTTTTCTTAAATTCCAAAAATTAGCCCCGGGCGATCTGGAGCTCCATACATATAATACTACATACTACATGCAATGCTCGGCTCGACGATATACAAAGCGGAACCAGAAAGTTTATATAGGTTGCTCGCCAACAAGAACAAAAGGGAGCATCGCGCAAAAAGGACCAAGTAGAGACTTTTAGCAGAGTTTTCCTGGTTGATTAATATCCATCGTTCCGCGAGATATTCTCGTGTCTGGCATATGCCTTACTCAGCCTGTGCCTGTACCTGTATCCAATATAGCTTGTACCAATACATAACCAGATCTTACTCCCTCTAGTCTGTAGTCGTAGTCGTAGTCACTAAACAAACGAGTAAAGTTATTAATTGATTTATAACGCGGCATCTTGCCGTACGACGGTGACCGGTAATCATTAATTACCCCGCTAATTATCCAAGTGTCAGACAGGTAACCGGGCACATGTACGTTCCAAGATGCATGCTTGGTATGACTGTACTCGGCTAAATCGTGTATCAAAGACGCAGTGATTAATTTATCTGCGAATCGCCGATTTTTAGATCCAAGATTTAATAGCGCCAATAATTAAGACGTAAATATCTTGTTTAGTTTATTATACGTGCCTGTTTGGTTTGTCCATATACTTTTTCATTTATATGTACGTGAAAATCCCCGCTGGTACACAGTGTACGCTGCAATCTTATATTACTGAATTGAGTGGATAGAAGGAATATTATTATTGCAATAAATACCCGAGTTGTTAGCGGGTCTCACGCCGGAAAGGAGAAGGAGAAAGTTAAATGCACTTGTTTTAATTGATTTACCCCATGGCCGCGTGCAACTGCCAGCGGGTTTTATCGTGCTCTCCATCTTCTGAGATCCCTATCAAACGAGATCTGGTTGCCAGTTGTCAATTACTTGCTAACACGACAGTGATCTCTCGGTCGATTAAATATTTAAGAGTTATGAAATGTAAAAAATGTTTACTGGAGAAATTTGGCTCCCGGTGGATTGTTGAGCTCATGATCTGGTATGATATGGTTTATGATAAATATTTACGAAAATATTTCCGCATTCAACCCGTAAAATAGTTCTCTGATATTCTAAATCGTAGAACCGTAGAAAATTTGTTATGTCTTGTTGTATTCATATATGGTCTCATATGAAAATTGGCCATGTTACGACACATATGTCTTTATATGTCCATATCAAGTCTTGTATGGTGATATATGCCCATATGTAATGTTTCGACCCATTTTAGTTTTGAAAATTTCCGACAGATGGCGCATGATCGCCAAATCTTCTCATCACAAGAAAGTTAAATTTGAGACCTTGAGTTATGAAATAAAAATAATTTTTTTACCCTTCTGAGAAGCTTTTCTAACATTGATTGTTAGTTTAATCGACTGTTAAATTAAATTTTATTTACTAAATTATGTTCATCAACGCACAATCTTTAAAATAAAACAAAAAATTATTTTTAATACGCTCATACATAGTCTATGGTCCCATCTGAGCATATCATTCCATATAACATAAAACAATTTTTTTTCACGGAAAAATCAAATATTTATCTGCAAATTTAGTGAACCTAAATAATTTTCCAAGCGATGTAAACGAGAAATGATCAAAATAAAAATGAAAGTGAAAGTGTGACGTATTTACAAAAGAACAAAGCGATCTTCATACATACGCGTGGCTGGGCTGTAGGACGATAGGAATGCGTTATCATCGGATATCAGCATTGCAAATAGTCGAGTCTTACACGCGAACAACCATGCAGTGGTTAGTGGTTGTAACAGAAATAGAAGCAACTTGATAGTTGTAGTACAAAGAGTCGAGTGGATAGTGGATAGTGGACCCTCGTCGTCCTTATAACATTCGCGCTAGGACGAATGAAAACAATAAGTGAATGCCAATGCTAATGCCTCCGCTGGTCATGATGCAGAGGGAAAATATGCAACGTGCACTATTATACGTATCCCACCCGTGTTATTATGCTGATATGGACTAAATACGTGTCGAGACGTACAGTCACGGTTCCCGGGCCATTATATTCTAATAATTTTATGCTCATCAACTTTTTATTCAAAAATTTCATTATTTAAATTTTTGTTAATGCCGAGATAATTTATTTTATTTGTTATTCATTATTTATTATAGCACCGCAATGATAATAATAATAAATTCTGTCCGGGTGAAGTAAGGGTGTCTGTCCAAAAGAATTACAAATGAACAAGAGAATTAACGAAGGAGAGTGAAAGGTACTTTAGAATGTTTTGAGGGAAAAGTTTAGAGTTGTGTCATAAGTTAACATTAACAGATACAATATTTATCAAGAAATGTGTCAACCCGAAGAAAACACTTGTTATTCTGTTGAGTTTAGAGATTAAAGGCGAAAACTTTTTAAAGCTATCTCGACATTTAATTTGTGTGAAGCTCTCTGGAGGGTCGAGTGATAAGAATAACGAATATCTTACTGTAGCACACCATCCCAAGAAGTAGTCTAGTTCTTCTGAAGCCGAACCCGAAATGTTGAATAGTAAGCAACCAACACAAGTTGGGTATAAAGAGAAAAGCGAGAAAACGGGCATCTGGTGAAGCACAGTACCATTTATACATGTATACGTGTAATGTACAATGCTGAAGTTGAATGCTTTACTTTGCCGGGGCAGGATCGGGATAGCATTATATAGGAGTAAGATGTTATCTCAAAAAGCAGTAACGGTTTATATAGGAGGCGTCAGATATCAAGAAAACGATAATATGTCTCTGCTTAGTTTTCAGTGTTCAGAGTTGTAATTCTTCATTGAAATATTTATAAAGTTTTTAGTTGACTTTCATTGTTGCTTATCTCTTTAGGTTTTTAATTATCGTTGCGATTAATAAATTTTTAGTAGACTCGGAAACTTAGCTTTAATGTTTTTTAATTTTAATTAGAATCTCGCTGAAGCAGTACTGCGCTACCCGCTGGCAGCATTTGATACCGAGTTGGAACTAATTCCGGTGGCATATATTCTCCAGATATAGGACAAAGATTTTTGTATAATTAGTCGTTTGATAAACCAGCGGTATAATGAAACCCGACCCACTTTTAGAATTAAAATCAACCCCAACTTTCAATATTCTCTTTTACTTAACCAAAGTACCTTTAACTATCAGTTGAAAACTCTCGTAACCAAGGTGTTCTTTTGTATTTTAATCCCAAGAAAAACCATAGTTGGAACGGCTCTTTTTTTCAGCTACTATTATTTCTTTAAAATCTTTACTTGGAAAACGGCCACTTAGCTAAACTTTTCTCCAGTCAAAAATGTATTGGTTCTAGATTACAGCACACATAAAACTGGATTGTTTTATTTTGTTATTCTATATTTTCTCCCAGTACTTGATTGCTTCGAGGGTAAAAGAGAAGAGAATTAGAAAAAAAATCGGTGCAAATTACTGAAACAAAAATTCCAACTCGACTTTTAAAATATATACTTCAAAACTTAACTTTCTTGTAAAAAGAAGATTTGGCGATAATGCGCCCTCTGTTAGAAATTTTCCAAACTATCTTTGGTCAAAATATTATATATAAACATATCTGACTTTATTAAAGCCGATATGGCTTGATCTAGCGGATATGAAAATTGGCCACAACAAAAGTTTTTTTTTCAAGTAATTTATAAAATTATTAAATTTTCATTAATTTTATATTCTTTGACACTCTCGTCTAATGTGCGGTTAAAAATTCCATATAATAACTTCCAAGGATTTGGCGGCATCAAGTGTGACGTTCCTCTTATAGACCTGATTTTTCGCTCGAGGACTTTCATCCCCGGTCGATAAACTCGAGATTGGTTCCGCGGATGAAAAATCGACAGGAAGAGCCCACTCTCAAGGAAAGGCTTTCGTTCATCCTCGTCGCTTCCATATTCAGTGTATATAATAGTAATAGTAATACTAAGCATGACCTGGACTAGAAAACAAAAAACTAACTGGAACCTTTTTTCTCGAGCCTCAACTCCTCTTCTTCTGTTCGATTTACGCTGAAACTTTTCCTCTGAACTAAACCAAAAAATAGATAGAGAATAGAGAAAAAGAACACAAATAGTGTCACGAGAATCGAGAAAAGATGATGGGACAATTGTGACCTCCGGTCCCTCAATGGGGTCCCCGTTGCGAGGGTATTTTAAGTGTGGCGTTCGCTCTTTCAGTATATAGTATATATTATGTAGTATAACACAGTATATTATACATCCTCTCTGTCTCTGTGTCTCGACACTCGACAATGGACATACTTACACCATTCAACGCATAGCGACAGTAGAACATAATTTTGAATACCGAATACCAGCTATAAGCCAACAGATAATTCTCAGCACCTGGCACCAAACAAAATCTTTGTCGTTAAGTCTATTTTATTTTTTCGTTCCTTTCTTTTATTTTCTTCCTATCTAGTTTTCTTTTTATTCTCCTCACCAGTAACACCACTAATAAATAAAGTGAAAAAAACTACATATTCAGGTCAACGATATCAGAAATGATATAGTCAGTAATTTAAATACTCTGTCACGGTTAAGAAATTGATACAGTTAATTATCAAGTAATAATAGTATCGGATAAAATGAGCGGAAATATAACTAGTCAATAAATCATTAATTTCCAATGGTTAAAATTAATTAAGCGATATATTATTTTTAAGAGTTATATTTATATGCGCTAATGTATTCCTTACATTTCATTTTATTTTCTTATTTTACTCCAATAAAAATAAATATGTACCAAGTAGTTAAGAAAAATAATTTGCTGTTAGTTATTTAATATTACTTATGTACGGTATATATACACACGTACGTACCCAGCTCCACCCACTGATTAATGCCCGATAGTAGTCGGCCTATCGCGAGGAAATGCCAGCCTACCGTGTTATTTATACAAAAATATATAATCTACGTAACACCCATGTTTTTTTTTTTTATTTTCCAAGTTGGCTCGGCTTTTTTTATGTTTTCTTAAATCTAAAACTAAGACGCACGTGCGGGCCACTCTCAACTTATTCTAGGTTTATTATATCGACCGTTCCTATACTCTGTATCTGAGCACTGAATACTGAATACAGAATGTCAAGGATAGAGGGTACAAGTGTGCACATGCACAATAGTGTTATGTTTATTATTATATGCAATGCATGTAGACATTAGTGTAGATGAACAGGCTCGTTTAACTACACCAGAAATTATCCGTACCATAATAACTAATAATCTAAACTAGCGACTCTTGAGTTACGTTGAAACCACAGCACGCAAGTAAACTTTAAATTGCCAATAATATCGGATAACTGAGACCGTTATGCACATACATCGGCTAAAGGGTTACCAGATATTACTTACGAGGCTTATAGTCACCTAATGCAGTTTTTTAATCTTCAAATATTGATTTTGGCCTGTAATTATTTATTAATTATTTTTTTTTATAATTCATTCATCATTCTATACTAAAAGTATTAACTTTTGAAAACATTCATAAAGATCAAAAATTAAAATACTTGACCGAAAAGTTGTTTTCTAGAAAAATACTATGCACTTGTGTTCTTTGTTAACTTCTGTCTTTATGACCTGGGAGATTTTTTCTTGGTATAATAAATCCTCCATGTGTTTTGTCCGGGAACTATTTCAAATTTAGGTAGTATTTATGGCTCTTGAGGTTCAAAAATATTTTACAGCTTGTAATCTATACTTTATAACTTAATCTCGTTATACTTGGTCAATTGAAAATTGTATTACAGTGTTTTGTAAAAATAAAATTCAATCATTGATAATTCATTAGCTTATACGCTTAAAAAAAAAAAAAAAAAGAGTGAATTCGAAGAAAATTTATAAACCCTACAGTAAAAAATAAATTATCAGCATTACTAATTTTGATTAAATGATATCAATAACTAATGTTACTAAAAATAAACTTAGACAGAAAAAAAAATGTTCTTGACTCAAGTATATATAATTTTGAAGAGCTCAATTATTCTTGGTTTGAGTAGAAAAATTCTTGATTTAAGAAAATTTTTCTTGATTTAAATAAATTTTACTTAGTTCAAGAATTTTTCGTCTTGATTCAAGACAATTACCCTCTTTAAAATTATATTGTTGGTTCACGAATTTTTCTCTTGAATCAAGTTGATTTTTTTTTCTGTGTATATATACGTCAATTTTTAGAATTCCTGAACAAATAAATTATTATAGAGAATTCATCAATAACTTGTAGAAATTAAAAAAAAATATTGATGCAATTTTTTTTTAATATTAATATTTAATTTTTGTATATTATATACTTATCTTTTATGTATAATAATTACTATACTTGTACTCACGGCCAATTGCTACGAGAATCTTTGTATTCTGTTACATGCAATAAATTTATATAAATAAATAATTTTTGTGTAAAACTAAGAAAGAAGATTATATTAATTTAAAAAACCACTAAGTACACATTTTAAAATTGTTGATTAAATAAAAATTTTTTTATTTTTATTTAATACAAAAAAAAAGAATTTGATCCGTGAATTTTTTTTATTTATAATATAAATAGAAGCCTTCAAGCAATTAGAAATCATTTACTCCGAATTTTTCTTAAATTTTTTACAGTGTATTTTCAAAAATTTTGACTATTAATTTTTGTCATTAAAAAAAAATTATTGCCGTTCAATTGCCCCAATTCATATGCACCTCTATAGAATTTATATCAGAAGTAAAATAAATAAAAATAAATAAATAAAATAAATAAATTAAATAAATAAAAAATAAATAAAAATTTTTAACTCAAAAATTTTTATTTTCTGCGTTACACTAACGATAAATTCCTTTCAATCCTGTGTTCTAAGCAACTTTTCCGTCGCACGGAATAAACTTGTCCTCGACCATTCAATCCCTGATTCAAATTAATAATACGACTAATTAAATCAATTTTTAAAAGCATACTCATGTCCCCGCGACAGTCACCGTCATTATACCTAATCTCGATCTGAAATAATTAAAAAAAATCTCAAAGTATCCATTCATTAGTCATGTGTACTTTTTTTCTGTTACAGACTCACCCTTATTCCGAGGTTCGTTTAACACTTACTGCACCGTGGCTCACATGAGAGCGAAGAGGACGGAGCAAGAAAAGGAGGGAACCGAGTTGAAACAAGGAGAAAAAGGTATGTGTAATATTTCGTAACCAGTTAGTGCTAGAGATAAAAGAAAAGGATAAACGCTTACAAGGGCTCGGTAGAAGCCAGTACGCTTGACCCTTTCGGACGCAACTCTTTCCCCTTTCGTTAGTTAGCTCTCTGTCGAGCCCTCAAGGGATTCCGGGTAGAATTATAGTAACGTTAAACCTTGCCGGTATCTCATAACACTGCTGGTCAATGTAAATGTCACTGAATTTACACCGGCTACAAATACAGCATGGTATAGTAACCTATTCTTGTTTCAGTGCTCAATACTGGTAAATGGTAGTTGATATTCCTCAATATTGATTCAAGTGCTTCAATGTACCTGACCGATATCAATTTATCTATAAATCTTGATTAATACAGTTTGACTGTAAAAAATTTTTTATTATTATTTTCTTTATTGATAAAAACAAAATTAATTTTGATTATAGAAAAACTTAAGTTGGTATTCTATTGTA
This sequence comes from Cotesia congregata, assembly GCA_905319865.3. NCBI lineage: Eukaryota > Metazoa > Arthropoda > Insecta > Hymenoptera > Braconidae > Cotesia > Cotesia congregata. The sequence continues at coordinate 15,609,553 of CAJNRD030001123.1, forward strand.
GAAGTAGAAAAAAATTTTTTTTGCATATTTTTAAAGGATACACATTTAAGAATATGTCCTTAGAAAGGATTTTCAAAATTTTCAATTATTTCCGAAATATTTATCACAACTTAAATTTTAAAGGGTGTTTTTCTTTAAACTAGTATTTTTAAAAATTGATTGGATATTTCAAGTTCTAATTACAGATTTTCTTGAAATTTGCTACGAACCTTACTAATATATCCCTCTATATAGCCTTTATCAGAATTGAGTCAAAATTTTGATTTTAACTCTTTTTAAAAAATACCAAACGTGAAAATAAAATGAATGAAAAATCAAACCTCTTTTGCTTGCAATTTTTAAAATTTTTAATTCTTGTAGTTGAAAATTTTTTTTTACACTCTGAAAAAATTGATAAATAAATGGTAAAAAAATGATTTCTAATTTTTCTTATCGACTTTAAAAAAACGTGCTAAATTTTTGCCTTTCAAATAGAATACCTCCTTAAACCAAAATAATTCTGAAGAATTATAAGTCAATTCAAAATAAGCAAAAGAATCCTTGATCAAAAAAATCTTTGAGACAAAAAAATTCCTCAAAATGATTTTCTTCATTCAAAATTTTTTTGATTTGAACTAAATTAAATTCTTTATAAATTGCCTGTAAAGTAGAAAATAATACAAATTTGTGTTAATTCTTTACTATATCCCCCCTGACAGGACTGCCAAATGGTCAGCGGAAGACAAAAGAAAAAAACGAGCAAAAAAACTAGTAGAGCTTTTTCTATTCTATTCTATTCTATTCGCAGTAAATGGACGTGCGTTGCGTCTATACTCCATACCATAACTAGTTGTGCATGGTTTGAGTAACTGACGGTTACTTAAACGTATGGGATCCCGTCGCAAAATAACTAAGGGCGCCAGGGCACTTAAGGGCCTACCGCAGCCTCCGACAACTCCAGAAACCGCCATATTTTTCACCGGCGCTTATTTATTGTGTTTTCCACAGTGCTTTCAAACTTTATGCTCGTGTTATGTATTTATAGTGTCACACACCGTGTACATACAATGTACCTATACACTTAGCTTATATATACATATATATATATATATATATATATATATATATATATATATATATAATATATATATCTTCTATACCTACTATACGGTATATGCTGCGATAGAGAACCTAAAAAAGCGTAATATTACACATCCATACATTCGTACATATCTATGGAGAATTTTTTAGTCACACCCTTGACGAGACCTCCCTTCATTCTTGGTTATTGCCACTCGGATTGTGATTTCGTCATGGGTCCTTGACTTTGCTGAATATGTATGTATCCATCAATGTTCTTGTTTTTGTTGTTATGCTCCTGTAAAGTATAGGTGCAATGCGTTTTTCATAATGGAACGAAAAAGTTTTATACATTAGCACACAACAGCTCATGTAAGAATGAGACGAATAGAAATAAAAGTAGTATAGGGAATGGAACTAGAGTCGGGAGTCAGTGTCTAAAGAGGAAATATACAAGGGACTCAAAAATAATAATACACACCTTTTATTTTTATTTTAGTTTTGAGCAGTGTAGCGGCTCCGGAGGAAATAATAAAAACCGTGGTCCGATGGTCCCATGACGTGAGACTAATAGTCATTGTCGTGCGACTGGTTTTACTTTTTGACAGAAACAAAATAAAGGACCGAATTTCTCGCATTTTCTCATAGTTTTTATTATATTTTTATTCTTTTGTCCGGATAAATATACATGGCAATATTTCATCTTACTTTATTGCGTTATTTATATTCTTTAACATCAGTATTTTAAAATTTTTATTGGCATTGTCGTTCTCGATTATCAAAGGCGGTGCAGTCTATTAAATTTTAGCGTACCATAATATTTTTTATTTTGATTTTTTTTTTTTTGGATTTGTATTGGGGAAAAAAGAGAAAATTACATCACTCTCGCTCGCCTATAGGATATTAATAAATAAAAGCGAATTATTTTTCAATGTGGGCGGTCCAATAGTTTATTCTCTATTCTCTATAGTTTAGTCCAGCTCACACAAATTTATTCACCCCTTTAGCTAAACTGTTAATAATCACTCAGCATCGTATGTCCATTATATTATCCTATATATCTATCTATGGTTATGTCTTATATGTATTTGATATACCTGAAAATAAATGATAGAGTTAGGTTTTTGTTGGGAAAGAATTTAAACCCGGTGTTGACGATTAATCCTCTACTCCTTGTGTTGTGGAATTCATACGTACTAATATGTATGATACAACCTGTACTCTAGATTCAAGGTCCTGCAGACAAAACAGACAAATGAAATCTTAAAGCCCTTTCATTTTTGAATAATGGAGTAAGAGTCAAATTTTTGGTCAAATATATTGTAATAGTATTGTTATATTATATTAGATTGTATTATATTAATGACTAATGAGATAAAGAAGAAGATAATGGATATAATAGCAGAGGTTTAAATTCAAACCAGAGATATATTTTTAATGACGTACGGTAAAAAATTTGCGGAGTGGATAATTTTTAATTAATTTAATATTTCTGGAGTGAAAATCATTCGGAGAAGAATTTTATTTATGAATGGAATTCTTTGTTTCTTTTTATTGAATAAAAATAAAAAAATTGTTATTATTCGTTAAAAAATGATAAGATGCGTCTTTAGAAATTTTAAAAATTAATAAAATCATTCTACTGAGAAAAAAAACTCAGATTTCACTCTAGATTCTTTACAGAGTAAATTCGAACTGTAGATAGATATTTTTAATGATATTCGAATGGTTTATTTAAAGTTTGGATAAATCATGAGGGCTAGCGTGCAAACGACTGTCAAAAGATATTTCAAAACGGTGTTTGTTAATGAAAGAGTATAGTAGACTTATAAGACGATTAATGATCTCACGATCGACATGATTAGACGGCAAGGTATGGTATAGTTTACTCGATGATTTATAAATTATCGATGAGGTCGATTATAGATCGAGATAATTTATGTAAGAGAAAAACTGGTTATTTTTGACATGGAGAGGGGACAGGGAAGGACTGTTTTTATTATATGGTAAATGGACTCTTATCTGGATTTAATACGCCGTATTGTTTCGAGGACTTAATGCGCGGTTGTATTAGATTTAGATGAAAAATAATTAATTGTATTTGCGAGCAATGCACGACAATTGATTTATTATTTTTAGGAGATTAGTCGTGATTTAGATAACGTGATCTGTTCATGAGAAATCAGAGTTTGTTTTGTTGTTGTATAATAAGATGCAAATGTATGTATATAGATATAAGTGTATAAATAAGGGTTATTGCGGGTTTCTAGATAGGCGTGATTATTACACTGCAATTTTATAGCGCACGGATCGACGGATTTTAACCATGATAATCATTTTTAGTCACGATAAAACACATTCGTGCGGTAGCTGGTGATTGTTTCAAACAATACCAATACAATCAACTATTACTCTTTATCTTGATTTTACAGAATTTTTTTTAATTGAGAGTTTATCTGGACTGTTATTATGGATTTATATTATTATATGAAAATGATTATGAGATAATTTCGACAACTTAATTTTAATCAATCAATATTTTATAAATTTTTAGTTCTAATTTTATAAAAAAAATTCTTTTTTTTTTATTTAGAAATGAAAATAGTTCTTAAATAATCGATAATTGTTATTGTCATACATTTTATGGCGTAAAAAGTATAATAATTTTTTTAACATTGTTAGAAAGATTTTAAATATTTTTACATTAGAAAAATTTAAACGTGTTTATTTTAATTGAACTTTAAAATAGAATTCTAAATTTTCCATTTAATTTAAGCAATTGAAAATCTCAAATTTTGAACTTGTAATTTTTGAACTTGAATCATTTAAATTAAATGAAATAACTAATACTTGAAAAAATTATTAAAAAAAAATCAGATTTAAAATTTGAATTTACTCATTTTTAATAAACTAATAAATTTAAATATTATTATCAAATTTTTAAACTCATTTTAATGATTGAAATTTTTCAAAATTATTCAAAAAGATACATTTTTTTTTTCTATTAAAAAATTCCAAAAAAAATCAATGCTTAAATGTCAAATAAATTTCTAGAATAATTAACAAATTAATAAATGTATCAACTCAACTTTATTATTAGTAGCCATAAAACTAACAGCTCAAACTTTTCCCCAACAAAATCGTCGATAATTACCCATAAGCAAGAATTAAAGTCGAAGACACTAAAATCAAAAAAGGAAAAAAGCGTGAGATCAGCTTGAGCGGCAGGGAAGCAAAAAGTTTGAAATATGAAACGATCCGTTGTTGATGCTGGCTGACAGTGCCCTCCACTCCATTGTAGAGTATAGAGTGGCGCATAAAGTACAGAGTGCAGAGTACAGAGTACAGAGGGAAACCCATCCCTTGCTTCCTATATTTCATATATATGTATTATATTGTATATACCTATACACATACATATAATACCATCCAGTCTAATTCTGCCACTCAACCCTTGGAAATGAGCGCTCCGCGGCGCGTGTTCACATTTTAACGCGCACGCGCGGTTTGGTACCTTCGCCGGGGCCGATCTCTCCCGAAGTTCCTCGAGCGGGTGTTTCGGGGCGCGTGGCGCCGCGTCCGAATCTCAGCGTCAGCAGTCGCGAAACGACCGCCGTCTTGTCGGGAGTACCCTGTTGTCCTGACCTCCAGTATAAATCGTGCGAAGTATTGTTGTTCTATCATTAGTAGGATATTTTTTAATAAATGCAATTAAAGTAAATTTGCCCAAGTAGTACAAACCCACAAGTTTCACTTTCCATCATATTTTTTATTTTATTTTTTTTTTTTAATTATTATTAATAATAATTAAAGTAAAAAGTGTTTTGTTGACAAACAATGAGGATAAACATTTCGGAGCTAATTATTCTCATTCGTGATTTTAATTAATCGTGTTCGTATTTTTAAATAATAATGTACGTCCTAAATTTAAGTTTTTTAATTAAATAATATATTTAAACAACTGTCTTTATCTTATGAAAGTGAAGTAAAATAAAAGAAGAAAAGAAAAACACCGAAAGTAAAATAATATTTATATACTCCAAATTAAAATATTCAGTGGTACAACTTTACTTGGATATTACTTTTTTATATGGTACGATGATAAAGCTCTAGACAACATAACAGTTCGATTTAATCACAGTACAGGGAGTACAGTACAATTGTTGTCTGCTGCAAAAATAGATTGTCAGTTTCAGTAAAAAAGAGTATTTGAGTTGACGTAAAGTTTTCAAGTGATATAATAAAATAAGAGTGATTTGGTTTCGAAGTATAAATAGTGCTATTTATATTATATTTAAATTAATGATAATTATAATTTGAGTATCGTTATCATTAATATTATTAAATGTGCTGAGCCGATAAGTGTCAGTACGATGATTGTGTATTGGTGATAAACCGTTTTAAATATTATATTTATTTATTATTTATTATTATTTAATATTTAGTTTTTGTGATTACGATTGCTGACACCAGCGCAATGCTGTGGATACTTAAAAAAATGCAATGCCGATTGGAGCTTTTAATCCTCGTAATTCTCTTCTTGGCAGCTACGACAAAAGGTTTGTTTTTGTACTTACGAGTTTCGATTGATAGATCCTTTTGTGGATGTTGTAGAGCATTTTTTAATGATGTAATTGTGAAATATTCAAATGTGGTGTGAAAAATTTTAATATGGTTTTTTTTGTTGAAAAGTTGATAAAAGTTTAAATTTTGAATAAAATTATGTGAATACTTTTTTATAGAAAATGTAACTCTCTACAAAGTTTGTGCAGATTACTTTTCTCGTATTTTGAATTTATTGAACAAAATTAAAGAAAATTGTTCTAAAAAAATTTTTTTTGGAGTTATTGATAGTGAAAATTTGTGATTTTTGGATAAAATATTAAATATACGAAAAATGTATATGACATATTTTTTTTTGTAGAAAATTCAATTTTCTACAAGAATGATTCAGATCATTTTCATAGTATCTTGAATTATTCGCACAGAAATGAAGTAAATTGCTTCAAAAATTTTTTTTGCAAGTTATGACTTGTGATTTTTAAATAAAGTATCAAAGATACGAAAATTAAATTGTCAACAAAAAAGTTCTCATCAATATCATCGTATCTCTTACTCTTGATATAAAATATTGAATGTTATGAGGACTCGAATAATTTTTCACTATCAAATTTTAAAATCTTAAATAAAATCTATAAAGATTATTTAAAAAGTTTGTAAATGTGTATACCTTTATTATTTTTTATATTAATACATTTGTTGGAAAAATGATAAGACAACTGTCTTTTTAGTTTCATAGTTACCGAAAGTAAGATCTCCAATAGACGGTCGATGAATATAATACATGCAATGATAATGGTTATAGTTATAGATATAATAATTAACTGGGGTACTCGGAGCAAGTTAAATACAATGGAAAAAAGTTGGTAATAGTAAAGTTATATATTTTAGGTACAGAAGCTCTTATTCAACGAGGCAAAATTGTCCGCTTTGACTTTGCGAACTCCCGAAGTTTAACAACTCAAAATGGATTTTCTTACTCTTTCTCTGTTAAATTTAATAGTACGGGTCGCAATGTCGTTAAAAACACATCTATATAACTATGTCTAGTACACAGTGAAAATATAAAGCCCGCGAGCTCTTATTCCAGCCGACGTAAAATAGTACAGCCGAGAAAATTAAACCGTTTTGTCAAGTGGTCATGATCTCAGAACATTAACAATCGTTTCTCGTTACTCTTCTTCAGCAATCTTTATCATAACAACTCTTACAATTTCAGTCTTCATTATAATTATAATCCTTTCTCTGCTATTATTTCTAGTAGCTCGAGCTGTCTACTGCCCGAGAAATCGTTAATTCTGCAACTTTAAAACTTTGTAAATTCAATTTTATCCTTACTAAATTTTTAATTAAATTGCCTCTCAGTAAAACATAAAAAGCTGTATTAAATTAAAAATATCACAGCTAAGACAAACTTGACAAAGACCTTTTGTACTTCAATTTCTCACAAAAAATTGTCACTTACAATTTTTTCTCCAATATTTTTCTCAAAATTAAAACTCTAAAAAATTGTATAATAAATTTTCTTTTACCATATTTTCAATTAAATTACCTCTTAGTAACTCATAAAGTAGTATAAAATATAAAATATCAAAGATAAGACAAATTTGACAAAGGAATTATTTTACAGGAAATTGAATTCTTTACAAAAAATATCCCTTACAATTTCTCGTATCTCCAATATTTTCGTCAAAATAAAAATTTTTAAAAATTATATTCATTTCCTTTTACTAAATTTTAAATTAAATTAGCTTTTAGTAGAACATAATAATCTGTGTTAAATCTTGAATATTACAGATAAGACAAACTTGACAAAGACCTTTTGTACAGAAAATTAAATTCTCTAGAAAAAAATGTCTCTTACAATTTTTTCGTATCTCCAATACTATCGTCAAAATTACACCTTCGTAATTTTCTTCCATTACAGTAGTCAACTTTGTTATCTCTCATCCTAAAACTTGATCAAATACTGCTACTGTCGAGCCCTACAACTATTAAATAAAATACTTAATCTAATGTTTAACCATTAATATATCTCTCTAACATTATTATTCTATCTCGCTCCACTTATCAGCTAAGTAAAGCAACATAAAGTGTAAGAAGCTCGAACTTAAACTGGATGTACTCTGATTTTGAGGTTTCACGACAGACTCAAGTCTCATGTCATCTGTGCACTCAAGTGCATCGATTTACGATAATTCGAGTGCAGCCGATCGATTACCATAGCCTCACATTACAGTATCATTTTTTTCCTCCAACTTTAACTCAATAAACTTTTCTTTTATCCTCAATTTTTTCTACAGTTATTAATATATTAATTTATACACGTAAAAATAAATTCTGAAGAGATAGCGAATGTTTCGCGGACGATGCCACTGCAGGAATAATTAATCGAAATTCATGTAGATAGATTTATAGATAGCGAGTATGCTTATAAACTTATACCTAATAACAACTTATACCACCAACTAAAGATAGCTCTCGAATATTTCCCGGTTGTAGAATTAAATATCCAACATTAAATCGTGGGTAAGCTTATACACATTGGATCTATAATATTAATCTAAATCTTAGATATATAATACGAAATACAGCATGCGGTATATATATATATACGTACAGGAAAGCTATCGGCAGCGTCAGCGAAACTTTAATTTAAATATACTCCGTAACTGTAACTATAACTATAAATATGTAAAGGTGGATGTGTGCGATATTGTATATCCTACATAATTGATATCGATGCTTACTCACGTGGAGCGCGATAATATTTTTAATTTTTTTCCTATAACTTCGATTATGTTTACATTAAATTTGTATCCATATGTGATCATATATGTGTGTGTATATTATATCGATAGAAAGATTGTATATTGTATATTGATACGTAGATGTGTTCATATTTACATCCGGTTGACACGATCATCGCTACCAGGTGAAGCCGACAGGTGTCTATTTTCTTTTTATTTTATATTTATCACCCACAGTTACGTCGACAGACAGACAGACACAGACAGCGAGGCTTACATCTCAATTTCGATTTAAAAATATGCTAAATGTGAATTATTTTAATACGAAATCGTCTTGAGTTTTTTCCGATGCGGGAAATAAATAAAACTGTTAGGTGTAAATTTTATTGTGACGAATAAAATAAATCGCGGGGGAGGGCAGTTCTAAGTGTCAAATACTATTTTGTGATTCGATGAAAGTCGAGCAAACAATTTATGCAGAAAAAATACTTATATATAATGTGAAGTGTGCGAATGTTTTGGTACCTTATACCTTAACGTTGTACTGCAGTATTATAGAATAGAAAAAGGTTTACCAGTATAGGAGAAAAAACTAGCGCTGTCAATCTCGAGAACGAGGGAATCGACACTTCCAATTTAAATATGTAAAGTACACGGTAACTCGTGAGAAGTTTTCTTACTCTTTCTCGCGGCGGGTCTATCAATTTAACTTCTTACTCCCAACACACAACTGTCGAATAATATCCGATCCGATCCGGTTGTCTGTCTCCGTCTTCGTATTCGGGAATGGATCTATATAAGTATATGTATAATACAATGCTTCTACTCACTATTTCTGCTTTTTACTCTTTACTCTTTTATGGCCTTATAAATTTTTTATTTCAATCCCATCTAGTCTCTCTCACTTCACTCGAGCGGTATAGTATTTTTAATTCATAATATCGATAGATGTGTTCTATTATTCACTTTAGCATCGATCCTGTCCTGGCAAAACGATCCCCGACGTATTTTCTCCCGGGCTGTCACACGTAACATCGATGCAATTTTAGTCGACGGGAAGAGTATAGAAACTCGAGTATATTTTCCCTTTAGGAATACAACAAATTCTGCACAGAATAAATAAAACACTAAATAAGTAAAATACTAAATAATCTTGTGTTGAGTGGTCTTTTGCTCTTGAATTATTTTATTTTTATTTTGTTATTAATACTTGAAGTATTAAGTGTTCAACGGAAAAAAATCGGTAAAAATCAAATTTTTTAAGAAGCTGTTCTTGAATTTTCAGTGAATTTAATTGGAAATTTTCATCAATATGCGATTTTAAATTAGATTTTTTACTGATAAAATAATTCTTAACAAAAAATTTGCAACTGATCCTCATAAAAAAATTAATTTGAATAATAATAATAATAATAATAATAATAGCAATAGGAAAAAAAGCAATCGTCAATCGTGAAATGTAGATCGAGTTATAAGTGCGTCAGCGGATAGCCGATCGCGGGTGTCTTGAGCAATCTTCCTGTCTGTCTTGATGTCGGCTAGAGTCGTGTCACGTCTGTTGGTGGTTCGTGCAGTAGAGGAACGGGATCGATAAGAGCTTTGCCAATCTAACTAAGGAGACGATGAGCCAAGAGGACGACAGGATACCGAGTCGAGAACGAACCAACTGACTATCAACTCCGTCGCCGATTGATCGATCGTCTCTGTACTCTGTACTCTCTACAATTTAAGATATTCGCCATAGAAGTATCTAATATTTATATATTTATATTTAACATAATTTTATTTTTCTACTGCGAGTATCCGAGCGTAAATTCGGTCCATATTTGATCGACACCAATAAGACCGATCGAATGAACCAGAATAACAAGGCGAAATTATAATATACAACTAAACTGACTGGCAGATTATTATTTTTTTGGACTTCCGTCGTACGCAGACACCGATCGCGTCTGATAGATGTATCGGTGCTCAATCTCCAAGGCTCGCTGTCGATCTTCATGAATAAGCGACGTCGCCTTCGAGTCATCGATACGATAAGCATAAAGTATTAATAGTCACTACTGCTATGTATAATACTATAACTCACTTGTGTTGCTTCAGGTTCAAGTTGTTATGATTTTTTATTAAAAAAAAAAAAATTGCTTTTTAATTTCATAAATTATAATTTATCACTTATCACTAAACTATCGATGCTCGTGTGAAGATCCATACAACAAAATAAAAGCTTACAGGTAGCGTCGGCGCAACCAGTGGCCACCGATCGCGAGGTCAATAGCGGTCCGCCGATCAATCGCCCGATACCCGAGAATCTTCACGATTTTTAAATTCCGCGGAATATTCGTGACTATGAATAGAACTAACTCGCGGATTCCCGATGAATCAAGTTCGTGCGAATCAACGATAAATCCATTAATTCGCGGCTTATTTCCATAGACAAAGATTAAGATTGAGATAAAAATACATAGATACAGACATAAATACATAAGTTAGGTATCACATGTATAATGATCTTGTATATTGGGGTGTTCGTTTAGCCGCGAGCTTCCTGAATTCTATAGCTAATAGCACTTATCATCGTATCATCATATCACCATCCTAAAGATAATTAGTATTATTACAGATTAATACTTGGTTTTCTCACTGTCAATTCTATAACGAGTTTAATAGCACACCGTCATAAGTTGTCGTAGTGCCCGTCGCCGTCTGTATCAATTACAGGGTATATGTAGTGTAGAGTAGCTTACATCAGCGGACTAATAACGGATACAAGTGGTTTGGTTGGATATAGGAGATGATACCAGCAAAATGAAATTAGATGAGATGGGAAAAATACTATTCATGGAATTTCGTAACGAGGCTCTGACAAACGCTCCTCCTATTCCTTCTTCTATCATATCATCTGTGTTATACATTTGGACAGCTACGTTGATGTAATGGGAGCTGGCGTCTCTTATTATATTATTATATTATATATGCGAAGTAAAATTTTGGATCTAGTTAGACGTTTTCTATAAAAATTTATAATGAGCAAAATAATAATTCACGATTAGTTAGATACGTTGAGGTTCGTTATGGATATTTGATGGTATATATTGTATTTTATTTATCATTTATTATTTGTTATCTGTTCTCATATTTTTAAAAGCTTGATAAATGAATCGAGATATAATGTCAGAAGTCCACAATCGTTTAATTAATTTTGACAGAGTATTTTAAATACCCATGATCCTGTTGCTCATTGAATTTATATGAAAAATGATCCAAACAAGTAGAATTTATAACATTCATTACTTTGATAACGCTAATGATTAAATAAAGTACAAGTGTTAATATATAAAATAATATAAAATACACAATATAGATTCGCGTATATTCGCGTTTATTTCCCACATTCGAAGCTCCATCATAAGCGCCACGGGTTTTTATTTTCGCTGGATACTGACACACACATGCGAGCCCGTGGCCACTCAAGATCTCGAAGGAGACGATACTTGTTCTGAGAAATAATCTCTCCGAGCCATTACATTTAATATTCACACAGAAAACTACCACACTCATCCATATCCATATCCATATCCTCAACTCGATATCGTTTTATTTATCCACATCTCGTCGTCTCTACTCTCTTAAATAATACTATTTTATCACGCGGGTTTATACCATTAGGTCTATTGGCCCGTTTCCACAAACAACACTCGGCTCTTTATCTTACCAATTTAATTATTAATGGCTAGCAGCTTGGCGACGTGTCAAATGACCCAGCCACTTTACGTCACCACCACCTAAAAAACAATTAAATTTTAAATCGTAAAAATTAATTTAATTAGGGGAATTTCCAAAATAAAATATCAAAAAAACAATAACAGCCATCAATTTAGCTCCACACTGTACTGTACTAAACTCTGAATTAATATCCATAATTTAGCGACACAATAAGACTGCGAAAAGTTTAAGTCTAAGGCAGAGAGTTCCTCGGCGTACCTTGTACCCGTATCAAACACTTGGCGCTAACGCAGAACACAGATGCCACCACTTGGTTGAGCACACACTCCCCTTGGTTCTCACCAGCACAGTCAGTCGACATTCTTCGTCGACTATACGGCATGTAGAAGCGTAAAAGTTTAAGTAAAGGCGCACATCATCAGCAGAATAGAACCCAAGACACATCCAACATTCAAGGCATTATCACCTCCCAACATGCTCTCTATTATACTTTACGGCGCCGCTAAGACTCGTTTCTCTTCATCTCATTCCCTTTCGCACTTACGCTCTTCCGTCTTAACTCAACTCCTATTTGCCGAAGTAACTTCAACATAAATTCCCTAAAATTTATACGGTTACAGTTTTACTTTTTTTTTTCTCTTTTCCTAACACCCTTACGATTCAGCAGTTAATTGTCGGGATAATCACCTATTGATTGTATATAATAGATGTTCCATCTAATACAAAAGAAAATTTTGTCTAGTTAATGACCAAAAATGTAATTTTGATTATCAAAATTTTAATCAAAATATTTACATAATTAGTAAAATAGTCGAATGTGAAAAATTTCAGTATATATTTTTTATAGGAAAATTGAATAAATACTTTTTTGTAGGAAATTTAATTTACAAAAACAATCAAATTCAATTTTATCGTATTGCACGCCTCATAGCGCGAAGCGCGTGAGGTTGTGCTTTATACTCGACTCGTCAAAGTCAAGCAATTTTGTAATCTTTAAATGTCTCTATCACAACCATATTACATTTATACAATAATATAAGTAGATGTACACCGAGAAAACACTTAAATTAAACCATCTTTTATTTTCTAAAATCATTTCATGTAGCTATTTTGATAAAAAAAAACGTTTTAAAAAAAATTTTACGTGGACTTGATCAAGCTAGATTTTTTTAAACTGCGTGGGCATATGACAAGAAAAAAGGGCGCTGATATTTAAAAAAAAAAAATACTCTGTAAGAAATTACTTAATTATAATTTTTTTTTTTTTAATCAATTACACAATTTATTTTTTCTTAAAAAATAAATGAGCGTTATGAGACGTGCACTTTTGGATTTTCCAAACTTTTTTTAATTTTTCGAACAGAAATTAAGTAAGTTATTATTACAAATTTTGTTTTGGAGTAATCAAAAAGTAAAATTCGTAATATTTGGCTAAAATATCGAAGGCATCGGAAATTTTCAATTAACCAATTTATAGAAACTTCAATTTTCCTATCATCTATCCTTCAGACAAAATATTGAGATTCAAAAAAGTCGAAAAATTTAGTAAAAATAATTTCAATCAATATGTTTGAAAATTTAAACCGTAGATTTCACATCATTAATTTAAAAATTTTAAAAAGGCATTAAATATTACGTATGGCTATTAGAAACGCGAATAGATCCGCGGAACCTAAATAGACTCTCTACAATACAGACACGTAATACAACACAACAGTCCTCGCTAACTCGTCGTTCATCACTCGAACAAGCCGTGTCATTAATAATTCCACGCGAGTCAGTCAGGTCGTGGTCCATATTACCGAGTAAATAACGACTCTCGCTCTTGTCTGTATCTGGCTAGACTGAGTCGTAACTAAACATCCTTCTATTCCCCAATACAAAGTTAAGCCTTAGTATGAGTACAAGTACAAGTACGAAGCCAGCTCATTGGTATAGTAATGAAGACTGTCTTCGTCTTCAACTATTTCTCTGCTCAGTTTCTCGGGGCGCGTTGGTCCCGCGTAAATATTTGCTCTATTCGCAATCCTATCAAGACGCGTGCACCCTCATTTTCATCCTTATCCTCTATTTACCTACGTCTGCTCGGGATATTTTAAATTTCAATGGAAATCCGTCTTTATAATTAAATTGTGTCTTCAAAATTACCGAGTATTTTTCTCGAGCATCGTTATCTTTTATTTATTCTTAGAAAAGAGTCGAGAGTTGAGGAGAGTGCAAAGTCGTACAGAAAGTTATCGGCAGTACACTTGTCGGTATACGGGTGTAGCAATAAAGTTGTGAGTAGCAATGTAATGTAACGCGTGTTATGTTGCGCGAAAGTATTACAGGGAATAATAATAACAGATCACTGTTTAGCTGTAAATACTTGAAACGTTCCCGCTGATTGATAGCTGTAATATCTTTGTATTATTTTTATTCACAATTATCTTAAAGCAAAAAAAATCAATTCAACAACTCACCACTCGGCAATCTTTTAATTATGATTATAATTATAAATAAATTAATAATTCATTTGCCGATATTTTATCAGCCGATAAAAAATGGGAATTGAATTTATGTTTTATCTTATTGCTATTAATATACAGAAAAAAAATATATATTGGCTCAATCACAGAATTCTTTTCTACAGAATATTTTGAGGAAGATAACTGATATCTGATTCAAAAAATTTTTTTTTGTTATATTAAACATTTTGATTCAAAAGATTCAAATATTACGGACTAACAAATTAAATTTCCTACTATAATAGATTCCGTCAATTGAAATCATTTGTGCTGTAATTACTAAGTATTACCACTCTTTTTTAAGAGTGCAGACCGATCAGAATTCGAGCCCGGTCTCGGGTATATGATCCATTATTTTTAGTTTGTAAAATATTTATATTTTTAACTCAAAAACATTGATATTATTGATTGTGAGTTAAATATTTCTTTTTTGAGTTTAGCAAATAATTCCTTAAATAAATTATTTTCCAATGAAAAATTTATTTTGTTTTTGATTGAAGTTTTTTAATATTATTAATTTTAAAAAATTGCTTAAATTAAGAAAAAGAGCTTTTTTACATTAGTCGAAAAAAAATTTTTTGACTAAAGTGTTCTTGGATTAAGTTAACTTTCTTTTCTGTGTACATATTTATTTAATATTCAATCCAGTGTCTTCAGCACAACATTTTCCTTAAACTTTATCAATCTTGTGGATATATAATATAAGTATGAACAATTCCACTCAACTCAGTACATTCTCGTTAAATTTATTTATTTTACTTATTTTAGCTGGTACGCTCAGCTTCAGCTCCTATCCATTCTATTCAGCTGTACTCCATTATAATTTTATTTTTAAAGTCCAGGAGAAAGAAGTGCCGGTAGTGGTTATTTCGTGCGATGAAAAACTTTTTCCCGGTACTGTAGATGTAGAGACGCCTCGAGTAGTAGATAGATGCGACGAGTAGATTTCCACAGTTAAATAAAATAAAATAAAAATAATAAGAATGAGATAAAGACAGACAGAAGTAGTAAAAAAAAAAAAAAAAAAAAAAAAAAAAAAAAAAAAAAAAAAAACAATTTAAATTTAAATATAAATAATTAAACATTTTGTTTCTTTGTCACCCTTCGCTTAGCAGTGACGCCAGAAAGAGGACAAGGAAAATGGATTTTTAATTTCAATCCGCCGGGTTCTATTATAATCCTCACCGACTATTACTGAAACTTTTTTTGACATTAAGATCTCTATAATTCAACACTTAATCTAAAAACCTAGTAATAATTTAAATTACTCGGCAGTAACTTTTATTTTTACTTAATCATTTATTTATCGCGCTTTTAGTTTTACTGCCAGGAAAATTAATTATTTAATAGTTTTATTGATTAAATGCTAGATAATTGTTTGCTCCATTTTTTTAAATTAATACGCGTCAACAAATTAAAAAAATTAAATCAATTTTAATTCACATTAATTATGAAAATAATAAATTTTTTGTTTGCTTAAAAAATTCAATGCAAATCAATTATAAAATTTTTAACCTAAAAATAAACTCTCATTAAGACAAAAGAAATTTCTCTTTAATTAAAATGCTTGTATGCATACTCATTAACATAATGATTAACTACCAAATCGATTAATATAAATTACATATTAATATTAGTCGGTCGTATAGTTGAATAAATTGGTTAAAATTAATTATCTAAAATACTAAATAATTGATTTGTAAAAAAAAAGTAAATGACTTGTTCATTAATAATGACCGCCGGTAATCACCTACGGTGCTTTCGTTAGGCTTTCATGCGTCGAAGAACGATCAATACATCTATCAGCATCAAATGTACATGTACATGTGTGCATGTTCATATATATACAGCGTATATGATGTATATACGGTGAATATGAGCGCCTGAAGCTACCGGGTCATTATGAACGTTGATAGCCAGTTCGTTAAAGTGACACGGATTCATGGCTCCAACGGTGGCGGCTTATACTCACATTTGCATGCATCCATAGATATAACATACAACATAAATGTTTGTAAATAAAGTCCGCATCTATACACATACAGTAGGTTTAGTGCCGAGATGTTTTTTCTTGAAGCAATTAGGCCTGAGAAATACAAAAGAAACACTGTGTATTGCAAAAAATATTTTTCAGAGCAGAGGGTATTTATGTATACATGCAGTATGTAGTATAAATATGTATATGTATATAGTAGTTCATTTTATGTTAATTTTTATTTTTATGAGCGATAAATAACCGCGAGAAGACTTTGTACAATAAAACTTTGAATATTTGTACACATATAAGTTCACCTACAACAACAAATATCGCGAACAAAACAGCAAACAGTCCGAATAGTTTACACACTGTTATTTTATCGGTAAACTATTAAAACTAGTGGAGCGCTTAGATGTGGTACGGTTTTATCGGCGCTTATCAATGCTATTTTTCTTATTATATTATTGCTACTTAGCTGTGGTTTATAAAACTTTAACCTCTGATCTCATTAACTCACTACGGGTTGTGATTCCCCTTCGAAGTGATAAATTAACGTCGGGTAAGCTATTAAATTGTTTATTTAAACAATAGAGTCAAAATTGTATCACGGGTTGCGACATTTATTTAAGATGACTCACAATAATTATTTTATTTGTGAAATATTTAAATTTTGAATAGCATTCTTAGAATTTTAACTTCAAATTTATATTTTAGGAAAAAAATAAGAGATACGAGAAAATCTACAAGAAATTTTTTTATAAAAGATTAAATTCTGCACAAAAAATATTCATTACGATTTTCTTTTATCTTCAATATTTTACCCTTAATCTGAATTCAAAACTTTAGCCCTCCGTTTTTTGTTATAGATTGAAATTTTTCTTTTGATTTTTAGAAATATTTTTTTTTCAAGGTCAATAAAATAGAGTACGACATTTGTACTCCTGAGAAAAGACACATTAAATTGTCCATTAATAACAACCTAAAAAAAATTCAATAAAAAATAAAGGGTATCAATAATAATAAATAATGAGTATTTTAGCAACAGTAACCCCCAAGTCACAGATAGTTAGGAATCTTTTCACTGACGAGCTATAAATTATAAAAGCAACATACGGGGCATATCCGGTGTCACTTGTATAGTTTTCGCACAATATAACGAGCAGGTCGAATAAATATAATAGTTTATATGATATGATGTATAGAGCTGACCTAAGAAATAAGAGAAATTCACCCCGTCCAATAACCCATAGGTCATAATACGTGGATGTATATATCTAGTGAGTACGCGTGTTATATTGGATAAAATGCGTGCATGAGCTTTGCCAGACGTCCATATGTCGCGATGCACCATATGCGGGTTCATATATATATATATATATCATATACATTTGATATGATATGATATGTATATAAACTTGTGTGTATGCTTAGTGATTATTATTATTAATCGAATGAGTCGACCAAACTCGCGTAAATGCGATATTACTATACCGCGAGTTCGTCGCCGTTTTAAATGCATAGACATATATGTAGTGAACTCTGTTTAAATGTTTCATAACTTCGTTTGATATATTTTAGTGTATCATGCAATTTATATTTGCTAACTAGTTCACGATTATTATTATTATTATTATTATTATTATTATTATTATTATTATTATTATTATTATTATTATTATTATTGTTTTTTTTTTTCTAATTAATTTCAAAAGTTTAAAATTAATGGAAATAAAAAAAAAATTAATGAGGTAAATTCAGTAGATAAAAAATTAAAATTTTTATAATTACCATTTCAATAAAAACAATAAAATCAAATTAGCTGATAGAGTATGAAGTATATTATTCAAAACCGATTTATTCACAGTATAAATGTGTGTGTGTATTTAACGAGTTGATTGTTGGCTCCTTAGCACTTTAAGTCGCAAGTCGATTCTATTAACAGAGGAGCGGGTGCATTAGCTCTATTTGTTTTTTTTTTTTCATTCAGATTAAAAAAACTCGTTTAGTTTAGTCGGTTGATTTAAAAATAGAAAACGACACACGCGAATGTAGAAGAATTACCGTGCAGCAGCGCCAGAGGCGACAACAGTCAGCTAAACGGGAAATGGGAGTGTAGAAAAAATTTGTATGTTTTGTGTTTAGTTAATAGATTTATGTTTAGAATAATTTCGTAGACTCGTTTCGGAAAATTCAACTAAACTTTGATATTTTTTTAAGGATTATTGAAAAATTTTTATCCACCATAAATTTATTTTTGTTTTTTTTTTTTTTTTTTAAGAAGTACATTTCGAATTCTCTCTCACTCCCCCTATTTTTCCAGTTAATTTAATATAAAAACTAAATTTAAACTAAATCCTCTTGTACAATTAATCCAACTCTCATGTCTCCTGCACTATTTCCTCTATTACAAATACAACACATTTACTAGGTTTGGGTTTAGCTGCAGCTGTCAGCGAGTTTGTCATCTCGAAGACCCTGGAAACGAAAAAAACTAAATGAATTAATATTGGGCATTAAAAAACAGTTAAGATATTTATTTAGCTGGATATTTAATTCAAACTGGTAAATTATTAGCTGTAAGTAGGCAGAGATAATACCTCCCACGAACGACGAACACACAGAGGATAGCATAGAGCTTGTAGCTTGTTAACATTAGAGAAAAGTAAAAGTCGAAATCCTCTTGATATGTTGGCCAGTTTATTTTATTATTTTTTCTCTTCTCATTTCATATAATCTCCTTATCTCTTTCTCAATAGGCTTTAAAGAATTTAGATATCTATTAAATGAACTTGAAATTGATTATTACTTAAGTCACGAACGCCCACATCTCGTATGTGTTTTGTATTATTTATACATTTTTATTATATTATATTATTTTATATTATATAGTATCTATGCCTACATCCTAGATTATTTTAATCGAGGATTACCACTATTTTTTCGAATTAAATAACAATATTTTAGATAACTTAACAACTGATATGTTTGTTATTGGATAACGGGTATCATCCTGCCTCTATTTATTATTTTTTATTTATCGCCATTTTTATTACCTCTTAACTCCCAATTGGTGTATCGTAGATCAACGCAATAAATTATTCACTTTTAATTTTGTTTTGGGAAGGCTTCAGTTTTATTCAGTGTAATTTTCTGAATTTGGTCAACATTACTCAAAAATCAATAAAGATAAAAGTTTACATGTAAAATAATTAATCAAGAACTTGATTTGAAATAATTTCAATTTTTATCATTGTTTTTACTAATATCTCAATAAGCTCAATATTTAATTGAAGTAATAAATTTGTATTTCTTCAACGCTACATTTTTTTATCAATTTTATCTTTTGAGAAATCTATAAAATTTATATACTTTTAAATATCCCATACAAGTTTTTATTTTAAAATTATTCAAAATTAAACGATAGTATTACTTAAATTTTCATTAAAAAATCAATTTTGATTTCATCATTATTAAATACTTTTTATATAATAAGAGCATCGATTAAATCTTACTATTGAAAGTTTTTAAAAATTCGTGCATTAATTTATGTTAACATTCGATTGATAAAATTCAAATGAATTAAATTTCAATACAAGTGAAATTTTAAATCCAAATTAAAAATTTTAACTAATACTTGAAAATCGAAATAAAAAAAAAGTAACAAAAATTATTAACAGTAATTCGAAAAGTTATTAAAAAATAAACCTATAGCTTAGTAATCCAACACAAATTGGACAAGTATTTTCCCCATTTACCAGCATACGGTTCAGTTCAGTCATCGGAGCTTCCCTTGTTATATTACGACAACAAAAGAATAAAACTAACCATTGGAAAAGGAGCTGAGTAGAGCTAGAACGTAAAAAAATAAAACCGAAGATTGAAAGTTCGTCGACTCGAATTTCTCGAGCTCTTGATCTTCTTTGAGCTTACATATATAGGTATTAGTATTAGTATTATTCTTATTACATACAATGTAAAACCCGTGCTGAGTCTACCAAAATGGCGACATCCAGACGCTTCTGACAGTTTTAATTGATCGGGCGAAGAATAAGAGAGTTGAATGTAATGGGGGCAATGTCGGTCTGGATTGCAGACTCGTTTGCACTCTGCACTTCTCAGACAAGTTGACGAGATGTTATTACACAGACTAACAATAAGAATCATGAGAGTCCAGCGTATCGATAACAGCCCGCTTAATTAAATCATCCGCGAGGCCTTGACCGTGGTCAATTGAACCCGTCGCGAATTTATACGGAACAAAAGAAGTCTAATGAATAAGAATTAAAATATAAATATAAATAAAAAAAATTCCACTGATGAGATCTGTCATAATCTAATAACTCGTCGATAACGATCCTAATTGAATTTCCGGAGCAAGTACCACGATATCACTTCTACTTTCTCCAATTTATTTGTACACTTCTTAATCATTCTTTTATCTTTTATGTTCTCGTTTTTATTATTTTGTTCTCTCACGCTCTGAAGGTTAACATGTGGGCGAGAGGACGTTGTCAATAAACTCTCTAGCCCTTGATATGATGTTACTTAATATTAAAGAGATTCGAGAGACTTGGAAGAAATTAGTAACAAGTAAAATTTATGTAAAAAATTGGAAAATTCAAAAGTGCATGACTCATTCCGGTCATTGAATTTTTATTAAGAAATATATTGCTAACTAATAGAATAGAATAAAGTAAGAAAAAAATTATTTAGTATATTAAAAAAATTTTCTTGATGACAAAAGACTATTGGTAATTATCGAAAATATATATTATCTTGTCTAAAAAATTTTCAAATTGATTAAAATAATTTTTACTTACTTCAAATAACTCAAAAAATTAATAAATTAAAATTGTTTATTTCCACAAATTTTTGAGCCAATAAAAAATCTTTGTCTGGACAATAATTTTTCTGTCTCTCAGTATATAATGTTCCGTGTTATAAATGGTGCAATTCGAAATTGTGCTTATCAATTATTTAATTTTCAAATAAATTTTCATTAGTAAAAAAATATAAAATTTAAATTAAAAAAAAATATAAATTGAAAGAGGACGGGCGTCATGCTGCGATATCGAATAAAACACGAGGAGTGGAATAAAAACTCCTTAAACGCGATATTACGCGTAAGAGCGGTGATTACTGTCCAATCGGCTCCCGCTGACGGCGAAGCTCTCAGGTGGGCACGTGAGAGCAAGAGAGAGAGGAAAGTTACGATAGGAGGAGCTGTAAATATTTCCACGGTAAAAGCATTATCCGGTGTAATGATTCTCGGGTGTAGAGCGTAGAATACAGGATAGGATCGGAATAAATACCACCTACCACCTCAGAGACCAGAGACCAGAGTATGAGAGCTGAGAGCATCTCCGCCGCCGCCTTTCTCGGTTCTTACATCCAGTCACTCTTAACATAACTGAGCACGGAGTTAACTTATCCTTTCTCTTTGGCGGCACACACCGTGCCAATGGAACTCGATCGTATGAGAGATATTTGCATACCTCGGACGCGAGCTTGATTTATTACCCGAGATGTACAACCGAGCGATACGAGAATCATCGGAATCATTAATACCTAAGGTGTTACTCACCTATCATTTTGTGTTTTTGCACTATATTTATTTAGATCCATCTACTAGAACCTAACCATGGACAAGATATATATGTTAGATTTTTATTTTTCGTATAATATTACCAAAAATCAATTGTTTTCATTCAATATTTTTGAGAATTTTAACTGTTGAAGAAAAAAATTTGATATTTCAATTCTGATAAATTATTTTGACTCTGATGAAAATGTGAAGAATTTTTAATTTAATGAACAATTTTTTATTTAAATCGTTTTTCAAAAATATGTCCTTTTAAATACAACCTTTTAAAAACAACAATCAAATTAAGTATTTTAATGAGATTTACAATTAGAGCTTATTATTTTACTACACTGAAAAAAAAAATTAACTTGATTCAAGAGAAAAATTCTTGAACCAAGAATATAATTTTGAAGAGGGTAATTGTCTAGAATCAAGACGAAAAATTCTTGAATCAAGTAAAATTTCCTTAAATCAATCATTTTTCTACTCAAATCAAGAATATTAAGTTCTTCAAAATTATATACTTGATTTAAGAACATTTTCTTTCTGTGCAGTCAAATAATATTGGTTTAATATTTAAAGTACTAAACGTTGAAAGTTAAATTTTGTTTTTATTTATAGTAAAATTACAATTTTTTTTATATTTTATAAAAATTGTCCCTAAATAATAATTATCATCAAAATTTACGGATATTTTTATTTTCATTACAAATATCTCATAACTACGTTAATGAAAAATTTAACTCGATTTAAGAGAAAAAATTTTGAACTAAGAAAATTATTTGGAAAAGTTTGATCAGTAAAATTCTTAAACTAAAAAAAATTTTTTTTTTTTAATTAAATTTTACTTGATTCAACCCCTGATCTAACTCTCAAAAATGTTGTTCTTGTTTCAAGATTTTTTTATTCCTCACGAGTACTTTAATTTACAAAAATTAAATGAAAATAAAAAACTCATTTTATTACGTAAGAGCTTAACTTACAACATTTTTTAATTTCATTACATTGTTAATAGAATGAAAAAATTAAATTCCAAGTTCTTAGACCGTCTGTTCTCCGGATTGAAGCATCATGAACTCTAATACCGCATTTGTAATTTAATATAATTAGTAATTATGTCAGTAATGCTCTTTATCTCGCCACCGACACTAGTAGACAGATAATAGATGTAATAATGCCGAGATTCTAAGCTTCTCAATCTCGACTGTCTCACTAAGTAGTATAGTGGTTGGTGAACAAACCAACAAATACATATTCATACATCATATCCTTACAAGTAAATACTTACACATGTACGTACGAAGTTCTTAGACAGTGTATGTAATATAATAGTAGTAGTAATAGTAACACCTACAAATATTGACTCACAAACGTGTGTAAACAGAGGAAGAGAAAGAGCGCATAAATGATAAGAAAAGACCGCGAGTCTCCAGTGCATTTGTATTATCATATCTCGTCTAGGCCTTAATTCTCCCGGCTGGAAATTACTGCATCAGGCAAGAGCAACATACACAGTAATACACAACAAGAGGAGCCTTGTACTCATACTCATACTTATACTTCTACTTAGCCCTCTGTCGCTATATTTACTCCCATACGGCTAGATTACTCTGGCGTGTTGTTATCTTGATATGTCTAGTCTCTCTACCCGGTATCTCGAGTCTCTCACCATTTATATCTTCAGACATACTAGTGTAGCAGGTACACTGTACACTGTACATTATACACTGGTACAAGCTCAAACTCAACTTATGTTGTTCCTAGTCGTCTAAAACCCGTCAAACTTGAGTGCGTAAGTACACTCAAATACACCTTACCTACTCTGGTTCTGTGTACACTCACAACCAAACCGCTAAACTTACATGTGTATACACTTGATATTTACCTAGATACACACCTAGATACTGCATGTGGTAGAGAGACCGGGACTGAGACTGATTTACTCTCTCTCTACCTTCAGTAATTTAAATTCTCTCGCTCCTCAATACAGGGACAGGGATAGGGATAGCTTCGAGGAGGCTGTTTACTTATTTAATTTAATGCAATGCTACTGCGAAAAACCCTGGGCTCAAAGAACATTTTTAATTACCCTGTAAATATATCATCATCAGGGAAACAATTATGCCGTGACGAACGACAAAGATCGATTGCTTTTATCTTGGGGTAAATCGACGGCTAATTAGGCGGCGTACTTTCCTCTACACAACTACTTATATTAATACTCATACATCGTGGCATAAAGTGCGTGTTTGTGTACTCAGTAATATTCCTCCTGTCTATCTATCTCAAGCTCTATACCCATCTATGAATTTAATAAAGGTAATTTTCTTACCACGCCTACGAGGGCGAATTATAGACAACAAACGTTCATATAACAGAATACTAATGCAGTATATCCGTGAAAAATTTTCTTTTATCGGTCTTATTGCCATATCAGGCTATAAATAGTAATGTCTAAAATAATTTATTATAATTCTTGATTTTTTATTATAAATTTATTCAGAAAATTTTTTAATGGATATAAAAATTACAGGAAAATCTTTTGAATTTATATTAACATTAACATTTTGTAAAATAAGTACGACAGAATGAAAGCATGTAATTTTTACGGACCCCTCCCTGTAATTTTCACCTTTTTTTTCCACACTCATCTACTGACTCCACCTCATCGTGAGTTCTCATACATTTACGTCAGAAACTAGGGAGCGATATTCATTGAGACTCGTCTGGAGTCTCGACTGTTGGCCTCGCGACCGTTAAGCCCACGCAGAGCATCTTTGAACAAACAAAAATCGGCGAAGGTGAGTCGCCAGCATCTACTCCGTCAACAGAAACTAATAACGATAAATAAAAACCCCGTCAAGTTTTAATAGCGATACGAGTGTAAGAACGAAATTAAATAAACGTCATATAATATGTAGCCCAAGGTGCTCGATAGTCCTGTCTGATACGAGTCCAGTTAATATAGAGGGCTCGGATTAATTATTTCTTCGGTTCTCCTTAGACGTTGCTCTTGATCTTCATCTTGGTCCTTTTCCTATTCCATACCAGAGCAGTGCCAACATAAACAGTCTTAGGTCTTATATTACTGAGTATACCGGGTATTGTGCCCACAGGCAGCATGAGCACGCCTACTCTCGTGCCAACGTTCTCTTTTCCCTTTACGTCACTCGTCGTCTCACCACCTAATCGCTTTTATTTTCCATCCTCGTTATATTATACTTCTCATTCCTCCTCTTAATCTCTCTCTTTGCTTTGTCTTTCTCTCATTCAGCTATACCAGTCGACAAAGGTAACGTGCCGTGATTATGGTATCCGGACGTCGTCGCCGGCGGACCACCATGCTAGCACCGGCACGAGTTCGCAAGCCACTTCCGCTTTCACCCCTCGTCATTGCTTTATACACTCGGGTTGAACCACATACAAATACAATCAAATATTCCTACATTTACATCTACATTTATACAATCTTCTCTTCTATTGGCTTCTTACTCTCCTCTACTCTACTCAGTACATAGTACTCAATACGCAATAGTAATAATGATAATAACAATAATAATACTACCGGCAATTGTAATGCCCTTTGTGCCCAAACGCTCGCTTATGGACGTACGAGATTGCTGGCATTGCAATACGATCGATTTATTACACAACTGTAATATCCTGCCGGCATTCTACCCTCAATTTGTTCACTAAGATAGAAGGATCATTTTGTATTTAAAAAGATTTGTTAATATTTAATAAATGATTTATTAGAGGATAGGTCCTTAACAAATATTTATTAACAGTTAATAAATCATTTATTAGCAGCTATTTTTTTGTGCTAACCAAATATTTATTACTATTTAATAAACGATTTATTAACATATAAAAAATTATTTATTAATATTTAATAAATCATTTATTAGTATTTAATACACACTGGATTATGAATATTTAAAAAATTCCTCAAAAAGGTGTTTCAATGTTTTATTTTAATTATAAAAATTACAGAGAATTAGATATTTAATGAAGTAAAAGAAAATTGAAATTAAAAGATACAAATAATAAAAAGATAAATTACAATTAGAAGTTTACATATATATATACTTATTTACAACTATATATATATATATACTTATTTACAACTACGCGTTAAGTAGAGCCATCTACCAACACCGACCACCAACAAAATATTTGTTAACTATTAACAAATCTTATTTGGTGGAAATAAATATTTTTTTCAATATATTAAAGCTTCTTAATAGTTACAAAAATTTTGTTCTCATAAAAAATTGATTTAGTTAATACTAACGAATATTGTTAATAGTAAAAAAATATTTTTTTTCACCCAAAAAAATATCTGAAAAAGATTTTAATAAATTGATTTATTAAATACAAACAAATCCTTCTATCAGTGTTTGTCAAAGGAATTCACCCGTCACAATACTGTCTAATGGACGTTATTTTATCTTTTCAATCACTTTATTTTTAAGTAATTACATTTCGGAAATTTATATTTTGATCGAAATAGTATATTTCACCGAGATAAAAATTTTTTTGGATAAATTATTTGATCAATTTCTTGATAAGCGACCCTTTATAC
Source organism: Cotesia congregata (assembly GCA_905319865.3). Lineage (NCBI taxonomy): Eukaryota > Metazoa > Arthropoda > Insecta > Hymenoptera > Braconidae > Cotesia > Cotesia congregata. The sequence continues at coordinate 15,636,302 of CAJNRD030001123.1, forward strand.
AAAAAAGGTTAACTTGAATTTAAAAAATTTTTTTAAATACATGAATTGATTTAAAGTAAAAGAAAATTTTTGTTGGCTAAATGAAACAGAATTTTTATTTTTCAAAATATTTTTTTAAATCAAAAAAATTTTTCAAATAAGAAAAGTTATTCATTTAAATCAAAATTACTTCAATAAATTTGATCATTTTTTAACATATTTTTTTTAATTTAAAATTATAATTTTCTCCATGTAATTACACCTCTAACTTTTATACTAAAAATTTTTCCCGTTTACACAAAACATAAAAATAAATTAATCAAAATAAATGTCCCAGTTATTTGTTTTCAAATATTTTGACCAAAAAGTTGTCTTTGATTTGTGTACGAAAAAACTTATTGCGAAAAACATTGAGCACAATTTCCTTTATATAACTGACATATATATCCTCAGAAACTCTTGAAGTAACCAAGAACACTATTTTATATTCCGTGGTAAACATAAATATATCAAGTTATCTATGTTTTCAAGCAACTTTTATATTTTTTTGCTGAATACTTGCCATGACCTGAATTCGGTGGCCAAACGTCCGCGTGTATATCGACAAAAACATTTTTCGAGTGGAAAATAGAGTTCGGCTCAGCTACTATCATATAGTATGTACAACTTTATCTCATGAAATATAGCGCACGTGTACATCATGTACAGCAGGTTTCTTACCAGTTATTTTCCACAAACCGCTGTCGAGAAACTCCAAACTGAAGCGTCCTATAAAAACATGTGCACCGATGGAAATTCGAATGAGATCCGAATGCCCTCTCCGAGTAGTTGGCTTACAAATAGACAACCCTTGAGTACACGTATTACACCCACATTTATATGCAATATAACATCATACTGCTTTTATTTTTATTATTATTATGATTTTTATATACGAGAACGATATTTCATCACTGGACCATTTAGTTTGCTGAAAAGAGACCAAGGGTGTTGTGGATTGAAAAAGCAACATTGTCTAATGTCCCCAATGGAGTAAAAAAGTATTCGACTTTAGTAGCTGATAATTTTGGTACCTCGGGTGACGCGTGTCAAGGGGGGAGGCTCCACGGGTCGCAGAACCAATAAAGAAAAAGAGGATGCGCCACGCTTCGCAGAACTGGCAACAAAAAGAATCCATACTGCACAATAGTAACAATAATGACAATAGTTACAATAATAATAATGTTAAAAGGGGGTAACTCTGAAGCCAGTACTCATTTCGCGGGGCACCAAACAATGCTGTGCCCCTCGGTTGGTTGTCGGTACCCCATAGGACAATCCGATCGATATGTTATTGTTCCAAAGTATAGAGGTATTGATTTTTTCGGTGCACCGGTCGCGTGCTGACGCTATTCGTATGGAAAATTTTGCGTCATTGCTATTCCTGTTATGCGTTATGTATGTGTATATCTATATATAACAGTACTATACAGTATTATTGTACACTTAACTACGAGTTATGTTTGTAGATGGAGAGAAGGAGCATTGTTATATTAAGTTATCCTCGTTAAGAATACTTTAGTGATTATGCAGTACTTAGTACGTAGTACTCTTATTGGATATTTCTGCTGGCCCTTATGCACTTCTTGGTGTACTAAGTACACGTGAGTGCTCAATTGTTCGATCAACCGATCCACAGCCAACTATTTTAACATTAAGACTGGGATGGAGGATGCAGGTTCTATTATTGTTGAATTTGATTTAGACTGTAATTAGTTTCAAAAGGACTACTGTAGTAGTTTGAGAGAAATTTCAAGTAAATATTCCTATAGGATTTGCGGAGTATAGTTTTTAGTACACAGAAAGAAATTTTTTTTATAAATTATCACTACTATACAGCGCAGGACTAACTGGAGCCTGGTACTGATATGGTTAATTTACTAAAAATAAAAGTAGAAATTTTAGCACTGGAAAAAAGAAAACTCGAAAAATTACAGTATATAATGCAACGTGGCGCTTCGTAATGAAAACTGGAAAAATTACAGTTTCAGATTGTAATTATTACAGATTTTATAAGAATTACAGTGTAGATTGTAATATATACATTGAAAGCTCTGAAAATTAAATTCAAAATTTGAATTTAGAAAAATGTTATTTCAAACTGTAATTTTTCTAGTTTTGATTACGACGGGACCGATTTTAAATTTTGTACTGTAACTATTCCTGTTTTCTTTTTTCCGTGTATAGTAAAGTTTATATTATGATTTATCAATTTTTACATTATTTTGGTAATGAAGTAAGTACTGTACATCAAAGTAAAATTTTCATTACTTTTGATCGCGCATTGTAAAATTTATTTGAAATTTCTCTCTAAGTAAATAGTTGAGTTAAAAATTTAATTTACCGGAGTTGATTAATCCAGACAGTGAACTAGAGGCTTTGTAGTTAGGACCCGTAAATTCAATAGCGAGAGTTTAGAGAGCAAGTATTAGAATTTTCTAGGAGTTCTGCAAATCCCGGATTTCGCGGTTCAGAGGCTTCAGGATTTCCAGTTATCAAAAGGTTAAACCGAATGATAATATGTCACGATTAGCTTATTGTTGAAATTATTTTATTCCACAACAGTGAATTTGATTTAATATTTCACATATTCATTATGATTAGCTTTATTGTTATAAAGTTTGTCTCCGAAAGCTTGAAATCCCTTAGCGATTTTGGGGAAAATTTAGCGGGTTTGCGTTTTCCGAGAAACTTCTCAACTACTACGGTCTTTGGAGCAAAGAACATACAGAAGCCGTGCGTTCAAACATCGTATCGGAGAGAAAGAGGGAGATAAGTCTGCATATCTATAACCTATGCCACGGAACATTTTGTCTGGATATAGCTTATGAGGCTCCAAGTTTGGCGAGTGAGGGGCGAGAGGCAACGGGGTTACAAACTTGAGCCTAAGGAGCAGACAACATGGGCGTCGACAGAACTCACACCTCAACTATAACTATAAGGTCTTACATGTGCATGTACCTTCTACAGAACATAGCTGTGTATGAATGTATACATGTATCTGTATATGTATGTATATACATATGGTATTAGGAGTGATAGTATGTACTGGTACGATTATAGACATCGATAAATTCAGATATTGGACGTCGAACACCTCCCTTTTAAGGGAGTCCTGGATTATTAACTTTTCCCACGATTTCGAAGGGTAATGAAAAGGGGCTCAGTTTTAAATTGAAATATATATATTTGTCAATAAGTACTTTAAAGATGAAAGTCAAATAATAGTTTCATATGAAAACGACAAAACAAAGTTAAGTAAATGTACTTTGATTAATTATGGGAAAAATTTTTCATTTTATCTCAGTAATAATAATTATTATTATTAGTAGGAATTTTAATTTTGGCAATTCAGTTCATATTCCAATAACTAACCTTTTAATGGTATTCTTTGTTATATTATTTCTCAACTCATTCCAAAAAATTTACAAAAAAATTGCACATTTTTGATTGTAATTAATCGTTTTTTTTTTTTATTTTGAAATTTAATAACATTTAATTTAAAATTATTATCTATCCGTTGAAATAAAAGATCTTGAAAAAAATTTTGAGAAATCGGAACCAATTCAGATTGAATCACTTAAACGGCTACGTAACAAATCACCCGCGCGACAATTTCATGATTTTTTTGAATTTTACTTCAAATTTGATATAAAAAAAAATTGCAAATATCCCGGACACAGTGGCCCTAAAATGTCGCGGGTGAATTGTCGTGCGGGTGAAATGACGTGCTACGACTTTAACTACTGAATCCCTCGTCCACCAACTCTTTTTAAACTTTCCAATGAGAGTAATTTTTCTAATTACTGGATGGAATAATAATAACGATAATGATAATATAATAACGAGTTAAAAAATTTCTCTGAATTTTTTCCACTAAAAAAAATTTTAAAACTATTTCTACCTCTCTTCCTAAATTCTATATCGAGAATCGAGAAAATCCTTCGTAGCTTCACCAAAAGAAGAAAATGAAACTTTATTTTCCCAGCATGAAGCGCCAAAGTTACTGTATATACAACACCAGTACCTAGTGCATTCTCGGCAGCAAGTCCGCGGGGGACGTCGGAACTTGATTTTGCGTCTTCACAAATCCCCGAGAGAGTTTTAACAGTGGCAAGATTGCATTGTCGCCTACTTTACTACCACATACGTCATTCACCGAAACTCAGGAGATACTGCACACATACTTACCCTATACCGAGCAAAGTAATGGCAGCCAAATAATAAAAGGAATCTCGGAGAAAATCGCCCGGAAGACCGGAAGCGCCCGCTGGGTGGAGCACTTGCCAACAGAGGAAGCGAGAATATGCCTCCACAGCCTATATATCTATATCTACAGTAGCAGAGACTTACTACTGTTACTATTTTCATTACTATTATACATATACAGTCGCTCATATGAGAAACTTTTCTCAACCACACACTCATATATACTTCCATGGAGCAGGATGACTGGAGTTTTTTCTCCGCTATTCTGTATAGTGCTCTTTTCCACCTTAAAAACCGCAACCTCGAAAGGCTTTTAGAGCCCTTCTATTCTGTTCTCTTCTCTTCTCATCGGCGGTAAGTCGTATCATCGATATACAGCTGTACGTCTTTAAACTTTTGTGTACTTGTGTATCAACCTCACATATGAATACATATAATACATTGTACATGTATATAAACACGTAGGTTAAGGTGGAGGAAAAAGCAGAGGTAGAGGGTTAAAAACTAAACATTACACCATTATGTACGGGTGCTAACGAAACACCGGGGACTTTATTTATATTAGGGTCTCCAGGGGTGTATATGTAGGAGCAGAGGAAGAAAGAGAGTCGAAATATAGACATAGACACAGACATTGATGGGGTTTCAGGGCCAAAGGGACCATAGAAATGGTAATTCTCGTTGCCGTTGGTGTTTCGGATTTAACCACTGTTTTCACTCGACCTTGTAGGTCTACTTACATACACACATGTACGCACACTCAAACAATGACAATGGGAAAATCAGGTCCTACATACACCCTTAAATCCTAGATCCACATCACATAGAGCTGCTCCCTATATACTAGGCATAACGAAATGGTGTATGTGACCCCGAACTTCGCGAGACTAATCTCCGTGCCAAACGCGATCGAGATTCTCACGAGATCAAAACTTAGAAAATCGCGGTTGTGATTTGTGATTTATTTCCGTGCAGAAGTGTGGGATTAAGTTTGAGGATTAAATTTGAATTTGTAAGTTACTTTTGAATCGAGAAGAGAATAGAAAGGGTGGCGATTAAAAAAGGGCCGAAAGTATTTAGTTAAACAAAACAATGTGTATTTTTTGCACCGCGAGCGAGCGTGTTTGTGGAATCCTCTGGACCATTGAGTCGGGAAAATTAGTTGGGTCGTGTGAATTTTCATATGTATGTTATGTATGCATGTATATATTTTTGTTGTTGTTATTATGCATTATACAGTACTAGTATATCAGTACTTGGAGTCAGCACTTACACTCGAGCGATAATGCACTTCCTCGGAGCGTCCTCGACTAATGTATGACGGATGATAGATACAGTGACTAAGAAAGAGATGAGCCGAGAGTTAAATCGCACAACGTGAGTAGTCATCTTCTCGTGATATGTGCATCGTGCTCACTGAATTTACTCTAAATGCTTTCCGGCGTACATACACATAAATGTATTACATTTAATCCATATGTTTATACTTCAAGCCCTTTCGAAACTTGAATATTGAGTAAAAAAGCTTAAATTTGTCGAAATGAAAAATCTCAAGAGATTCATTCAAGACGAAAAAAATTTTTAAATATCTAATCTTGTAATAATTTATTAATTTTTCTTTTTAAAACTAAAAGTAATTCCATATCAATAAATAATTGAAATAGTCAAAACTGAAAAAAATTTTTTTTCTCTACCATGAAGCCTCTCCTACGAACATATTTACTCAAAAATTTTCTTTCACTGCAGACATCACACATGGATTAAATACAATCTTCATTACCTCTATATACTTATTATTATTCATTAATCGTATTATTAATTGAGACCAAGGCCAGTTGTCCACACACTACCCGCACTGTATGAGGAGTATTTTAAATAATATATCGACGTATTGTATATCCGGTTTTAATGCGATTGAGTTAGCGATTGAGCTGCGAGGAGCAGGATAGCAGTCCCACAAGCAGGCATGTATACGTATACCACCTAAACGGCAGAATAAGAACGAATGAAAGACGAGTGTATATATTTATGTACAAACAGTTGCTAAGTTAAAACGGCGCCACCTCGAGATACTATCTTTTCTATTTAATTTAAAAGACAGCTTACGACATACGGCTGTCGTCGTGTGTATACGATCAGCCGGTATACTATCTCCATTTTATTTAACTTCTTCTCTTTACTTCTATTCAGCAAAACTCATTTATATTTATTATAATTCCACTCGTAGGTCTGTTACCATAAATTTAATTGCTTTTCCGTTTGCCGGACTCGTTTGTTTTAATAAACAATTTTTCACGGTTGACTATCCAGAAAAGCAACCACCAAACTATGTCTTCATATACACGATATAATAACAACTAACTTTTGATGGACGTAATAATTTTTTTCAATACAGCTGGTGGGTAGTGTAGTGAATGTTGAATGGCATTGTGGCATGCAATTAGCTCGATTTCCTATATAGTCGGTACACATCTGTCGGATTCGGCAAAATACGCTACCCGATTTGAATCAAGAGCCCATTAGTCTCCTCTTTCTCTCCAAGATCGAAAGCGCCCTTTTCTTTCTTTCATATACAATACTTCTTTATTATTTTTATTATTATTTCCATGGAGCCACATACACACTATAACTGGCCGCCCACTTCCTAACCCTTGAAATCCCGTTTAAATACTTGCAGTGAGTAATGCCAGCTTCCGGAGTGTTCATGAGATGACTCGCCGCTTTTTCTCCCTTCACTTGTATTGAATTACTTATGATACACACATTATAACTTTAACTTTGATACAGCATGACATGCTCTGAATTGTGGTACAATCATAATTTGACCACGCGCCTGGATGACTTTGGAGCCAACACTTGTAGCTTAACATTAATATCAATAGTTAATACTGATAAACAATGACCACCGACTGCCCTTTTATGTTTGACCTGTTACCCTTTATTGGTCTTGAAAATAAGTGTATGTATTAGTATTATATATTCTGTTTATATTATATACTATGTAGTATGCTGATGAGTATGGGCTCCTCGATTATTATTTTAATTGACTGAACACGATACCGAGAAAAAAGATACCCTGACTCACGCAGCATTAGTGTGTGTACAAGTTGGGTATTTATTACACTCACATAACAACTGGGCTGTTAATAAAGTAAAGCTTCCATTTAAATTTTTATTATATTAATTCCAAGCTTAACATTACGTTAACCAACAGTATACAATACAGTGCACAGTGGGTATAATTGTCAATTATACGGATCTTTATTTTATTTAATTACATCAGCGAATTGATACCTCAATCAATTAATAAATGATTTAGAGCTGCTGAATAAATTTTATAATAATTTGACATGTTACTTATTCTTTTTATAAATTTTAATTAATAAAAAAATTCTAGACTTTATTTATTAATTATTTCAGAAATGATTTATTGAAAATATTTATGATTATTAATTATCACAAAGCGGGGTTGATTGGTTCAATTGAAGCGATTCAGCCAATTGAATTGATAATTCCCCTTAAGGTGTTGTAAAATTTTATTAGTGGCCTGTAAGCGACACTCGTCCGTTTGTAAAACATCCATCATGGCATCGTGCGTACAACTATCTGTCTTCTCGCTGTACATACTCAACATACCAATTACACTCACTCATATGTGTACCACAAATACTACAATACATAGAGATGTTTATATTTATATTTATATTATAACTATATTATACAGCAAATATATTTATTGCCTCGTAAATCAAAATTCAAACGCTTAAATAAAATTAACGTGCACAATTCTAAGATACCTTGTAATCATAGGCGCTATTTTTTAAACATATTTATTATTATTCTATTCCTGAGAGTGTGATTGCGGTCAATAACAGTCGCGTGTGTGGTGTGTCCAATAGAAAGCGCCCACATATGATACGCCGTATTCTCATTTATGCGCACGACTAATCTCACATTCTATTTCTATTTTAATATTTCATTATTCATTATCATTATAGATTTTTTCTATTAACCGGTCTTGTATTGATAGTTAATAAATATATACCTAATCTTCATTTCATTTTTTTATCATAAATTTATATAGGTATAAAAAAAAAAATTCTTGGCATAAGAAATTAAATATTTTCGATCCATTTTTCATCAGAAAACTTACAATAATTTTTTTTCTAAGTGTTTTATTTTCGTAATTCAAGAAAAATTTTCGTCTTTCAAAATATTAAAAAAAAAAAATAGAATTTAATTTCAATCCATTCTGAAACTTTTTTAGATGCAGAATATGTAAAAAAATTTAAGTTTAATTAAAATTTTTGAAACAAGTCAGTAATATTTTAAATCAATGCTACTATAACTTTTGATTAAAACAATTTCAGTCAAAACAAATAAAATTCTAGAGAACATCTCAAAAAAATAGTAAAATTTTGAAAAAATTATTTTTTTTTGAATCAACTAGTTTTCTTTCAGTATAGACTCACGTATTAATAAAACAAATATTATTATTGAACAAACCAACGAGCAATGGAAATATTAATATAATAACATGAATAAAAATAAGTTAAGCATTAGTTGATTAACTCAGTCAATAACTTTTTAAGTGAGGGTTTGTAACAGAGGGTTGAATAGAGGAGGGTGAATGTATGTGGTACGATACGTGATACGGATATTCTACATGTAACATACATCCATACATACATATCTATATGTATATGGAGGATATATAAATAATATGTTTCCGAGCAAAGATCAAAGCTCAATATCGACGTGTAAACCAACTGGAAAAACGCTTGAGCTCGTAGGTAACATACAAGGTATTAAAAGTGCAGGCGTGGATCTGTAAAAAATATAAAATAGACACGATTAAATTTCCGTGATGAAATGGAAAAACTGCTGCCCGTTTTTCATTTCTTTACTCACTCTTTTATGCTTTTACTTCAGTTTTTGCTTTGTACTATATTGGAATAGAACTCTGTACTACATAGTAAACTCACGGCGCCGATGATGTGGATAGGACATGAAGGTGTAGTAGAAGCACAGCAACATCTGAGTATCAATGACGTATTGACGCTTTGTTCAACTCGACGTGTAACATTGATGCTTTTGTGCTCGCGCTGGTGTACCGAGTGTTAAAAACTCCAACAAAGATGCTAAAGTGTTGTTGACATTGCTCCGAGATCAAACAATTCAATGAGTAACATAAAACATAAACATTTTTTTCTCGAGGAATATTTTTCTTTTCCTTTTATTTTTATTGACGCTTTTTTTTTTTTTACCATTGATAATTTTTTACTTTATCAAGTTCTTGTTGACACTCTGTTGGGGTTCGAATTTCACGCATTTACACCCTTATCTTTAATATTTTAAAATGTGAGTAAACATAAGTGGGGAATGTCAGTTTTGAAAAATTGTCGTGACATATCAAAAAAACAGAAAAAAATATCGATATATTTTTTTTAATTAATTAAAATTTTTATTTCTACAAAATTAACCTAATTTTTTTTATCAAAAGATTTCTCCACAAAAAAATTAATTTATAATTCATTAACGACTGAAATCTTTGGACATAAAATCTCTTGAATCTACTTTTAAATAAACACCTAATTAAATTAAATTAAATTAAACATTAATACGACATTCACTGATTAAATTAATTTAAATAAAAGTAAGCATTACAATAAAAAAGTCATAAATCTTTTCCTTGTATTAACTGTTGCGTTATTTAGTATTGTATCAAGAATTCTATTATAATCATTAATTAGATGATAAAACACACACTGACATATTATGTTATATTATATTATAATATAAGATGAGAACAATTTCATTACTGATAAGTGGTTTATATTTATGGTGCTATTTCATGTCCGTTACTTCGTGATGATAAAACATAAGTCTTAAAAGTTATCATAATAATTGTTGACCCGATTTCTTTGCTAGTATAATATAGTCTACAAATATATAAATGTGATAGTCAACTAAACTCTCTCTGCAGAGTAATATTCTCAAATATAAATAAAACGAGATAATAACTTGCAATATTTATTCAAGCTATCCCATCAACGATGCAGTTATTTATGTAGGATTTGATTTACCGACAACGTTAAAGACTTTTTACTGCATTCATAAGCTTACATATTTATAATCTTTCGTTAGACAATTTATTCACCAGTTAATTTAATTAAAATTCACAATAATAATAATAATAATAATAATAATAATAATCATAGTAAAATCCACCGTTTATTAATATCCACATTTCTCTCCAGCGAATAATAACAGAAACAAACTAAAACTAAATACTAAATTGAATACCCAGTATCCATGATTAATCATCCAATAATAATAACTTTCCCGCTAACTGACTATTATCCAGTAAAATGAAAATTTCACGGTGCTTAACCATTATTTACTGGCATAACTCGTGTAATAAACACACTAATAAACATAACTAACTAATAAATAAATAAATAAATAAATAAATTAATAAAACATTATTTCTGTTTTTTGTTTTAGGTAAGAGAAATTACAAGTTACAACTCACCGTCTGTATTTTTATGAACATCGTCATTAATATTCCCGAGGAATAAATTCTCCTAGTCACTAACCGGCAACAAGCAGTACAGCACAATATAATACCGTAAGATAAGGAACATGAATACATACGTTGAATTAACATCAACATTAACATTAAAATTAAAAGTGTCTGGGCTGGTAGATCAGCACTCGACTGCCGGTATTAAAAAGCAATTAAATGTCAAGGTACGCGTACAAACCGACACCCTTTTACGAGGTACTAACACATAAATATCCTCGACCTTCCGACCAGCGCATTCCACTGTCTCCAAGTAGTGCTTTTTATTTCGGTCTCTTTAAAAAGAAATTCCACTAAAAGGCACAAATCCGCACATATACATGTGCACGTATGAGTAGAGCAGTCCACGGTGTTTCTTTCTTACCAATAATTCACTTTAAAAATATATTTTCCTTGTAAATTTGCGTGCATGCGGTCGATTAACGACGTTAACTCCCTATCTTTTTGCAGCAATAGCCTCCTAAATGCTAAAACCACAATGTGCAAACGTGGCTGCGTTATTTTAGTCAGTCGTCACTATTATATCCAGTGCTGTTGTAGAGAAACAGATACAGAGAAAAGAGCAGAATAAGTGTGCCAGACGGTGGAATAATAGCAAGTAGCTGTTATAAATCTGCTATAAATGTGTTAATGTACCGCGGCAATGTGATAAGAGTTAATTCTACTCTTAACTTACTGGTACAAGTACAAGTACAAGCGCAAGTGTAAGGAGACAAGTTTAACTCATTGACATATGACGGTTGAAGTATTCTTGGTATCACTACAGCTGTAATGCAATAACTTAACCTCAGTAGGATGTTCCTTCAGTACAGAAGGAGATTCAACTTGTCATGCACGGAAAAGCTCTGTTTCCCCGGTGAATCTCATCACGATACGACTTAGCATACTAAAGTGCACTTTAGAAATTTACTTAGCTGGACTATCAGCGTGACTTAACTCGGAACACGCGTGTTTCTGTCTCTCTGTGTCTACGTTTTGCTTCTAAAGACTCGTCTATCCAATATACCAGTAGAGGAAAGGTCTTCTATCCTTCGAACCGTACCATAAATTTATCAAGTACTTGCTAACCACTTAGCGTACATCGATGTCACTTAAGTCGTGCCGAAGTTACAAACCTAAACCCAAGCATATCTTAGAAGTCGGAAAAGAATAAAATTTAGTTATTATATATGCGAATATATGAAAGTTCAGAGTTTCGAGATTCAATCATTTGAAATTTGAAAACATTTTTTATTTTTTCTAATAATGTGTTCGTCAATCAACCTGCCAAATCAAATAAAAATTGGTTTGGTAATTTATCAAATTAAAATATAATGTTCGATGAGCTCCTGATAAAATTCAAAAAAATAATTTTTATGCTAAAACTTTATACTTGAAATTTAATTCTTCAATAGCGAGAAGATTTAGCGATTATGCGCCACTTGTTGAAAATTTGAAACACTACCTTTAGTCAAAAAATTATATATAGGAATATATTTACAATTCAGGCTTTGTATGTTTTAATATGCCCATATAGAATTGTCTGATATAAATATATGGCCATATTATAAAATTTTTCCACGGGTTGATGAAATTAAATTGATTTAGAAATGAGAGACTTTGAATTTCACCAGTAGCTGTAGTGTAATAATAATAACCACAAATGCGAAATTTCAATTTTTTGATACTGCATCCAATTCTTGGATGAAAATTTCCCAGTAAGGTCAGGCCATACCTGCAGGCGTTAGAGCAGGTAAAGTAAATTCAAGAAAAAGCACCGTATTACTCCAAGATGAGTCTTAGCTTACTTTATTCTACTCAGCCCGGGAATCTTACCACCAGCAATATTAAATTATAACTCCAAGAAATGGTTAAGCGCAATTCTAGCACACAAGCACTTTTTTTACGACCGGTAATAAGAATTTAATATACATGAGTATAAGTATGTATCTGAGGATAAAAAGTCCCAGACTAAACTGGTAACAATGCCGCTGCCTTAGCATCGTTTTCAGCTGCACTAGCAAGAATATACGTGACGTTTTTATGGTACCGCTGAGAGTCTCGCGTGCCGTTGATGCTAATGTAATCCAGGACTAATTAATTACGGCTTATTCATGATTCATCGTTCCGCCTGTCTTTCTATTATTTTTCATCTACACACCTAGCCACTAAACTGCCACCCATACTAGCCAACGACAGTTAACATAACAACTCTCTTCTCTGTATAGAAATACTCACATCCTGCTTCAATGTGCAGTGTGCAGTGTGTAAGACGTAGTCGATCTCAGGTCGTAAATAACTTAGCTTGAGATTCTGCAATTGGTCTTACTGGGTCTACGTAAATCTCGTTACCTAGATCTCCTCTGAACTTTCCACTGCTTAATACTTAATACTCTAAGTTTTATTTTTATTAGCGTGTAATTCCGCTAAATTGTTTTTTATAATTTATCTTTTATTTAAAGACTAGACCAAAAGAATAGTTGTTATCACTTTCATTTTTCATTGTCTATTTAATAAATGTCTGATATATTTCGATTCCAAAATTTACCATCTATGCTAGGATAATCCAAAAAAATTACTTTTATTAAACTGATTTTTAGGGAGAGCTTTTAAAAAAATTATAAACTCGGAAATAATTAAAAAAATTACAGCCTAAGAAATTGAATATTTGCAACTGAATATTAGATTTAATTTCCAATCAAAAACTTTAAAATTAAATCCATCCTAAAATTTTTTTAACAGCAAGCAAAGAAATTTAAAGCTTGAAAACCAGTAACAGCTCGAGTTTGAATTAAAAAGTTTACAAAAATGTAGACAAACAGATAAGAGGAGTGTTGGTGACAGTGCATCGCTCCCTGGTGCCATTCTGGTGGATAGGATAGAATAAAAGTAAAGTTTAATCAAATATAAAATAGTATAGAATAAACTCTTGATCCCATGGGTCGACGTCGAGCGACTTCTCATCGATGTTTTTTAAAACCAATCTCGCCCTCACTCTTAGTTGTCTCTCGTCTCTTCTCTTCGTACTTATATACTATTACTGAGTATTCTGTATTCTGTATTGCTCATAGTATCTATCTGTACAGCCTTTTCGCAGTGATAGGTTGGGTAACAGTTCAGTTTCCTGGGTGAATGCACACCAGTGCTTCTGCAAACAACATTTCATTCCTTTTTAAATTTTTAACCTTTTATTACGAACTGTACAGTGCATTTTGAGCAGAGGGGTGTTACGTGTTCCACGTAGATATCGAGTGCACAAAGCACGTGGTAACTATGTACACTGGACATGAGCAAGTTGCGTGTAGGGCTTAGTTTTAGGTACACACACATACACAAATAGGATAGCTTAACTTATACATTTGAGAATGAGGTACGTGTAAAATGAAAAGGAGCAGCCGAGCACGTATTTTCTTTAGGCCTAGTGTTGCTTTAGGCTCGGACGCTCAATATCCGATGTAGACATGTCAAACGCATGCGTTATATCACTGTGTATGTGTCATTGCTATAAAAGTGTAAATGTGTGCATATCCACCTCGACATTGAGCGAGGGACAACGAGGTACCCAAAGGCACGCCAGTACACCAAAGAACCAAGTAAATGGTTCTTTCACCCTCTAAGAAAGTCGACCCAGGAAAAGATGGCTACGTGGTGTGCTGTTGTAAGAGTAGAAGTAGACGAGGGTTACGTTGAGGGAGAAATACTAAGACTTACTAGCAGTATACCTTACTGTATATTGTATACTTCACTAGTGAACCAAGACTTGACGAGTCTCTAGGGAAGATCTTTGTGCATACCCTGCAGAGACTCTCATTTTTCGGCTCTCGAAGGACTGGAGACCTAGTATAGTGTTTCGATTCGAAATGGGAAGGAAAAAACGTCAATTGAATAGTAAAAAGTCTCAGTTTAAATTTAGCTTTAAATATTTGAGAATTTTCGTATTCATTTAATTTAATCTGTAAAAAATTTTTCTTAAATTTTTTCTTCCTATGTATGGCCTCATACTTCAGACATTTTTTTAAATTTTTTACACAGCCACATATCGCCATATCAGGAAACTTTTCAAGAGCAGTAAAAAATCTAAGTTAAAATTTTTGTTGAATATTAAAGAATTTCGGTTGTTATTTCATCACAAAGTTTAGAATAAATTTAGCATATGATCGTGTTAAAATAACATAAGTCGTGTAGAAAAATAAGCTTACCCAAATTGAAGTTTTCTTTAGCTGTGTATTAGCCTTGTAAACTCTGTTGTAAGGAAACCGTTACTTGGTGCGGTCTAATCAACAAAAGACTCGCTTTGAACAGGACGTCTAATCGCAGTAAGTGAATTCAATACGAGAGTTAAAGCTACGAACGAATTAGGGGAGTCTTAGGGCGACGACAGCCGGGTATTGATCACGTCCTTTGATCTTCAAACCGGGTATATAGACGTATATATAGCAGACAGAAACGCACGGAGAAACCTGTCGTCGAAAACCTGGAGCACGTCCAATTGATGGGACTGAGATCGGACCGGGAGATTGCTGCAGGTTTTCCGGCCTCGTGGGGACGTTTTCTAGATTGGATGGATCAAGCACGGACTTGGATTGATTTGTCCCTATTCAAAGAAAGCGGACAACCGAAATAAGAAGTACCAGTTGGATAAAGACGAGAAGAATGAGACGAGAAAGAGAAAAATGAGAATAAAAAGAAGAAGCTAGTGGGTTTATAACACGCTGAAGGCTTACCGTGTGTCCCGCGGGCGAGTTTGTACCTTGAGTTGTATGCCCGGAGATCGGATGGTACGATTCGATTTTAGCAGTGTTTGCTCCGCATTAGGAAACGGGCGACTTCCTCTCCCGTAGCGCAGCGAATGTCCTCTGACCTGGAACGAGATGAAAGATCCGCGATAAAAGGCGAGCTCGCTTCCTCCCTACGTGGATATGATGTCGAGGGCTTCAAGCTCCAGTCCGAGTACCGAGGAATAGAATCGTGTACCAAGAGTTGATACCGCGGCTCTCTTTTCTGATCACAAGAAAGGACGGCGTACAGACATAGTCATAGCCGTCCGTAGTCGTCTCTCGACGTAATAGTCATTCACCAAATAGTAGTGCACGTTAACGCTATTGGAACTTGGTTCGACGAATTTCTAAACGTCCACCTTGAGTCTCAACTCCTTTCTTATCGCAACTCCTTACTCCTGAGTCCTCGGGCGCCGTCCAGTAAGGAGAAAGACTTTACTCGGTTGTACTCAGCGGTATCGAACCCGGAATCTATAATGCTATGATATTTTCTCTACTCAGTACTTTCGTAGTTTTATCAGTCATCGTTCAATCCCTCAACGTTTAACTAAACAGCCAGTATCGTATCGCATTACTGACTATTCTGCAGGATGCTGGAGTATTTTATAGTCATGGTCATGAATCATGATCATGAAGTTCGAGGATAGAGATATGTGCATAAGTTGTGTCGAGTTGGAATCTTTGGAAGCATTATTAGGATTTAAAGAAGTTTTATGAGAAAAATCTGGAAAAAAAATTATGATATATGGTCATATGATGGCTTGATGTAATCAAAAATTTGTTATTTATGCTGTAAAAATATATAGAGTGGATCATTTTTAATTAATTTAGTAAATAATGGTGTAAAATTCATTCCAAGAAGGATTTTATTTTTATTATCGATAAACACTGCAATGTGGATTATTTGTTTATTTTTTATTGAATATGCGTATGAAGATATTTTAAAAATTAAAAAGATCTTTTTCCTTAATTTAATAGAAGAAATACGTTTAAATATTTAAGAAAAATTTCATCAATATTTTTTTAAAACGTTTACATCAAGTAGTATTTTTTAATAAATTCTCTCTAAGAATTTATTTAATAAGAAATCTTAAAAATTGTCCCATAAAAGTTTATTAAAGCAACTAATTTTATTTAACTAAGCGCAGTAATGTTAGCAGTAATATATTATTTTTTACTTTTTCGCTAGGTTTTCTCAATAAGACTTAAAAATGAAACAATCTTAATTAAAATTTGGTTCAATCTCCAAAAAAAATCCAAGTATTTGTTTGTAATTTGTCGTATGAAACTTGTTTCAGCTAAGTAAAAATTTATTTCGATTTAAAAATTCTGAGTGATAGGAATGAAAATTTACTCCAAATTCACTCCTAATTTTTATAGTGTGTGAACACATATGAAAATTTTCTAACGGTACCAAATAACTCTATGTTCAGTTGAATCCGTAATGTGATAACCAAAATCATTTCCAAAAATATTAGATGTAACGTACGCTGTAGCGTGACCTTTTTTATATGCAGTCCTCGTATTTATTGTTTTCTATTATTATTTATCATCCTCTCCTCCAGTTAGATGATATTAGTGCCGACGTTATATGGGATAAACGATAATGCGGATTAATAGCATCGCTAAATCATCGGGATTGGTATCCCACGTAGGACAAGCGAAGCTATCGCCACAAATATATTGCTCACTTGGTATTAGATGGATGACAATTAATTAAACGATCGAGGGCTATCCATCTACCGCTGTTATAACTACACATTGCATTCCACCGTCAAAATTCTACACACCAGAATATAACAACATCGGCTGGATGTTGGATCGCCGAGGTTGCATGTAGGTCGACAATAAATATCTCTACATCCACATAAATATCAATATGGATAAGAGATTAGGTTTTATTTATCAAAAATGAGAATCACTGAAATATTGTCTGCGTAGTTTTTCTCTACACCACGCACTATCGGTGAACGAAAAAATAAACGTTTTTCAGCTCCCCTAAACTATATAAATTCCAGGATTGTCGGCCCTCTGGATTTTGGTCTTAGACATACCCTAGATGCACACCCCAAGTATAAGGCTCTGAGACCCTCCAAATAGAATAAGGCATTCCGAGAGAGAAGAAGAAACTACGGGGAAATTATTCGCACCTTCCCTTCCTCCTCGTAATTTCTTCTCCAGGCGCTTCTTCCCTTTCCTTTCACGAGCCCTCAGCTCTCATTTAGCTTTCTTCCTCAGGGCGCACACTGACTCGGAAGAAATCCCAGGAAATCGAACTTAAGCCAATAGTGTCCCGAGAACGCCCGCGGGTTCCTTCCACGGGAGAGGACTATTAATCTAAAGCCCACAAGCAATCGTATTACTGCACATTTTGTCATTATCAGCTTCCATGGCTTGCTCTTTCCCTCATTACTACCTTTTACTTATACTTTCTCAATTTAAAATCATGTAAGTCTGTTCGCTAATAAATCTCTTGTACTTTTAACTAAAATTAAGTAGCATTACTTTTAAAGAGAATCAAATTTTACCGTGAAAAAAAATTTACATTTTTAAATTACTATTTTGAAATGAATATGATTTTTAGAATGAATTTTTTAAAAAATTATTTTAATTTTATTATATTAATTATGTAAAAGAATTAATTTTTTTTTATGTTTCGAATAAATGTTTTATATATGAAAACTTTACAAATTAATTTTTCTGATTTAAGAATTGTTGTCTTGAATCTAGTTAATTTTTTTTCTACGGCAGATACTTAAACAATAAAAATAAATAATTTATAACAAGTTTGGTATCAAATTAGTATGAAATTTATATTGAACCATTCATGAAATAAATAATAAAATCCTTTAAAAGTGAAAATTTTTAACATTAATACTATATAAAAGTGAATATTTTATTACAATAATTTATTATTCTGGCTTTGAGAACGAATTAAAAAAAATAATAAAAAATTATAGCACTAAAAATTTTTGTTCAACATATTTAAAAAAAAATTCAGTCCCGTTTTTTCTTCTATACTTTAATGGTAAAAAATAAAAATTATAATTCATAATAAAAGTCACATTTGTTTCAAAATATCAATTTTTAAATGATGAAAAAATTTTTCTATCTATAAATTACACATTAATAAAAATCAAATCACATATTTTCTTTATTTCTCCTCCATTAACTCTGTCAAACATTCCAGGCTGTAAGGCTGTGACTAATGACCAAAATCATTTCCCCGTAAACTCTTATTGCCTTCCACTAAATATAATCACATGGCCATCACCAATTCGATAACCCATAAAATATTCCCCGTGATTTCTCCTCTCGTCCAGCGAAAAACGAAAGAACGTCAGATAAATGTATAGTAGTATATTTGCCCATAAATTTATCGAGTCCGACGCAGGTGTCTGTTTTACCTGGTCTGCTGCTCGCTGTGACCAGACTAGTAAATTCAAACGCAGATGTGACCTCGAGGTACATTGTACCTTCGTATACGGTATTGCGTTAGTTTCATGGCTGTTGTCATCTCTAGTACCTTGCGCAGCGTGAAAATATACATAAACGTAAGCGTTTTCCAGGTGCCGCCAGATACGGATACTGGATAGTACTATCCATACTAGTACCAGCAGCTGTGATATTTTCCATGGTTACTCCCTACATATACATACATACAAATGCTTACGCAGTCCCCGTTATGTCACGTGGACCCCAATACAGCATTCATTTGACATTTGGTAAGCCCACGGGGACAAGGATCCACCAAAGAACTGATACATTGAGCCTTCGTGGGTTTTGTCACATCTTTTAAACGGATTCTTCCGGTTGCCCGAGCGTTACTCTCCAAATCGATACATTCAAATATATAATATATAATAATACATTCATACGCTAATACATTCATACCAGGATGAATACTTTCGTCATTGAGCTCATTGTCAGCCAGAATGGACGTCATAAATTATATTTTCACAATAACCTACCAATAAAATATCATTTTTTTTCCCTGGTCAGCAATTTCAGCGCAAACTTTTACGATTATAATGATCATGATATTGGGTAGTTATTTTCAAAGTTTAACAATTGATTGGTAGTATAATTGATGTTAAATATTCATATTTCTAATGTGCATAGTTATTTATTATACTAAGGTATTAGTCTAGGTAAAAGTCAATACTAATAACTCACTACCAACAGATAATATACATTATTATAATAAATAATAAATATTACATACAGTTGACGGTAATTATTGTCATACTCCACAAGAAGATTTTACATGAGTCGTAACTAATATTTACCGTTTTTTTTTTTTTTTTTTTCGTTGCAAGTTAATATTTATTGGCAATTTCTTAAACCGTATTTAATATTTACATTTTTAATGTGAAAGCATGAATTATTTATTCGCATTATAAAATTTCCGTCAAATTAATAGTTTAGAAAATTTTTTAGTGATCTTTGTTTCTTAAATCATAATAAATAATTGTCAAAAATTCTAATTTTTGTATAGAAATTCAAATATTAAAAATTTCAAAATGAAAAAAAAAAATTAAATCGATATCCTCGACCCAAATTGTAGCAATCAAGGAAATTCTATAAAAATTAGCATGAAGGTGGTGACGTACATATCTAAATCTAAATAACACAGAGATTAGTGGGATGAGATTGCCGAGCACAACAAACGCTCCTTATCCCGCTCAACTTGCACGCAATGAGATTAGAGTGAATGGTGGTCTGGTCACGGTTCAAAGATCCGGAAGACACTTGGGTTACGGAGTAAATCGCCGGTACGTGCATCTTCGCGTGCGGCAAAATGCCTATAAATCTTTTCAACTACACTATATACTTCCATCATACTGTTCTACACAACATTACACCACACAATCCTAGACCATAAACCCATACTCGTACATACAGCATACAAGTTATAACACAATATCCCATCCTATTCTATTCTATCCAGTCTGTGCTCTACGCAGAACCGAGCACGCAAACTTGAACATAAACACACATAAACATATAACACAACATCTTCCGTCTGCTCGTCCGTCCATCCATCTTTTTCACATGTACACAAATTTGTAATGCGATTTGTTTTATAACTTCTGCGTAACGTATTATTTTTTGCACCGGGTACCGGGTCTGCTCTTTCGACGAGATGTATCAATCATCCCGGCATTATATATTACAAACACACATCACGAGTTATTCGCGAAGATGATTGATAAATGCCGTTCCTCTTTGCTAAATAATTACACCTGAAGATAACCAAATTTTACTTTGTTCTTTCTCATATCTCATATCACATATGAGTTTTCAACATTACATTACATATCCTTCGATTCGTATATTATATGTTCAGTTATCAGTTATTAAGGAATGCCTCATGATCATAAAGATGATGAATAATCAACTTCTCCGCGGATATAAGACGCCTGTGGTGTGTGTACGCATATGTGTGCAGAGATATCAGCTTGGTCTTGCTTAAAACTCTTTAAAATGCACACATTTGCATGGTGGCTCGATTAGTCGACGTCGAAATCAATGCTTCGTGATTGCTTCTATTCGCTTCAGGCGGTTTCAATTTCTGTGTACACATACAAACATCCATCTTTTATGCATGTTCTTGGATGTATACTTGTGTGCACACAAATACCGAGATTGCTTAGCTAAGTAGGATTCTTGGAGAGTGTTATGAATTCGTCGATTATGATTAATGTATCAATTATTTATTTACCGAATCTTACACTGTAAAAAATTTGCGGGGTGGATGATTTTTAATCGATTAAATTCTTCCGGAGTGAAATTCCAAGAAGAATTTTATTTATATGATTAATTAAAAAATAATTCTGCAGAGTAAAATCTACAGTTTTTTTATTGAATAAAAAAGAGAATAGAAATAAAAAACTAGTTATTCGTTTAAAAATTATATGTATAAAAGAAAAAATATTTCACTAAACTTAAAATTATACTTTTTGGTCAATTAACTTTTGGACTTGAATAACTCTGAATTTGTAAATATTTGTAATAGAATGTATTAATCTGAGCTCGGTCTTATGAAAATAAATCGTAATATCGAGAGCTGCGGAAATGAATTTTCCTCTCTATCTGCTTACCCGAGAATCTAAGGATCAAGGTCGGTATAGCCTCAGCCCTCAGCCGTAATTCTCTAACAAGGTTCGCGGGCTGATTTTCCGTCCCTCAGTCCAGCGGCTCTCAATTTTCATAAAAATATTTTACCGTCTTTGTATTACTTCCACCGCCTTACCCTTGAATAAATATTATTTTCTCGGGACTTGTAGACGTAAACGAAAGGTTACTATTACCCTCTTGATCCGAACTCAGACTATGCTAAATAACGAAAACAGGGTATAAATATTTATGCCAAATAATATTTCCCTCAATTTAGTTACTTCTACTCGATATTCAGACAACCGACGAAAAAATTTATCCCGCCCGTTTGATTTCTAAACTTCCACTTCCATTCACAAAAATGAAAATAAAAAATAATAAAGTCCGTTTTTTTTTTTTTGTATTTTGAAGAGGGTTGACAGCTACAAATTTATACTCAGTAAAATTAAAAATTTTGTATTATTTTTTTTTTTAAACAAAATTTAGCAAAGTAAATAATTCTATCGGCAATGCAATTATCCTAATGACTGGCACATTTTTATCTGTTGGTTAAAGCGACCGCAACAATAAACGCTCGAATAATTATCGCGCTGAAAATAGTTACGTTAACGAGTCTCGCCAGGACTAATAAACCGAAAAGTGCTTAGCGATTATCTGGCTCCTGAAATATTACTAGAGTGTTTTATTAATAAAGCTCTATTCCACGAATTACAAGTTTAGAAGTTAGAAGTAGCTTACAACACATTACCATTTGATTCATAATATATTTTCAAGTGACCGATTGTTGTATAGGACAGTTAATGTTTTTTTTTGTTGTATTATTAAGCGGGTGTGTGATTATTGAATTATTAACACCCATCGATCAATTATTCACTGACAGCCAGCACATGAATTCTTGCTGTCGTTTTATATTTAATACTTAACTTGTTTAGTTTTCTTGTTCACTATGAAATAAAGACCAAGAAAAGAAACACTTTATACTTATAGAATAGTAAATAGTGAATAAAAGAAATATTATATGAAGAATAACCAGCTTGCACGTGACGCTAGATGTCGGACAGGACAAAGACGCGTGTTGTTCTACTGCGTCTGAATGGGAACCAAATAAAATATGTCTTTTAAAGCATGTTATGAAGAGAAGTGAATGTAATAGGAAATATTTTCCGGCGTGTATTATAAGTGGCTCGTGTGTCATCCGCGGTTCATGTTAGATGTTATATTATGTATGTTATGCATTTTCAAAATTTTCTATTTAATTCATTGTCGAGTAGGCAGAGCGAAGACTGTCATTTAAAAAAAAAATTATTTTTCTCTGTAGCTTTTATTTGGAACTCAGGGAATAGGAAGAAAAATTATGCATGGAGAATCCGGTGTAAATATTTGAAGACAAAATACCGGAATATTAAATAAGTGTTTAAAATTCTTAGAGGTATAGTAGTTAGCGATAGCGAAGTAGGTCGCCTGGGAAGACAGTTGAATAAAGAGAATATTTGATGGACTATTACGTAGATTACCTCGGGTCATTGCTTTAATCTCGATGCATATGCATATGCATGCTTACTTTTAGACTATTGGCGTTCTTGAGTAAGCCATGGGATTATTACGGTAATTGAAAAAAATAGATGAGAATAATGGTGGAAGAAAGTACGCTAGAAAGTTTGAATTGAGGAGAAAATTCTCGGGAAAATAGAGGAAAAGTATTCTCGGGTGAAATAGTTGAGAATAATTAGTTTAAGAAAGAAAATCTTGGAGAATTAGGCTAAAGAAATAAATTAAAAAAATTATCAGGAAAATTTAATTTAAATTAGTTTTTTGTAAATTTAAAAGAAATTTTTTCTATTAATTTCGTTTATAGAAAAGAAAGTTTTTTTTTGTGATTAAACAGAAAATTCTTACCAAGAGATATTGTATAAATTCTTAGTTAAATCGCATGAATTTAAACTATTTTTGTGAAATAGTAGGTCTTGTATTTTAGTTTTAATTATTTTATAAGATACTGTAATTGTTTATCTCTATTATCATCTCATCTATATAGTCAATTTACTATCTTGTCTTTTATTGTAGTACATCTTACTCTATTATAATTTCTAATGTATTGAATAATTGTACTCTGAAATTTATTCTTATGTTTTTTGTACTTGAAAATTGACATCTAGCCGTTAAGCTTTGGCATAAATAAAGTTAGTCTAATCTAATTCTTACCAAAGCACTTAATCATTAAACGATTAAAAAGTTTTTTTTTTTCTCATAAATTTATTATTATTTTTCGATCCGTTAAATAAAAGAAGAAATTAGTCTATTGATTTTTCTAGTCTATTTTAAAAAAAAATTTATAATTACTAGAAGCTATTCATGTACACTCTAATTTAACGAGTTTCTTTAAAACATTTCCCTAAGCAACAGTTGAAGAGAGTGTACGTCCAGACGTCGATGAATAAAAGACGCGTCGCAACCCTCGACTTAACTTTTCTTTATTTTACTTTTCATGCTATACTTTCACTCTCACTACAGTGTACTGTGTACAGTGTATAGAGTAATACGACATCTTTACTTTATACTAAACTCCACTCTCGGCGCCGTAAATCTGTAAAAAGGATGCGCTGGTGCATGTCCTGAGCTTGCAACCAACAAAATAAATACAAACACAAATCCTGGAGTGCAGACACAACGGCTTTCTCTGTCCATTAAATATTTATATTTCTTAAAATAATTAAATCTCTTTAAATTACAATATTTCCATTTCTTCATCTCATTTTCCGTAAATAAACAAATAGTTCCGGCATTATTCTGGTACATTTCACAAAAAGAGCACAGTAGAACGGAATATAATAGGACCAAAGCAAACCATAGGCGACCAGAGAGCCCCGGGATATTTATTCAGACAACATTTTGTTTACTCTTACGACGATGACCCAATCCCAGGTAAACAACTACTCTCTTACATTAAAGTACAATCAATAAAAAATAGGCATATTTATTTAAAACACAACCATTGATTAGTTAAATATTCTTTTATCAATTTATCCATTAATTACAATTTACCCGTGTTTTTTTTTTAACTTAATCTGGAATTATTAATTATCTCTTTTACAACATTTGACTTTTCTAGGACATTTAACCAAATTTTCATCAAGATTATTTTATTTTCCAATCTTGTTGAGAGATCCTAATGTAAAAAGAAAGAAATAATAAATTATTAGCATCACAATTTTTAATTAAATAAAATTAATTGTTAATATTTCTTAACAAATAAATTTATTATAAAGATAATTTATTATCAAAAAATGCAACTTATGGAAATTAAAAAAAATATTGGTGCAATTTTTTTTTAAATATTAAAGTTCATTTCTTGTATCAAACTAAGGCAAAAAAATTAATATTGATTTTTTAAATTTCTAATTACGTATTTTTTAGTTTTTGAACGACAAATAATTTTTCATTTTTATTCAACATGAATAATATCTTTTTAGAAATGAATTTTACTCTAAAAGGATTTAATTAATTAAAAATTATATAAATACAAGTGTGAGTAAATCGATTATCCTGATTCTGAGTCACTTATAATTATTTATACTCCTTAACGAGTGCTTTTTCAATTTCTACGTTGAGTATCCAAGTAATCTATTGTACCTGGATGTATATGCACACACACATAAACACAAACACGGAGATTAAAATGGTTAATTCGCTGGTTAAGAGGAAACATAAAGGCAATAGGCTGCGGCTGAAGCTGAGGAAAGTAAATCAGCAGAATGATCGTGGCAATTAAAATATAAATATAACAATATAAAGCCGCTTTAATGACAACACATAACATCCAAGAGGCCGACTACCTTCGCTCCCTATAAGGACACCCCACATACATTTTACTCCATTCAAACCACACATTCATACAATGCAAGTATATACTTGGATAAAATTATTGTGTTGATAAAATCAAATGCGTAATGCACAACCATTATAATTTTGTGATTTGTACAACACGTATTTGAGATTTTTGCTTTGTGTTTTCATACCAGCAATCTACTGGTGTGTAATGATACGCTCCTCCTTATTTGTCGTTATTCAATTTGTTGCCACACACTTACAGAAAAAAAAGGAAGAGAGAAGGAAAATTATTAAATTGATAGCTAGGAAAATGTTATTGATTTTTATTGGCAGGGTTTCTATCAAGATTTATTGGTTTAAGTTTCAGTATGATATGTTATTTTTTTTTTTTATTTGCAGACGTGATTTATACTGGCTCCTTTACTTTTCTCTGAGTTGTGAATGATTAGATAAAGCGTATTCTACTGTAGGTATTGCAGAAAATAAAAAAAAATAAAGCAGACGGACATATTGCGTGATATCGTAAAGTCATCCGGTTTTTAAAATACACCGTGGTTTGGTGTATGGATACCTACTATACGTATTTCTCCATAAAGAGCCAGAGGGATCGTGAGCAGTCTCGGGTTATTTTTCCATGATCACCGCAATTCATCATTCTAGCGCCTTGCCCGTCGACTTGCCCATTAATTACCGAGGATTATCCTGCTACTTTAACGTTCTTATTCACTACTTACTCTTTACTTCCTTTTTTTTTTTATTTTTTTACTTTATGTTGCTCCCTCGAATTTAGTGTTCATTAATAATTCTTATTAATATAAAATCCTGCTTTTACTTTATCATTTTTATTATACACCCCCGGGTTCGAATGTAAATTTATTCTGTGCTATCTCGTAGTCACTTTTAAGTATCAAAAAAATCATAATATTTATTATATTTTTATGAAAAGTAAATAATTTATCAAAATGTAAGTCATTAGTACATTTTATGTCTTCAATCGAGAAAATGAAACTCAAACTGATTTTCTCGGTTCAAGAATTTTTCTTTTTAGATCAAATTAATTTTTTTTTATATTCTGAAAGTAATGATAAAAAAATTTTACTTATCAGTGAAGGTGTCTAAAAAAAATTATTTACGAATTTCTTAACCATTAAAAGTGATGAATAGTTTATCAAAAAAAATTTTTGAGTTTAAGATTTAATTGATGTGCATTGTTTATTAAAAAAATATGAATACACAAGATATAATGTTCATATTATCGTTGATAAAACTGTTTAAACTTTAAGAACAGCCAAAATTATTAAAGAGAAAAACAAAGTTTTATTTTGTTTATTAGCCGTTTAGTTCCCGGCTCATTACGAGGAGAAGTGGCCATTCTTACCATCACACTGTCAAATAAAAATATTGAAATCAGTTAAAATAATTACAAGCGATGAAATATTGGATTTAAAAAATTTGAGAATCTACGTACCTATTTTCCCTCACAACCATTAGTATCTAAAAGTTACACTAAAAGTTTGAAATATCGATTATTATTATCATTATCAAGTATCAGATTAATTATTTTTTAAAAATCAAATAATTCAACTTACCCCATCACTAGTACAAGGAGCGGGTCGGCAGCAATGATGGTATCCATCAGGGCCACGAACAAGCAAATCATAACAATTTTCAACATTTTATTTAATTGACTGCATTTAAAAATTATAAAATTGTTTAAAATAATTTCAAGTATTCTACTATCCTAAAAAAATATTTTCAAATATCTTATACAGAAGAACAACCCTTGAAAAAAAAATGTTGATAGCTGAGTGATTTCGCGATGGCGCTACAAGTATAAGAGAGAACTCGAAGACGAAACTCGTTGACTTTAAATCTCGTAGGTGGTTGAGAGCTTTTTTATTTTATTCTATTTTATTTTATTATTTCTGCAATACTTTTCCCTGGCACCTTCATTCTTGGGTCTCACACACGGCTCAGACAGTGACTGTCGGTGTGGCAATAAAAATGCAAAATATACGACAGTGGGCTCAGCTATAACGACGCACGCACGACACGCGCACCTAGACCGCACACCCTCGTAAAAAACGCAAGATTTAGCTTTGGGGGACCCCCACGACGCACGAGGCGATCGCGATATCTAGATGCGGGTTTACTATTTCCAACATAACATAACACTAAAACTACTTTACTTTTCGCGCATAATATGCCTACACACTTTTACTTTTATGCATCATCCGTACTTATATGATGATATACATCTTTCTCGTATCTTTTCTCTGCTATCTATCGAACATTGTTAGTATTGATGGAATGCAAGTATTTTCAGTACTTGTACATATTACTTATATTTTTCCAAAAAATTTAATTTTTTCGAAACATTGAACAAACTTTCATAAAGATTATTTTGTTTTTTAAGTCTTGTTGATAAATACTGACGTAAAAAGCAAAAAATAATAAAATTTAACATCCCTTCATTTAATTAAATTATAGATAAAATAAAAAAAAAATAAAACTTGTCAAAATTGAACAAAATATTGATGCGATTTTTTTTTAAATATTCAAATTTATTTCTCACATCAAATTAAGGAAAAAATTTTTAAAATCTTTCAAAACGCGTTTTGTAATTTTTAAACGAATAACAACTATTTTTTCATTTTCACTCACTAGACAGCAAGTTATAAGTAGTTAAGGCCATAAGTGTGTAGTAGTTCAATGGTTGTATTGGTGTAACATGTAAACAGATAATATAAAGTCCGATCGATAGTGCTATACGCGGGTTTAGTTATTAACTCAGAAGAGAGTAGCAACCCGCGATACGATGCATTTGTTTCATCGTACAAGAATAGAATAGAAGTTGAGGATTAATCGATCAGCGAGTTTTAAGTATAAAGTTCGCGCACTAAATATAGAGTATGTATATAATTACACGTGCAGTTATATCAGAGTTGTAAAATTACAATAGAATTACAGTAATAAAGCGCAGTTAAGTAAATAGAAGGGAAACTTTTAAATGCAGGTACAAGAAAATGAACAGAGCAGAGCAAAGTCAGGAAATTGATAATTATCTTATAAGTGTTTATCTTTTAGTTACAGATTGCGCTTTTGTTTGCATGATATATTGTACACTGTATATTTTATACTTTTTATTTTTTTCATTCAAATTAATCTCTGAATATTTCTATTCGGAGCGCGGTGTCAAAGTCTCGGCCTCTACGGTTCAAGGCCAATAGCGCCACACAGAATATCGATTGTGCGTATATATGTGCGTAGTATGCCACGAATTTATGATACGGGAATATATATAACTGTGAATAAGTCTATGTGTTTATGTTTAGTCGTATTGTGGGCTATCGTGTCGGGAACGGCTTTACGTATTCTTTGCGTGCTCGCTCAATCACAGAAGTAAAGGGAGTGTGATTTCATGAACAACAATTTTATATGTAATTTTTTTATAGCCTTGATTGTGACAGGCGATTTTTGTTTTTTTTTTTTGCTTTCTGCTGGGGAAATTTTTACGAATTGTTCGACACGATTGTTATCTCAAAGTCACAGTACTTGGAAAAAATTATCATGTAATAGTCTAAAAAAATAATTTCTTAGTCTAAGTTAAAAATTGAAGATATTATAAATTCACAAGTAATTTTTTGGACAAAATTAATTCTTCAAAATTTTACGCCCATCATTTACACAAAATATTAATTAAAAGCTACGGAATACTAATCCATTTACTTTCCCAAGACCATCAAAAAGTAAAGAGTAATTTCGATTTTTACTTTCTTCAATCCTCAAAGGGGAAAGCAAAGATACAGAAGGATGAATCAGTGATAGATTTTAAATGAAACGGATCGTCAATCACAGAAGCCGCCGAAATAAAGTATTGTTCTGAGCTCGGTTCGGCAGTGGCACGCGGCCAGCTCATAAACCCTCGGTCCACCTCTGATGCGCTCTAGATTCAGATCGGCACGTGTCATTTTAATTTGTCTCTTAGCAGCTGAAATGTTCATCATCTAAATTAATCGCGACGAGCAAATGGAATGAGAGGACGGCTCGGCTCATCAGCCAAGCCTACTTACATTGAAAAGAACGAGTTTTGCCAGCCGCGAACGAGGGTCTATCAAAGATCTCTTTGATATAAGATATAAGATAGGTCTATATAATATATAATGAAACGATATATAATTCATCTAGATCGAGACCGAGAAGTGACATCTAGCCTTTGATCACCATCATAAAAAAATATTTTTTTCCCGCGTGAATGCGTCGCCAAAAAAGGCCGCGATAGATCGGTCAAGTATTAGGTTTTCTCAACTTTATGCGGCAAATATTGCTCAATATATCAGATAAAAGCTTGAACTGAGTAATAGCATGTACAATGGATGATGGTTAATTCCAATTATGCTGAAACTGGAGGTCGTTTATTACCCGCTGACAAGTAGAGCGAAGGTTTCTTCTGTTCCCATACACAGAAGTCAAATATTATGTATAAAATAAAACGAATAGAAGTGAAATGAAATGAAATAGAATAAATGGTTGGAGTGGATAGGAGTCGTAGTAGAGGAACGTCAACCGGAAGAGCGACGGCATATTGTAGAGAGTGCCTGAGTTCTTGGTGGGTTAGCTGTTGAATGAGCACTTGAATCTCTTCTAGACGGTTGACTTGTTCTTCCCCGTTGGAATTAGCATTTTCGTGTTTGCCTCTCTTGCTCTTACTCTCCGACGATAAGTTTAAGAATAATAGGAAGAAGGAGGAGTAACTCCGGTTAGAGTTAGAGTTTAAGTATATATCTCCTCCTCGAGAAGGCAAATCTATGCAGGATATGGTAACGACTCGGATAAATTCGGGGAAATGCGTAGGCCGTATCTGTGAATTTAAATGCCTCTGTCATTGACAATGAGTTTGTATTATGTACATTTATCCATATGTGTATATGTATATTGTCAAAAACGGAGATGATACCATACTTTAAATTCTCTTCTTTAAATTCCACCGGCATAACGTCAATCGATTTACAAATTTATTTACTTTTTTTTTTTCTATATTTCTGTACTACACATCAACAGAAACCAGCGAGTTTAATTTGAAAAGTTAGCATTTACTTCACGTATCACTACTCGGCACTTCGGCTGAATCAAAATTTTTCCATCATCATGCTCATGATCATATGTGATATTATTATTGGTAAACTGTGATAACATTTCATTATCTGCTACAGAGTAGCATTGGTTTGCATTTGAAGTTACTGGGATCTATCTGTAGCATTGAATTTATCGACGCAACAACTGGAATGCGGAGTATTGCTGAAGGTAATGGTAATGACAATATACGATAAAATGTAATAGAACCCCGAAAGGCTGTTATGCACACGGTTAATGGAGGATCCATTACATTGTTATTGAATAATCAGTGAAGCAGGAGCATTGAGCAGCCGCGGCATTCGCATCCCAATATGTACCCTCCGACACCTGAAGTAACTGTTGATTGGTGAGCATTCGACGCCGGATGCGACACTGTTCTGCATAACCTCCCTCATTTCATTGTTGAGCTGTAACGAGTTGATTTACAATACATATCAATATGTATTTATTTGTATTTGTAGATCACATTCGCGACATAGAAATTGGTGATTCTGATTCTGATTATGCATATGTGTGATACGAATGTATAAATTTAAAGCATTTGTTTTTTTAATCCTGGATATCGCGGAAACATTGACAGTCAAGTGGACGTGAATCGACATGCTAAGATCGTAAATCCGTGAGTTACGATCTCTGGGCGTGATTCGGATTTGTAATTCTGATCCGCAAATGACGAGAAATAAACCTGGATTGTAATTTTATTTCGTATTTAGTTGCAGTTTTACAATAAAAGTTATAAGTTTTAAGTGCAAGATAAATATTTGAATAACTTTTAGCTGGAACGGTTTATTTAATTTCATAAGACGTTAATTTATTCCTCGGGTTTTTTTATTGTTTACTTTATACGAGTATAAATATAAATTGGAGATGTGAAATATTTTGATATTTAAATTTACTCAGGAATTTGAATATTAATTTGGAGAGTAAATTTGTCGAAGAAATCTCTTTACAAATTTTATCTTCATGTCAATTCTATATTATTGTGAATAAAAACTACTTTGATGAGTAAACAGGCGTTCTATGAATTTTTTACAGCAATAATAATGATACTATTTGCTTCATTGTAATCGTTTGATAAAAATTTAAAAGGAACTACAGCAATCAAAGATTTAACAATAAAGACGTAAGATCAATTTTTTTCAAGTGACTAACTTTGAAAAGATTAATTTTCATAATGTTTGCTCGTGATTTCAATCTTCTGGCCGATATAAATGCCCAGCGAATATATAAAAGCTATAAAAATAAAAGGGCGAAGTATTTCGCTCAAGGGTACTGCAAAGTACACAAAACCGGTAATAGTCTAAACAAGTATTCCGTTGTAATGCTCATGGTCGTATAACACAAGATACGAATTCAAATAAAAAACAGAAAAAATAAATTGGGGGAGTGGGCTTACGTGAACACTCAATACTCAGTATCAGGGTATCGCTTACGCTAAAGAAGAAGTAAAAAAGGATCTGACGTCTCAACTTTTCTGGCGGTCTTTTTTCGATCCACACACTAAGGGGCGAGTAACAGTGAACGGTGACCCCTGATACTATACGAGTGCCGAGGGACGGTGGTATCAGTTTCAGGGTTGAAATTCAAGATTCCGTAGAATGCGTCGGCGGCAGAACGTCGGAAAAGATAAAAAACGAATGGGCTGAGCACATAATGTGCTGAGACACTTTGGCTGTATGTGTGACAGTACCACATGAGATCTGTATACTCATAGTCATACTCATACGCATACCGTTGAGGACTAACCAAAAATGTATGACAAAAGATTGAACGGTCTATTCCTTTTCGCCGTCCAGAAGTTGTACTGAGGAAAGCCAAGCACCAAAGTCGAGCCACTTGTGTATTATTGAAGGATTTAGATAATTGGTTGTTCATAGCCGGGGCTTTTCAACAAAGTCCCAATCGGCTTTGCCAAATTTTCCGTCCCTCGAATAATTGGATTCATTGATGGTACCGTTTAAGAAATTCATTTTCTTCCCTTCTCTTCTTTTCTTTCCTCTTTTCTTCAATTGGTATTATAGATGTTATGAATAAAGAGACTTATTATTGGTGGCTCTGCATCTAGAGACGGAGATGAAGCGGTGGTGCGAGTGATTAATAATAAAGAAAGGTCTTAGCCTGGTCCTTTTCTCGATCGGAAGTTTATTTCGGGAAGACAAAGCACGAGATAAAAGCAAAAGCGAAAATAAAACTGTCTAGTGAAGTGAAAGATGAAAATAAGAGAGTTAGCTTATGGATATACGCGGGCCACACTCCATAGTGCGGAGATTAAATTTTCCTCTTTTTACGTTTCAACGATTCCCTTAGCTCGGCTTTGTTCTACGGGGTCCTCCACGAACGCCCCTTGGAATAATACCGGAGAAATAGCCTCGAAGGAACTTAAAGAACATTAGTTCTGCTACCCAGAGTCGGAGTCGAAGTTGTTTAAATTTATGTATTTCCAACGCAAACACCAACTCGACAGTTAATCCAGAGGAAAATATTCTAAATATTTAACGAAATTTTTTCGAATCTGGCAATGGACGATCTGTTGAAATATCGCGACTCAATGTCGCGACAATTTCCATCATACTTACACGGGTACTTGACTCCGTCAGCGACCAGGAAGCCTCCCACTGCGACGAGGGAAACTGCCTGAAAGACGAAAAGATAGTTTAGCATAAATGAGGCAACTTTTCTGGCGCGTCAGAGTCACCCCCAGGGTTACAAGCTCAAGATTTACCCTCATCCCTTCTCCCTCCTCCCGCCACCCCCCAAGTCCAAGACGCTCTTGGCAGCAGTTTATATCTAGGTATCGAGCACCAACACCTGGAAAACCTGCCGTCCATTTCACGGAACGACGCGCTCGAGTGTCTCAAGGGATTATTTCCTCTTCGCCTTTTCATTCTCATCCTCGTCTGGTCTCTCCTCTCTTGCTATCGGACTGGCTCTTAACCTCTACCCGGGTCTCAATTGACAGAGAAAGTCGTGACTCGGTTCGGTCCCGACAAAAGTTCATCCATTTTTTTTATCAATACCCGCTATATTGTATCAGACACACTATACCATACTATTTAATAAGATACAATGTAATAAAATGTATTTAAAATAAAACGTGCGAAGGTTTTATACATTCCCACCGGTATTTAATTTAATGCCGGCTTTTCCTCCGCGTAAATTATCGATTAGTCATCGTCTTTACGGGGAAAAACGGCGATTCGACTTGCTCGAGAAAATTTACGTAGCCATACTTTGCTTGGCTTTGCTATGTACTTACCAGCCCCGACACCGGCAACTAAATTAGTTACGCGCCTTGAGTACCGTATGTTACTCACTTATTTAATATACTTTAGAGTTGAACATGTTTTCGAGTTCTCATAAGGAAATCATTTACTTGATATTGAGGACTCTTCAAGTTAGTTTTTTGGGTGTATAATTTTCAAACACAGTAACAGCAAAATGGTTGCAATTTTTTTTTCTTCGATATTCTTACATTTTTTGTAACTTTAAGTGAACGATTTAGTTTTTTTTTTTTTTTTTTTCAAATATTTTTGCACACCTCATAATGCGAAGCGGTTCAAGTAGTGCTTTACTCTCAACAAATCGACTTCCAGCAATTCTACAAATTTACTGTCAATGTTTTAATCAATTTTTTTTAACAAATTAGAGTGCAAATCTTTTTCTTATAAAGTAATTTTGAAAAATTTTTAATATATCAATTAATCTATTTTGAAATATGACAGTCGTTTTAAAAAAAGCCAAAAGATACATTTTTAATGAAAAATAATAAAAAATAATTTTAAAAAAACGATTAAAGCGATCAACGCTGTCAAAGCCTGATACGTAACATCTTAGGCTGTACCAATACGCCCGCTCACATATTAAATCGAGCACCTCGGAGTTGAGATAATGATCCGTTATTTTATCAGTTTGAACGCCCATATCCCACCTCCTCTTCATTCGCTCTTAACTCATCTCATCCCATCTCATCTCTTCTCTCTAATTTATTTATTCATTTACACTTTATGATTTAGTCTCAACTTCTCATATCATGTATAATACACATTAAAGCTTCGCCGCTCTCCACCGGATGTATACCTTTTGCACACGCCGGACGTATCACTAATTGCCCGTCAAGACGTTGAATATATATATATATATATCGCATTACACTTGTCTATTTTCCGTCATCCGGTTTATAAACACTAATATATAAACGTTTTATCGGTTTAAGCGGATTAAATACCATACCATGCCGACATCATTATTGCTCTTATTTTATCGTTGATTTCAGTCATACCGTAAATAATAATCCTTACGAAATAATTTTATGACTTTATGCAGAAATGTGATATGATAACGATAGACCAAATCGTAATCAAATGATACTGCATTGTTTTGTCCAGGTCCAGATTCTGATCAATGCAATGCACATTAAAGAGCGACGACACGATAAATATTGCAACTCGGTCCTATCCAGATCACGAGAGCTCGCGACCGCTCGCGGGATCCTTCATAAAACGTTTCATAAATATTATGATCCCGATTAAACCGATTCAATCTGCCGTCTGAACCGGTAGATGCCCTCGTAAATTCACAGTAAATTTATCTGTCCTGCTCTTTCTTTCTTTCTCTCTCGAGATCAAGAACAGCACGTTTTATTTTTATAGGAATTTTTTTGACGTAAACGGCCATTGTATCACGTACTCTATTTATTTTAAATGTACAGCCTGTTGTCTTATATAATATATATAAATAAAAATATATATTTTTATATATTTTGTATTTTGATATATATCAAAATACAAAATATATAAAAGAGAGTGTACAGTGCTTGGTTTCGACTATTTAATACACTATTTTTATCTGTCATGCAACTTTTGATTAATGGTATTGTATTGAACGTGAAAAATGCTTCCTACGACGGCTATCTAGGTCAAATTAAATCATCATCAACTTTTTATTAATAATTCATACATTTTATTCACCAATATATAATACTTCTAAAATAAAAAGCTTTACCTCTAAATTCATATATCACAATAATAAAATTTAATATAATATTCATAAAAATATGGGAATAAGAATTCATAATAAATTTAATGACTTGGTGTCGGGCCGCGGTCGATAAACTAGAAATAAAAAATTTTTTACAGCCAACGCATTATTGAAAATATGGTGAAAAAAAAAAAATAAAAAAAGAAATAATATTGAAATACTGACATTGAAATGTGAAGTAATATTACGTCAGCGTATAATAAAACAATAAATGCCACTAGTTAGAGCTATAAGCGGCAATATGCTTCTTTCGTGCTACACCGCAACTTTCACTAAAGGGCAACACCAACTATATTTAAGTATCATTATTATTCCACGCTCAACTCATTTTATATTCTTTCATTTCTCTCGACTGGTATTATATTATATCGCTATTCCCCTTTATATTTAATATGTAAACCTATCCAAAACTAAATTAAATTAAACATCTCCAGCAAACGTTTCACGTCTCACATCTTCTATTCGTTCTTCCCAATTTTAGGTATTCCAATTTTGTCTAAATGAGTCACGTTGCTTAATAATTCCGCAATAATTCCCCGTTTTTGGCCTCTAATTCCATAGAACAGATTAGCGTGTGACTCTGCAAAAACTCGGTCATTACTTTAAAATGATCTAGCGCAAATTCTCCACAACTTCGTTACGTATTTTGTCTAAACTTTTGTTATGGTTATTAATTTTTAGTTTCAATAGATCCTGCCCCAGCAATTCTACCGTGATGTATCCACCCTCATTTAGTCCCATCTCAAGTCTAATGATTCTCAAGATTATAATCTTTTTAGCAGAGAGAGAAAAGTACGCCAGTCAAGTATTGAGTGAACTAATGTTTTCAGACCCTTCAGCTTCAATGTGTCGAAAGTTACAGTAGTATACCTTCTCCAGTTCCTCCGAGGAGCTTCCCTCGAAATTTAGCCTCCCCAATATCACCTCAGTACTTTTATTTCTTGGTATTCTCCCTTGGTGTCTGCGCATATAATGATTTTTGCTCTTTTTCCTTTACCCCTGAAATTCTCTCTCTTAATTCCCACCAGTCGACAAACAAGAGAGCTTTCCAGGAGACTCTTGGGGTTCACTTGTTCAAACTTTCTCTGTTAAAGCACCCCCGGAGAATAATTTTTAAAAAAGCTAAAACTTTAACTAAAAACACCAACTTTTACTCTTCAACGGATTATAATTTACCTACAAGTTACTTTTTATACACTTGCAGCTTACTGCTCATTCATATACATCGCCATCACATTTAGATTTCTTTGTACTTTCACTTTCGAAAACTAAAACAAACAACTCTGACTTGGGTCTAGAGTCTCCATAGTTACAGTCTCCGGTTTCAGGGTAACAGAGTTACCAATATTTAGCATACCGTCTCTGTGTCGAGCTCTGTTTAGTTAATAGCCGTCTACTTTGAATAACTTAACTTTTACTAACTACCGCGAACTTGTCCAAAATAACCAATCTAATTAAGTGATAAAATTTGATTATAGTGAGCCTAATTATTAAATTTTCAATTAAATTAATTAATACAATCTACAAAACCTCTCAATCCTCCTTCTTAAATTCTCTAAATTTCTTGGCTTGATAACATTAGAAAAAATTTATCTGCTAATTGAAGACAGGGGCTTTAAAATTGGCCAGATCTAACTAGCACGCGTGAGCTGTCTTAGTGGGTTACCATCAGAAATGGCGTTATAAACACTGAGGGGGGCCAAGTCTGACGTGTCTGAGTTCGACGCCTCAAGTTTAATTAGTTGTCGGTGAGAAACGGCCGGTTCGTCCTACTCTTAAACCAACACAAACTCTTCTTCCATGTACCGTGTAATGTACGTGTGTCGATACTTAACGATCATGTATGTATATAATTCGAATCCCGCCACGTGGCGCCTAATGAGAATGCCTTGTATCACGTTTTTCCATAACATGCTTCTCTGACGAATAAATTAGCCGACGATCAACAGTTTAACTCATTAAACGCCTAATAAATAATCAATTTTAGAAAAGTTATTTTATTACTCTGAGAAGTTACTCGATTAAGACATTATAGTTTCCGGAGTTAATTATACACTTTTATTAGCTTTTTATTTTTATTGATGATTAAATCGTTGGTTTTCATCGACTCTAATTCTATTTAGTTGATAACTTCCTCGATAATATTTAAAAAAGACGAAAAAGAATAAGAAGAAGAAGAAGAAGAAGAAGAAGAAAAAGTTAATTGATTTCGTATAAAAATTTAGAGAAAGAATAAAATAAATATATTTACATCGAAATTTTCCTTAACACATTGTACTATCCATCTTTCTTCCCCAATAAACCTTTGAGGATCACTTTTATGGCCGTAACTTGGATAGGATACGATTATAGCAAAGTCCTTAGGTTATACTCGATTATTATAACAGGGTAGTATCCAATGTTCCAACATTATAGAGCAGTTTCTTGCTTGTAACCTAGTCGATCTCGGATACGAGTTTGTGGCGTGTCCAACCCGCCACAACTTTACTTGAGGTATAATAATGATAACAGTCTGATAGTAATGTGTCGACATATAGGTATCGTAAAGTACAAAGTACACAGTACCTAGCACCGAGAGTATCGAGTACCGAGTACAGTGTGAGGATGAGGATCTTAACGACCGCCGTAAAATGATTCACAAAATAAGCTTTACTTGACTCAATGGTTTTTTTTCTTGTAAAACAAAAAAAAATCTGATGAGCATAAAATGAAGTTTACTCTCCAGTAGACTTCGACTACTCAATTTTCCTCTGAAGTATTTTCCATTTATTCTGGAAGAGTGCTGAAGACATTTTGGATTTAGTTATTTCCTTGTGTACATTGGGGAAAAAAGTAACCAAGAGGATAGTCTCATCTATAGACCTTGGATTACCAACTTGTTGTTTGTACAGCTTCGTCTTCGTCGAATCTCATTGCACGCAGTGATAGTAGTTGTTCAGTATTAGTATACAGTATAGAGCATAGTGTGTAGTATAAAGTACGGGGACTAAGAAGAGCTGGGTAAGAAAGTGAACGAACTTTACACCGCACTCGACACTCTTTTTACTCTCTTCCTTTTACACTTTTTTGCCCATTTTATTTTGCCTTATTTTATTTTTTACTTTACTTTTAAAACTATACGATGAGAATACCACGGGTACAGATGGCGAATAGAACGACAAGCAAAAAAACATTCAACGATGTCGTCTATGTGGTGTTACATTCATCCCTCCCCCTTCTTTCTCCGCGGCTGGATTAGAGATTTCGTTTCCCGAGTTCAATGAGTTTTTTTCAGCTCTCTGCCGGCTGAACCAGAAGAACTCCCAACAGATCCAGAAGCAGTATTTCTGTAACTTTTCAACGACGTGTAATTTTTATCCTTCGGAGTTCACCAGAACTCAAGTTCAACTTAGAGATGGCTTTATTTAATACCTTCTATTTGTTACTCTTTTTTTGTAGCACCACCTTCTTTACGCTCAGTCCTGTTCCATTAGATTCCAGTAATACAGAATAAATCGGTAATGAAATATATTAGGATGGTTCACGTGAATATAGTGCTTCTTTCACACGCAAATAATTTTAATAAATTTATCACAAAACACCCTGAGTTGCAATTCATTGGAGAAATTTGGCGCCCAACGTGAATGTCATTGTCATTGCCTACATTCTGCACACAGAATGCTTCATCCTTGCTTTACGATAAAATTTGTTGTATGATGATATTCTCTATATGGTTAGCATACATCATAAACGGATTTAGTGGATGTGTATCATGTCGTAAAAGGTCTTATCGAAAATACGCGGAATTTTAGCCCAGGAATTCGAGTCCTTCAAGTGTATAAGTCTGTGTGGGGAGGTGTGATCGCAAAAGATAGAAATGCATACAAGCTCGAAAGCAAAGTGTGTGGAATTTA
This sequence comes from Cotesia congregata, assembly GCA_905319865.3. Classification (NCBI taxonomy): domain Eukaryota; kingdom Metazoa; phylum Arthropoda; class Insecta; order Hymenoptera; family Braconidae; genus Cotesia; species Cotesia congregata. The sequence goes on from CAJNRD030001123.1 coordinate 15,675,886, forward strand.
CCGAACTAAAGTCCGAAACTATTTAATGATCACACCCGTAGAGCGAGCGGTGATATGCGAATTTAATGAATTTATTGGATACACGGGAATGTGCACATCATTATGCATCTCACACATTTTCCAACAAATGTGTCTATGTATATGTGTGCTAATAAATAATTAAACTCCAATGAGTTGACGTATGGATATTTCATAACTTTCAAATAATATTTGAACTCCCAGGCATATTAAAACTTGCCGCCACGTGGGAGCGTGATGGCGATGAGTTTTGGCTGACAAACATGTCGAGCATTAGAGCAAAAAATCCAAGATGCCATGGTATCACTTTCGGTGGTGCTAAACGAGTGGGAGGATGAAGTTAAGACTGTGAGAAATTTAGATCGATCTAAAAAAATATTAGACCTCAAGGGAAGGAGCCAGTCTATTTTAAAAGACTATTCATCATCGAAGTTTTGCTCCTATCGGTTGCTATTACGGTATAAAGAAAAATTCTTCTACAAAGTTATTTTTTCCTGCTAGTGTTTCCGGATGCGCAGTTCAATTTTTTATTTTATTTTGTTTTTAACAAACTGAGTTAAATTTAATAATTCGATTTGCTGAATTTATCTGGGGATAAAAAGGGGAACAGGAGATTGTTTGGTTAAGGAAACAAGCAAGGTTTAGTTGTATTATAACAGTAGATAAAATAAAAATTCCTTGTCCTTGTATTCCCCGATGAATCTCATCAGCTTTTATGGTAAATTTCTATTTACGATTCACCCCTTCGCATCGCTCATCCTCGGCCCCTGCCTGTTTCTTGTATCTGTGTCATCATATAAGAGAATAGGATATTCATTACAACGTTAAAGAATGGCTTTGGGCAACAAACACCGCATAGTATTGTATTATCATTGTACGTAGGCGAGAGCTCGTGCGAAAAGAGTGACTGGTGTTGCAGCAGAGGTCACAGCTGACGTTCGACCCTCACTCCTGATAAATAGTCTCTGTGTATGCAAAGAAGACACTTATGACATCTATTCACGCTTCTTTATAATCTTCCATAAACATTTACAGTGTATTATATTCAAATAAATATTAAGACCTGCTGAAGCGTCTATCCTGGCGAATAAACTTCCAGTTAAATGAAATTTAGATCCATTACGATTGCTACATCGCTGTTCTGCTCAATGAAATTCCAAATATTACTATCAAAGCACCCAAAACTCCTCAAATGCATACAGACTCTAAATGGCATCATAGACGTAGAACAACTTTTAAATGAATTTAATTTAACAGTAATTGAGTTTTTAATGATCTCTACAGGAGGACTGTCAAATTTACCAGTCCAATCTCTTTTTATGAGCTTTCTTATGCACTATGGCTTGAATTTTACCACTCACGGTCTCTTCCCTTCTATTCTCTGTGTTCATTTGCTCATTGAACATTCGCCATAGCAGAGTAGGAACAGCATAAGGATTATTTTAGTCTTCAATTGTTCTTTTTTCTCAATCTAAAAATCTACATCTTATAATGAGGTTCTGCAAAAACCGCCGGAGCATAGCTTAGTTGGCAATGAAATGACAAAAAATACCTAACTCAGTGGTTTTCTCCTCCTCTTTTTCGGCCATCATTCTGGGCCAACCCAAGCCATACTATTGTAATCCTCATGTTCGAAACCCAGCGACTCAAGTGCCAAATTATATAACCGAAATTATTGCTACCTCATGCATTCAGAACAAGTAATTCAATAAGAGTATTTCTATTATTATCATACTCGTCATTCACTTTTATACTTTCCGATTGTGAATAGAACTTTCTTCTGGATGGCGGTGCCAAAAGAAATCACATTGGCTACTATTTTATACCGCAACTAATTCATGGTTTGTGGTCTAAATAAAAAGATGAGAGAAGGGAAGGTAATATGAAACAAAAATAGTTTTTAATTTTTTGGCAACCTCGTTATAGAACCCATCGACGCTCGCAATTTAAGCGCGACCACTAGAGGGCAAGGGAGCCATAAAACGTTCATTTCACATCGGGCGATCATTTTTATTTTATTTCTCTTTTGCCTCATTCCCTCAACTCACTTTTTCGCGGCTCCAGCCTCCAGCCGGTGTTCCCGGGAGTGAGAGTTAGTGGTAACCGGGAATAGACAATAGATTTACGAGGCGTTGCATTTTAATTCGTCGCCTCGCTCTGGTGGCACGGCGCCGCGGTAGACGACACGTTTATTGGACGATAAAACTCGGCCCCCCCCCCGCTCTCCTCTACTCTGTTCGCGGTGATCACCCGATACCCCTAGCCTCTAGCCAGCTCGAAATTTCACTCACCGGTATCCGATTTTATACTATTACTACCTGGAATGCCCGGCATTTTCCTAATTTTACGGCATTCCTCGCCACTTCATCCCCTCCTCAGCTATTCTGTTATTAATTTACAGTTCAACTTAGTTGGATTATAGATTCTTTGAATCCTCTTTCTCAAAAATACCTCTTGGATTTCATTTTAAATAACATTGTTTTCAAAATATGAACGGAGAATGAAATATTTTCAATAGTTAAAATCTCTAACCCGTGAAAAAATTTTTTTCATATTATTGTTGATATGTTCTAATATAGAAATTGGCCATATCAGGTCATATCGAGGGTTATATCTTGTATTAATAATTAACTATAATTACATCACTAGAAAAACATTATAAAGTAACCCTCACAGAAAAAATGTATACGAAAACATATAAAAAATGTATGTCTAATTTATATGTATTTTCGAAAAAAACCTACACGATCAATTTCTGATCTTCTTATATATATATATATATGTTGAATATATCCGTTCACATGTGAAAAAAAAAATCTTAAATCAACAACCAAAAATTTTAATCTACTATTTTTGACGTCACCTAAAAAGTTGTAATTTTTAAAATACGAGGTTGCATTAGAAAACTCCTTATATCTGGCTTAGTATGTCATGATAAGACTTGATATTCTAATATCATAGATCTGATACAGTCAGCTGTGCCCATATATAATTTGTTAATCAACAGTAATATTGAAAACCTCTTAACATGAAAATTGGCCATATCAGAAAATTTTTTCATGAGTTGTCTTCAAAATCCAACCACTCAAAAAAATATTTCCAATCGTTAGAATGTCTAGTTAGTCGTTATCAATAATTACACAAATTAAAAGTACCCCCCTTAGTGTATAGACACACCCCTAATCCTGGTTGTCTATACACTGGTCTTTTATTCAGTACACAAAGAAATCGATATTCAATCCATGATTCCGGGTCAATCGATACCTCGAACGCCCTTTATTTAATTTTTTTATTATTTCATTTTTTCCCTTTTCTTAACTTATTTCAGTGACTCTCTTAAGGTTAAACGTGGATCGGATATCAATGCCGGGTATGCTGGTACTAGCTGTGAGAAAAGAATATTCCAACCAAACCCAGCCTCTTATTCCCTCTACCCTATTTATTTTTAATTCGTTATTTTTCCCCGCAATCGCGTTAATGTATCCCATCGGTTCTGCGCAGTCACCGTCACCAGGTTTTTTTCTCCAGAGTATTTCTTTCCCGCTCGGTTAGTTTCATTTTATTTTATTTTAAAACTCTCTTTTGTACACGGCTCGAGAATCAGAATCTAATTTACATCCTAATTACAAAGGAAGGCCCACGATTGCAGTTGGAGCCCGCGTGCAATACTCTGAATGCGCGTGGTCGTTAAAACCGCGGTTGCTCGCCTGCCTAATCTACATTTGTAACGCGTTACTCTCATCTGTACACGACTAAGGAGACTAACGCTCTGCAGTGAACATTGCTCTGCCGCGAACAGTGAGCTCGGAGAATAGTACCAGAGATAATAGAAAAAAAAAAAAAAAAAAAAAAAAAAAATGAAAAAATAGAACTAACTGAAATAAAGGGAAGAAGGAGCAGAGTGTAAGAATAAAAATGAAAAAAAGCGTTAGCAGAAGTATAAGAAATTCTGTTCCTCGAGAATTCATTCCCCGGGGTGACTTTACGTGCACCACGGATAGCAGAGGAAAGAATGAGGAAGAAAGAGTTAAAAAGAAAAACTTGAATAAAATATATAGGACTTAGACAGAGTGCTAGACGTTAAACCAAAAGTTCTGAGAAAAGAAGAGGTTTGAACCTACACCGTGGTGGCTTTCTCTGCTCAGCTGAGCGGACAAATTCGATGTCGTAAGACTTATGATGATCACTCAGCAGACGACGGTGAAGGCGAAAGCCAAGGGAAGGAAAAGCCACCGGAGATCAAAAGAAGATGAATCCGAAAGGCCTTCTGTCCCTTTGGGACACTTGATTTTTTAATCAATTATTACTGACGCGAGCCGACGAAAGAAACCCCGAGAGTTTATAGCGAATATCGCGATTGAAATTACGGTATTCATTATTCCTTCTCGGATCTTTCATTTTTTTCCACTCTTCTACCTTTGAAACACAACAAGGCTTCTTAATTCTCACTCGTGGATTTATTCTTTAATTATTTCAAACTTTTAAATTCACGGTCACTTGAATAGGAATTAAAGCTACCATTAGAGAGGAAATATGAAGGAAAAGAAGAAACAAAACTTCTATACTGTTTTATTTAGTTTACCAAACTCGATACAGTTTTCTTGCGATGTATATGTTGGGTTTATTCCCTCTAAACCACTCGGTTAGTTTCCTTGGACCCCTCTCGAAAATTCAGTTTCATGAGTGAAGAGGAGTTGCATGAAGAGGAGCGAAGTTGAGCTCCTAGCTTGTGGATAATGAGAAAATGCAGGAAACTCACGAACTCATCTCTCTTATATTCAGCTTTGCTTCGGCTACTTGACAATCCCGCCCCGCACTTCGATCTTAATCACGCCAATGGAGGGCAAATTCGCCAAAATCACCAACCTCGCTTTCTCTTCTGTTTGCCACTCGAAAATAACCCTTGAATCGATTCCTCTCCACCCTGAGTGAGGTGCATGCGTGACAAAGAAGTCACTCTTGACCCCGGAACTGAAATTACATTTTTGAGGGTGAACAATGGGATCAATACTTTGCTACGACTCCTACGTGGGTGTTGAAAAATTGTTTCAGCTCTGATGTTAAAATTTATCGAAAAATTATTTTAGTTTTGATGCTGTTCAAAGTTTCAGAGATACAAAAAAAGTACAAATGACCTTTTTTTAAAAAAAATTAATTTTCTACAAAAAATAATTCTTATAATTTTTTCGTATCTCTGATATTTTTCCTAAAAACAGAATCGAAATAATTTTTGATTGCAAGAACCATCAATTTACTTTTTATTATTTTGAGTACTAGAACGCGTGACAATCCATCCATATTGCAGGAATAGAAGCAATAAGGAACTAAAGAATATTACTCTCTTGGAAATATAAGTAGTAACCAAGGGTGAAAGTGACTGAAGATGACCTTATCGATCGGGGAATGCTCATAAAAAATTAAGCCCCGAAAAACGTCTTCTGGCACTCAAGTACGCCCAAAGCAAGTTCGAGTCCTCTTCTGTTTTCCTTCCCTACGTGTCGCCCTAGCAATACCAACCAGCAGTAACGTTACAGAACGAAATAGCAGGAGGACTCCCTCAGGAATCACGTGGAGAAGGACCGATCGATACCGAGAGCCTAGAACCAAGTACAAGAGCGTCTTCCCCAAGCAAAGATTCTCTTCTATTTTTTTTTTTTTTTTTTTCCATTTTATTTTGTGGCGTGGTGTGTGGTTTTGGACAGCACACACGATAAGTCTAGGGTGGTGCGTGTGTCCCTAAGGTTTGTCTTACGTTATATTCCCCCAGCTCTCCGTCAGGAATTCGGTAACCACCCTCTCTATCAACTTTCTTTATCATCTTTTGTCTCGCTCTTTTTTATTCTCGTACTTACTCCCTACAGATCTCCCTCCGTCTTAGTCTACAACCCTCAAAATCCGGGGATCCGAGGTAATGAAACTGTTTCTCGGGAAGGGGACTCGCGGCTGACCGAATAGTTCCTCCTGCTTCTGAGGATAGACGAGGAAAGCTGAGAAATAAAGCTCAGGGTTATTTTCTTCTCCTGGTTCATCTGAAAACAAAAACTACCACTAACACGTTACACACTTACACACCCTTTATAATATAATATAATGTAACCTTTGCCTGGTATATTGCCTACAAGCTACGAGACTCGAATTCCAGATGCGTTGTCGGTCCGTTTGCCTGTACTAGAGGGGAGTAAATTTTTATATAAGTAAATCCAATTTCTGAATACACATCCAGATCTGCTATTCCTCCCTGCAGTTTTATTATTTTCATAAAAATAAATCGTATAAGTATAAGCAGTATCGCTCACGCTCCACTTTCTGCTGGAGGGTCTTAATTGACAAGTTTCAACGACAGCTGTCTATAAATTATTAAATTGTCATTCAAAAATTAATCCCTTCCTTTTTTAGAAGCTTCCCCATCCCCGGAAGTCGATCCTTTTATCAATAAAATTTCCGATAAATGTAATAATAGTTGTAAAAGCAGAATTGAAATAGCTAAATGATGTTTCGGCTTCACGGATAGGATAAATAAATGAAAATCGACTTGAGTGATAAGAAGAGCTCCTGATATAGAGAAAGGATCGCGAGTCTGAGTTTCGGTTTGCCAGTCGACAGTAAGATGAAATAATGCGATTTTCTACATCGATCTTTCCCGCCTTCGTACTCATACCAAGAACATCCGGTTTAGTTCTATTCTCTTTCTCTGACAGATATGCCTCTGTCTAACCGTCAAGTTGTATTCTCCCTGTCACGTATTTCACTGTGTAGTCTAGTCGTGTACATCTATATGATATATAATACATATAATAATATATATAATAACATAACGTTCGCACACTGGTACGGTGGTTGCCGGTAAGGCAACTTGCCACAGCAATCTCGTTTCCCCCCGGAAAAATTCTTCTCAATTATTGCAGACCATTGCTCATGTGAGTGATAATCGAATGATTATCCACTCGGAAAAATAAAATAGCAGTAACAGTGGCTAGTGGCTTTCGCAATTGAATCTCTCTGATTGCATCTTGTACATGTGCTTATTTATTTATCTCATGTTTTTTTTTCTTTTTATGTTTCAGGTACGTACTCAATTACTAGTTTTTCTTCCTTTCTGTTCTGAGGGATACGTGTAACCCAAACCTCAGCTCCACTTAGACTGCTGTGGATGGAAATAATGATTTAATAATGTAAGTAGTAGAATAGATATGGTACATTCCATATCAAATCGAACACTGAAAAAAAGTATACAACTATTAAAATTACTTTTTTAAATTGTTAACTTAGATTTTTAATATTCGAAAGATATAGTAATTATTGTAATCCCCTGATCAGCCCGGGCTTAAATTTATAAGATGAATAAAAGTTTGAAGAAAAAAATTTATAAGAAAATTAAAGAGAACATCTAGTTTAAAAAATAAGATTTGAACTTTCAATCTTAACAAATGCATAAAAAAGTACTTCAAATAATTATTTTGTAAATTTTTTTCAAAAATAAAATATCTTTTTAACATATAGACAAAAAAAAAACGAAAAAAGAGTGACTTCTTTTGAAAATTCTATCTTTTGAACGTGTAATGCAAGAAATCTCAAAAGTTCATGAAGAAATCATTTCTGGTGGATACTAAAAAATATCTAAAAATAGAGAAAATCAAAAATTCTTCAAACTTGTCCGTTTTGGCATACAATGCTCCAATTCGTATAATCAAAAAAAAAAAAAAATACAAAAACACTGAGTACGAATGGATTACTTCTGACGTAGATTAAAATTTTACGACTACCACTACAAAAACAGACACAGAGCCGTATCTTTCAGTTGTAGATTGTAGAGCAAATATTTTTCAAATGTCCCACATTACAGCGGATTAACGTAAATCCTTTGTTGTCCACAATATCTAATCCACTCCCTGCTGAGACGTGTGGTCGGCAATACGACGACAGGACTAGACGTTTCTCCAGTTCTTGTGTCCTGGCAGACCTGAAATTTAAGTGTATTAATTTATCCATGCACTTGTACACTCCCTTCTGTTGATGGTGGTGGTGGTGTACCCCCACGTATTTCCGCACCCTCTCGTATACTTGTCCATTTACATATATATATGTTTTCTTGTCGTGTAAATCAACCCAAACACGAGCACACCAGAGCACAGAGAATAGTTTGAAAATACAACAACAGCGACGACAATGACTACAACAACAACAACAACAGGAACGAAGAGTTGTTCGCGCGCGTGGCACACCCCCAAGTAGACGACTTAGTGCTCAAGCCAGATTAACGGGACAGTAGTTGCTTTAGCTATTGCGGAGAGTAAGAGCCTCCGCGTTTTCATTTTCCCAGATTAAAACGGGATTTAATAAAGCAACGTACGAGACTTTAATCGACCGCGGAGCTGCGGCTTGCCTCACTCCTTTCTGCCTCTTTTATATCATGCCATATATTCGTATATCATGTATCATACATATTCAAAGTTGGACTGTTGGAGCAGAAGCAGGAGCTGTTCTTTGTCCGCGCGCGAAATTGGAAAAACAAGTCGCGTTTTTGCCGGCCGTTAGAAACCCTCGTCCAATTTTATACACCCAGAATCGGTTAGTTTGCCTGGCTATTTATTCGTACAGGTATAAAGGGACCCTTCGAGCGATTCAAAATATTTTTCTGGGTATTTGTTTAAAGAACATCAAACCAAACAGGGATTTCGGTGGTGTAGCATTGGCATTTTATATTCAACATTCTACATTCTAAAAATCCAATAAAACAAAATGGTATTTGTCTTTTTGTCGCTTTTTCGGTGGTATTGTTTTACGTGACAATGTGGAGTAGCATCAGCAGCACCATCACCGTCAGAGTCAGCGTCAGTAGTATTTGGGTGACAGGACCCAATGAAAATTGGTAACGTCAGTTTGGAGCCTTTGAGCAAACACTGTAGCTTCCGGTTATCCACACTGGATTAATCCATTCTGCGAGAGAACAAAACGTTAAATGAATCGTGAAATTCTACTTCCTCATCGGCACACAAACACAGTCTAGAGTCCGTGGCCCAAGCCTATTTTCGTTCGAGCACGGAAAAAAACAAGAGACTCATATCCTAAAATAAAATAAAATAAATCGGGTAAAATAGAGTGCGGTAGAGGCCTTCCCAATTTGGTTAATGAAAAGTCTACACCGCGGCTGTCATCCTCTTCCTTTGCCACTCTGTTACTCTCTACTCTTTCCTTTCCGCAAAATTATCCCGTTTAATTAACGTGCAGCCTCGGGCGTGTCTTTATTCCAGTCTGGCATATCCCTTTTTGCAAAACAATAATCGATATCTTCCGATCTTCACACACCTTAGGTCGACATAAAACAAAACACTGTCTGTTCGAAGAGAAAAGCAAAATCGTATATTTTTCTATTTCCGCTCCCACTTCTTGATCCTTGTCTTTGGATTGTAATCTTTAGACGACAATAAAAATAAAGCGGCAAAGAATGTCTCCATGTCGAAGAACTAAACACGGGATCGAAGCCCCTAGTCTCGCCAACAAACCTGAGATATATTCCGTGGAAATCAGCCGGTTGGCCGCGGTCCATCTCCACTGTGTAGCAGTATATATAGGATGGTGGACGAAAAAAAATGAATTTCTGTTGATTTTAAAAAAGTAAACTAGTGACAGTGCCAAAAGTATCCGGTACCGAGACCCGAGACCTGGATAATTCCTCAGCATTGAGCTGGCTTTATCGTATTCGAAAACTCGCTGGCACGGGGTCGATGCCAAGGCGAGCTTTTTACATAGTTCGTTGACTCCAAATTGGGGGAGGACCTCCACGGTGATGGTCCCTATATTCCGACGCCCCCATTCTAAAAAAACCTCGAGACCCGATTGCCACCCTCTGTAGCGCACTCTGCTCCACTCCACTCTGACTTTAGTTTAAGGATATTAAATTTCATGAAAGTGCATTCACGCAAGTACATTTTTGTTCAACGACTATGGTGGTTATGACCTGTCGATTAAGGAATTTAATATCTTTAAAAGGCAATCGATTGCTGCTTATAAATATGCTTACAAATATCCATGCATTCGCGCCTCAATAGATGTCCATTATCATACTCCTATCACTGCCTTTATTTATCATTCTAATGAAAAAATGCTTTGTAATGCTTTTAGTTAAAATCGACTTTTTCGTAAATTGTCCAATTTTTTATTCATTTATCATCCATTATTAAAATTAGAATCATAAATAAATCCAATAATAGAACTTTGAAAAATTAACATTTTATTTAATCCTAAAAAGTTTTTACATTAAATATAATTTAACATATAATTAAACATGATTTTGAGTTTTTCCAACTTTTTATTTTTGTATTTAATATCAAAAGTTCGTTCGAATTTAATCAAATTCAAAGAAACATTTACTTTTTACGTAAATTTAAACACTAAAAGCACGTAAATAGTATGTCAGATATTATTTACGAATTTATTAGTATAAATGTTAGTTCGGATTGAAAGCATCCACTTACGATCCACACCAATGATCAAAAGTTTCAACAACAAAACGGCAATCATCACACATAAACAGTAATCTCAATCGATCTAAAGGTTCTTAACATTAACTACAAGGTACATCACTGTGAAGGACATTTATCAGTGATGAAGCAATTACAGAGTGCGTTATGTATGTCAAAGTACTCGAGTACAGATAGACAAATCGTTGGTAATAATTTCTATCGTCTAAACTAGCAGCCTACATTATGTGTATAAGTGTGGATATCGATCGTTATTTGAGTTATAAATAGCAGTAAGTCTGGATATAGACAGAGGGCTCGCCTACTTTATGAACTTTCAAGTCGCTACTATTCTACACAGAATATAACTACTACTAAGCTACGTGTTCTCTCAGCACAACTGTTTTACCACAACATGTCCTCCATAACTTATAACAATTCTATTCTCGGTGTCTATTTTTATTAGTCTACTTCTTTCCTGATGGCTTTACAGTCTAAAGCTAAATATAAAGTTCATAACTCTAAACTACCACCTCAATTTCCCGATCACACTCAAGATACGCCGATAATTGCTACGACTTACTAAATATGCTTTTTCTAAATTGCACAATCTACGATGTATACAGTGTAGAGAATTTTTATAAAATAAATACAATGAATGAGAATTCACGACCGCGATCCGATCTATTAAAATTTTTTTTTCTATGTGGAAAATAAAAGAAAAAATCAAACCCCATTCGCTCGCGCTGAACTGAAATTAAATACCAGTGGATCAACTAGCTCTGTGCAGTGAAAATGGAATTTTGACGTATCAAAGGGAACTAAATTATAGAACAACCCGTCTCCTCACATATGTGCATACTCTTCGTGGTGGAGTTGGTCACAATACCGTGTCTGTAATAGAAATTATCTCAGTAAAAGCTTTTATTTTTATGCCATAAAATAAATAGAAAAACGGTTCAAATAAAAACAACGCACACCCACACATGCCAATAACATGTATTACATTTTTATGTATTCTATTTGCCAGATTATTTTTTTTTTTTTAGTCACTATACGTCCTTTATATTTCGTCATTCAACACGTATCACTACTCTGTATTAAAATTAAATTGACCATCAAAGTAACTATAAAAAAGGGTATAAATGTAAATGCCAATGTGAACGTCAATGAGAATGCGAATTTATATATTTTGATCCCAGCAATAATAAAATCCGGCTATAAAGATAAAAGTTACTGTTATCGTTTACGTTTTTTTGGAGAAGGCCAATCAACGAGCTTTGGAAGGAGGCCTAAGATGAGAAATCCAACAAACAGAAACAGAAACAGAAATTAAGGCGTGACAACGACCACTGCCATGTAATATTGAGAAAACCGTAGGCCAGAAGCTGACATTTTAACGATCCAGGTTTTTCATGGTCAGAACGACAAAGGGAACCTTCGACTGTTACCCCTAAACATCGACTCGTCATACTCGACGAGCACCGGTGCCTACTGCCTTAGAATACCATACCATGCTAGATACAGAGGAAACGCTCGGAGTTATTACCCAGGGTTGTAGATTGGTATGGAGTTTTACTGAGAAAGAGGGCGCGTCCCTCACGTCTCGGTTTCCTACTCTCACTCTGAGTCATTCCATGAAATCTAGTAATAATAACCGACACAGACTTCATGAAATACTAAATTTTATTATCATGACCCATTTACATCTTTCGTGACACACCCATGGCATCACGGGTTGAGGTTTGATAAACTACCAATAACCTGACGTTGCCTACTACTATATAGTTTTGGTCGGTTCAATGTACACTCTCGTACACCATGATAGGGCTTTATTAACCAAAAGTATGTTTATTCATCAGCCGATTGCGTGTAGCTTAAAAATATTCATTTCCATAAAACAGTTAATGCATGAAAAGATATATATTAAAGCCGACTCTTTTTTGGTTTTAATCCTGTCGGTGAAATTCAGATTTTTGTGGCGAACATGGTTCATGATTTGATGTGTCTATGGCCCGAGTGTATGCGTGGAATCCTGGTGGGAAAACGCACAGATAATGGTTTCCGAAAGGGCAATTCTCGGTACAATTAGCTCTGACGTGTTTTGGCTCCGCGCCAAATTCACAGACCAGGGTGAGATAGCATTCATATACCGGGTATTCGTATCCTTGTGTCTCATTGACCTCCGGTCTCCACGGTACTACCAAATAACTGAAGCAAAACGATGACTCAAAAAAATAAAATTAATATTGCAATTCTGTAGCATTGAAAGTGTTTAAAAATCTTGGCAGGAGCTAGCAAGAAACAATGGGTTTAATCTTAATCAATCATCGAATAAAGTGATTCAGAAAGTACTGGGTAACGTCGATGCGGACTGATAAAATGGATGAGTTATTAAGAAACGGTTATCGCATAGATCAATTTATTACCATCATTTCTGATTGTTTTATCCACGAGCTCTCCCCAACTTGGTTATTTTATTTTCCTTCTCTCTTTTTTTGATCATTCGTTTCATTCTTAGTGCACTCAATCATAGTTTCCCGCAAATTGCAGCCGGTTTTCTGCGAAAACTCTAGCTCCTACCATAGACAGGATATCGCCGAGCATTAATTGAGCAATAAATTTTTTACTGCGACCACACCGAGAGTTTAAAACGTATAACTTAATGGCTCTTAGAACTGATAACGTGGATCATGTTCTGAACACGCCTTTCGAAATGGCCGTCATCATCTTGACGATGACATTAAATCTAAAGAAGATGTTTCCATTTCCATTCCTATTTCAAATGATCAGCTTAAAAACTCTGACAAGTTTGAAAATGCCTGATTAGTTTCGCCGATAATTCGGGAATCCATTGGCGAGCAATTGGCTGCATACTCCAGATTCGATCGATCAGAATGATACGAGGAACAATTCTTCCGGGCCATTTATTGTCACCAGACAGAAATACGTCTATGTATGTGGTAATTACAGCAGACATAGAGCATATAACATTGAACATAGAACATAGGCTTGAAGCGTTCTTGCTAATGGGCAGCTTTATTAGCCCTAGGTTCTGGTAGGACTAGTCCACGTGCACGAGTGATGACTCGAAACGTCTGGTGGTCAATGCCATTCCATGCTGGCTGTATATACATTACACATTACACACATTCAAACTGCTGATGCATACATACGTGAATAGAGTATCGTGCGTAGTGTATAGAGCTGAGTAGGGAGCAGACGGGCAAGGGGTTTGCGAGGAAACGTAATTAAGCTAGGCCTGGTTGCACCCTCGTGTATATTTCGGGATTACCCTGGATCGCATGGAATGCTGGTTGTGTACATCTTTCCTTATTGCTACAGACCAATTTTCCACCCCATACTGAACCATTACTCCGCATAGTATGTAGTATGTAGTATCTAGTGTGTTACATGTATCGTGTACGGGCACGGCTATAAGTAGTTATAACCTACAATAGAACTTGTGTTTTCGTAACGTTACACCCCCGCTCACCAGCGAAACTTAGTCATGTCATCAAAATAAATTATCGTGAACACATTATTAAATTTCATTGTATTATTATATTAATAACATTGATTTAGAGTAGACCCAATGAAATAATCTCGCAGCTGATGTCACATAAAATCATCGTTAAATTAAGATGAATATTTATTAGTCATCAGAAGATCTAAGTTGACAATCACTCATTTAAATAAACAAAAACTTTCCTGGTTATTTTATCACTTGAATTATAAAATCGTTTTTATTTTTGAAAACTTTTCATCAAATGCCAATATTAATTTATTAATACTAATAATAAAATTGTAAAGTTGGTTATCAGTTGATAAAAATTCAGGTTCTAACTTGTTCTTTGATTTTAGCTAATTAATAAAGTTTTATTAAACTTCATTTAGCGGTGGACATTTTGAACCGGTTGAACGAACACTGTAGAGTTAATTAAATGAGGACACGTTCGATCATATTAAAATAATCTAGCAGTTTACCCGGTAATTTACAGCCCAGAGAGAAGCTACGGATTTGTAATTACACGGTAAGCTAAACCCGAGTCATAAACTATTTCAATAGTTTTATAGTTTATAGTTAATGCAAGAAATAATATATGAAAGATAGCATGGATAAATTTTATTTATATACATCCATCTAAACGAAAACCTTCATGTCTGACTGAGACTAAGACTAAGACGTCTTCTCGCTCTTCTCATAATTCAGCATCAGCTTCATCTTCATCCTTCGCGTTTCTTCTTGTTTCGTGTTGATTATACACTACTAGAGAGTATTAAACCTCATTTTTACCAACAAAATTATCTTGAGCGGCTTGTCATTACACCCAAGATTCTGGCGTGCCGTTCCACGTCCTTTCTTACACCACCGGGCTCTATAATTAACTGTATAAGCTTGATGAACATGTCTTTTTCTTCTTCATTATTAATATTATCATTATCATTATCCTCATGATTATCATAATAATTAATATACCAAGTTAAAACTTTAAGTATTAAAAAATCTAAATATCGTGCCTCAGAAATTAATTACGCTAAAATAATTTATGGGATTAAATTTTAATTAATCCAGGAGATTTATTTACCATTTAAATCAATTAACCTCAGTCAGATCTGATGTGATGTGATGGATTTTTTAATTTAAGCGACATGATTTAATAAATGTACTAGGCTGTAACAACAAATCTCTGTTGATGAAACGGCGACGTAATAATCCGGTAACTTGTATTACGGAGAACAAATGCCTCTACTCCCTTTAATTTGAATCTCTTATTGCTTTGAAACCTATCGCGAGTGCGGGACTGGCGAATAGTCGCGTGTTTAAGCTCTATGGCTGTTCGCCAAGTGCCGTGGGCAGTTATTCGTATGCGTATATTTCGACCACCCTCTGTACTCCACACTCTGTAGCCTGTAGTCTGAACTATACTCGTATTCGGTCCTTAGTACTAGTATGCTTAAACTGAATTTAAAAGCGAGTAGAGTGAGATGGTTAAGTCTCTACAAATGTTAGTATTATAGCGCTCATTTGCGAGCTTAAACTCCACTTATTTGACAAACTAATCGGAGCTTTAATCTCCAAGTGACTCAATTATTAAATTTTCTATTTTGTGTAAACATTAACTCGTAGTTCTAGTCCCGATAATCACCGGAAAAAATTTGCCGTTTAGTAGATAAGTGATTGAGATGTAAAAAGGTTTTTTTTAAAAGCAGCCACTCGAAACTCGATTGTTTATCGATTAAAAAAGTTAAGCTTTGAAGTAATTAAGTAGATGAAAGGTTTAAAAGTGCTGGTTTAGCCAAAATTATGTCCAAGCATGAAAAATCAGTCGATAAATTGCTTCACTAATTAACCAACTTTTATTTTAGACCAAAAATTTGCAAACTGAATGGGTATTCTATCATTTATTCCTTAATAATTTGAAGTTGTTGCATTTTTACGTAAATCCTCGAGTCTTTAAATATAAACATGCAAAGTCACAAAAATATGGTTCAGAAAATCGTTGACAGAGGGTAGTAAGGTAATTGAAGTATTTAAGATGCGCACTTGAATAACGTATTTAAGGGTCTTAACTAACAGAGAGGAAACCGGGTAAAAAGGTACGTGTTCAAGGATTGAGAAGGACGGTCTGCAATGATTGCGCTCCTGGCATCAGACATTGCTTTCTTCCTCCTCATTCTCCTCCTTCTCTTTCTTATATTTCTTCTCCAGTTATGTATAAAGTCTTGACGTCATTTCTCTCAGACTTTGATGCTGACGAGATTACGAAGGTCTCATTCCACTCTCATTCGCAGATCCTCGGTAGCTCTTTTCTTCCTTTAACGTCGACGACGCAAATGAGGTCGTTAAAGGAGGATTTCCTCCTGAAAACATCCGCCATGCTTTACATTAGACAATTGCAACGGTGGTTTTTTGTGTCTCATCAAAATGTTATTCCGTTTATTTAAATTAAACTAATTTCACTCTTTGCTATTTATTTAAACAAAATTACCATTTTCTTCTTCTTATTTTTCTTTCTCTTGTTTCTATTATGCTTTCTGCTTCTGACGTGATAAAGGATTCAGTTGGGTTCACTGTCATTGTCATGCCAATTAGCAAAATTATATAGTACCCTACTCTATTCCATCAAGGACACATCTAATATTTGATATTTGATATTTGATGTCTGATATTTCATAGCGTTTTATCATAAAGAGGCGAAGCGGTACAAAAAACCAACGTCAAACAGTAAAATATTGACTGTAGACTATAGAAAAGATTCAGCCATAGGAGAGAAGAGTTATCAGAGTCAGAGGTGATATTAATGCCAGACGATTCCGATGGTACCGTCAATCATCCATTCGCAGAAACTAATAACGTTTGAATAACTGGAAACCTTCTGCGTTTGATCGTGTCTGTCAAATGTCACTCCACTGATACAGATACACACACTACACTGATATTTATACACGCCCTAGCAGCTGCGGTGATGTACTGCTAAGCGGTGAATGCATGATCGATTAATCAAGACATATTTCCTCGGCTTGCAAAACCGAAATATTTCATAATATTCTCAGGGATTTCATCGAAATTCGTGAAAATCAGGATAGAATTTTGTCAAAGGATCAGTCGGTAATTCATTTCCATCCTTGGACTATTAGACGATAGACGAATAGAACCACTGGAATTAAACGAAAGGCCGCAAGCCAGATCTTGCTTCATACTTAAGCTTGCACATGGCACATAGAACATAGAACACAGAACATGGAACCCCCTTCGCCCTTATACTACTATGCATTCTCTTTGCGTCTGGTCTAGAGCGAGCATATGAAGCTCCGGAGGCAATTTTAATTTTACCTTAGTCTATGATTGTCTTTCAGTGTTCTCCGAAAACAACTGACTCGGAGAAAAATAAAATCTGGATAGAAATTATGACAAATACCAGGAATTATTGTTTGTTTGTTTGTTTGTTTGTTTTTGGAGACGAGAATTGCTTACCAAGGGAGATTATTTGCAAGAGGGAGATTATTAGCATCAACTTAATTCCCGGTGATTACATTGTACAGTACGACATCGCATTGTATTTTTCATTTTCTGCGATTGTGTACCTTTTAATTCTGGTCGTGTACCGACGACCTGAATCCACTCTGGCTGTTTAATAAGCGCAGGGCTGGAGTCTAGAGCTAGAGACAAGTGGTGCTCTAAGAGACACTGGATTCCGCAACCGCAATATCGGTATTTAATAACAATGAAACGCTTTCGTTGAAAAACTGATGATCTAGTTAATGTGAATTTTTGAATTGTACGAGGAAGACCAAGAAGAAGATTTATGAATTTTTGAAAATGCTTTTAAAATTAACCGTACATTTCAAACAGCAGTTATTGCTAATACCCAGGCTTACGCCGTGCTAATATTAGAGCAAGTAGAATTAATCCACTGACATAGACACAGACATGGAAGGAAATTTCAGCGGGTATTAATAGCAATGTTATTTTTTAACAACTTAAAGGGAATGATAAAACGGGTAATGACAAAGGCAAGTGTCGAGTCAGCAGAAACTATCTTGCTGGATCATAATCCTCGTGGATTCACCCTTTCGATGTTCATCCACTTGGAGACAGCAAAGCAAGCTTACTAGCATTATGTCCGACCAAGCATTTTTTGTCATTCGTATTTCATTTTATATTCCCGCAACCTTCTACAGCAAAAAGCTCAACTGCCTCTACACTAGTCACTAGTTCAGCATTCGCCCGTTTAGTCTCTAGATATGTATAAAAGGGACATCCATCCCGGGTTTGGATGTAGATGTACGTGAGTTTTTATCCTCGATGTATAGATCTCCAGCCTATTGTGCCTTTCCATCGAAATGCAATTGACGTCCACTCGGCCACGAAATAACGCACATTTCGTCCAAGTACACTAGCGCCAGAACACTGGAGCACCAAAGAGAAATGCCAGTGTGCCGATAACGTGTCTGGTTTATCTCGTCTGATCGCACATCGAGAACGGCTGGACGTATAATACACGGTAGACAGGTGAGAATGCCTGGATTAGTGGATCGTGTATCATGGGGGAATAGCTGCGGCATTCAACTGCTCGTAATTCCTCCCCTTGATCCGAACGTTTGTCAGTTGGTCGACGACGCAAAATTCCTCCCGTCTCTCCCACGTACGTAGCTTCTTCTTCGATAAAATCATTCCAATCGTCATCCTGATTTATAGTCTTTCGTCGTGGTTCTTCGTCTCTTAGATAAATTTTGCTTCGATTGGTTTTAAAATCATAAAAGAAATAGTTTGCCGAAAAAAAAATAATCAAAACCTGTTTTTATTGCGTTGATTACACAAAATTTATACGTCCCGTGATGTCAGAAACCAAGGCTCAACAGAACCAAAATTCCCATGCCAATAGATCGTTAATCACTAATATCTAACACACCCTTAACAACACATAAGTGTAGGCGTATGACACCTCTTACTCTCTCAGTATCTCAGTCAATATTCGTTGTCAATGAAATTTCCATTGTCTCAATTCAGATGCCGGCAAACTATGTCTCGTTGGAGATTCTGGTGGTTCATCCTGCCTCCAGCCGGCTCATTGTAAATTATTGAGCCGCTGCAAATTATTCCGGTGCTTCTGCTCTACTCGTCCCTTTATATCGCGTGGTGCACCTAAAATCATGGCTGTACAGCCGATGGCCCGATGTAGCTCTGGCTCCCTCCATGAGTAGTATACATGTAAATATGTGTATGAGTCTGCTGAATCGAGCAAGCCTGCTGGAATTGGACGGCAAAGGATAAAGCACCTGACTAAATACGTAATAGAACGCGTCGGGATGAATAACGACAAACAAAAGCCGGAGTAGAAACCAACTAATTAATGAAGACCGAAGCTTGCCGCATAATTTTACCTATAACCCCGGTCTATTTGACATCTCTCAATAGCGTGAACTAATATAATATCAGTGCTTTTGACTTAAATCCATAAGTAACAGCCCTCCTCCTTGATCTTAACTGCTTTACACATGACTAGCTCGTTTTCATTTAATTTTTAATTCATTTGTTTCTCCCGGTTGACAGTTCTATTCTCACTTAGAGACTTTTCACAGCAGAAAACACCGTGATAATAACAAAGGTGGTTAATTCGCTGAAAAAGTTTCCACCGATTTGAAATGCAGAAAGCTCTGCTAATGAGAATAATAATTTATACATATCTTTGGGTCATTTTCTCGCCTGGAAAGCGATTGTTTTTCAGAACAAAGAACGAAGAAATGAAAATGAAAATGAAACTGGTGGAAATTATTAGCCTTTATGTTTAAGCACGGTTAAATTTCCGAGGCGAGAAGCTCCCTAGGGGATGTACCATACTTTTCAGGCTAAGTAGCAGCCATTAATCCAGACCATAAACTTTTTCGCGGTGAAAGATATCTAAGTGCGGTACATCCGGCGGACACTCGCCGCTTACTCGACGGTACATGATACATAGACATGTTTAAAACAAGGGAAGACGTGTGCGAGCTTCAAGCAAAGTGAAAGTACGTAACAGTATAACAGTAAGACAGTAAATATATATACGTATATATCGAGGATCGAAGAGGGCAATCTTTTCCGTTTGACTGCATAGGAGCAGCGTTTCGGGCCATAAAACTGGCTCGTGGACACGGTTGGCCCTGCCCGTTACCCTCAGTGATCTCCTGATGCCAGCTCAACTAACCTATCGTGCTCTCCGAGTCCAACCTCACTCAATAAAGTGATTTTTCATCCACAATCCGATGCACTGGATCGCGATATTTCACTTGCTATCACCCGCCGAAATCTTTCCTTTTATTCATTTCCTCCTTCTATACCTCAAGCTGTACGTCTGTGCCCGTGTTTTCTATCTATGTCTCTCAAGACAATATATATATTTATATAAACTCTTTATCTTAGTGGAGTTCACTGCTGATAGCACCTCCAGAGCTCCTTTCATTCCGGGTTGCTTAAGTTCAAGGATAAGACACCAGATAACACTGAAGAGAGCACTAAAAAATAACGATCAAGTCGACTAAACTAATGCCGTGAAATAGTCGGCTATTATTTTGTCCGGTTAAAAATATATGTTTCCATTTATCGAGATCGTGATTCATTCTCTATCTTTTTCTCTCTCTTGTTATTTGAATCGTTTATTTTAAGAACCCCATAAGTTCAAGGCAATTTTTCAGGCCAGATAAAAACATACTTTTCTGTCTATAGCTTATAGTTTATTGTATTGATAAGAAGTAGAAGTACACAAGCTCTTTTATTGCAATCAAATCAGTAAATTGAATTGTTCATTGAAAGCAACCAAACGATGATATGGATCAAGATCAAATCACCTGATTTGTTGGATGAATTAGCAGCTGCTTGAACGTGTGGGTTAAAATAAGTTTCCTGGTGGTGAGTTGGTCCTTATAACCCCTTTTTGAACCTTCTAATCGATAATCCGGCGAAAGAGCTTCAGCTATAAAGCGAAAGGGCTTCAGCTTGGTGAGAGCAAGACGCCTTATCAGGGCAAGCTAGTGCAAAAAGTACTTTTGAATAGAACAAGCAGTCGGGTTATGTGCAATCAGAACTATTGGTCACTCGTTCGGAAGTCACGTTGCTATTGGTTCTTCGTAGATGACTAATCCCGAGAGATTACGTCCTTTTAATACTTACTCGATGAAGAAAAAAGGAGTAACTAGACCTAGGCAGGTATGAGAGGGTATGAAAAAGCTCTGCCCGGTGAATATAGCCTAGGGCTTAGTGGCGTGTCTGTGTTGCTGCTCAGTTCCGTATCCGGACGTGCATCAGCTTAAAGCTTCCTCTCTCCGCTGAAATTTTTCTCTCTCGGCCACCGTTCATTCTCTACATTCACTTCCGTTTCGCTTTTGCTTTTACTTTTTTTATGGTTTATACACTCTTCATTCCTTCAGCCCATGCCTACGTGCTCATCCTCTTCCACGTTCTGGAAAATAAAATGGAGAAAGTGAAAATAAAATGACCTTATCCTTTGGGGGGTGGGATTTGGTTGCTGGGATGGAGATAAAATGAACAAAATATTTAAAATGGCAGTGGTAGGTTGAGTCGAGGACGAGGGTGAGGACCAAGCAAAAAATAAAGTACATGTGGATTTTGGGTAGTGGCTAGCTCACGACACACGTTTACAGTACTTTGATAGCGAGCAACCAAGGGTAAATTTACTACCACCAGAACAAATTTATGAGCACAGCTGCGACAGTATGTAGGTACCTCTTGGAGTGTTTTTTTACCATTTTTTAAGTGCACTTACGAGTGAGAGTTGTACTGAAAAAAGGGAGAGTACATGCAGAAATTTAGTTGAGAGCGAAAGTGCTACATCAATAATACTCGAATAATACGCAGCAATACACCGGTGTCCCATACGTTCATTCCTCCATGCGAAATATCATCTACGTACTTCACGTATTCAAGGGAAATATTTACAACAGTTTCAGTTTTTTCTGTCAATAAAGGATAATACTCTCGGAACTTTTATTTCGATACAAATAAACCCGGTAAATTCAAATGGAGATCGTTACACAAAGAACAAAGTAATGTCAAGTACCAATGCTAGTTACTATCCGGTATTGCAGTCCATTCGATAAATACGAATATGCTATTCGAGCAATTCTGTTTATTAATTGTCGGTAGTTTTTAGAACTTATGACTAAACAAAAATTTGGATTTAGTAATTTTACCTAATTTTTTTCGATGGTTTGATTGTTAACAATAATTATCGTATTTATTTTAAAATTTAAACAACTAAATTATGATTAACTGTTATTAAAAAAATCTTTTTTCAAATAATTTGTTTTAAAATTTTAATAATAAAATTATAATTGACTAAATTTTTGAATTTAATTCCATCATAATATATTTTGCAGCACTAATTTTATTTATACTCCTATGAACAAACTATAATTGACTAGATTTTTGTCATAATAATTGTAAAAAGTGTTAAAGTTTTGAAATTTTACTCTAAATTTTTAAATTCAATTCAATATTAAAAAATTTCACTATGCTCAACTTTCAAATTGAACCGAAATAAAACTGATCTAAAATTTTTTTGCGAAAAAACTAAAACTATAATAGAACGACGAGGATCAAATAATTCGCTCGAAGCTATATTATAGACAACGCCTGTGAATATTGGACGTAAAATCACCGAGGCATTTACCCACCGACGTAAAATCCGCAGGTATTTACCCTTTATGGCAATATGAATATACTCCGTCTGATTCGAGGTAATCCTGTTACAATTCTGTTTGGTTGCGACCCAGCATATCTATAGTCTTCCCGACGAAACAGAATTTCGCCAATAACAATCATTCCAATCCATTATCGCTAGTGCAACCATCCCAGCAGTTACTTTCACAAGAGTATATTTATAAACAAATTTAATGCGATTACCGGAAAATATATGTTTTAATTTAACCGAAGCGAAGCTTAGTTTTTTATGAGAGCTTTAGTGGAATGCGGTGTGTGGTGGGTGATGAAAAAATTTTAAAATAAAATCCAGGCGTACGTATTATACGGTTTATCGCAATTTTTTGGTTCCGAGCTGACGTCCGGTGGTAATATGTTGGCTATTAGCTGGAATTCGCCCTTCGATCGATCGAGCCTGGTTCTTCGGACCCTGCATCCTGCATCGGATACGATCCTACGTATTTTTGTATATAATGACAGTACACATGACAACACACTTAAACAAAACTATTGATAGACGAATCTTCCTCTCTTGCTCTTTGTTGTGAAAGTGCGAATCGCCGTTTTGTTTTCTCCTTCCTATTATATCCGGAATGTTGAGCTTTTTTCTTTGTTCGACGGGCAATCGACAAAACGTGTAAATTCCATGGGGCTGCAAGAGAATATTCCATTTCCTTTGGATCGATGCTTTTAACTTCGGCGCCGGTTTTGGTGATATTCCAGGCATTAATCCAACCTGAGTCGATCGAAACTATCGCTAAATCTTTTTTAGTTATTTTATGGGCGGCAGTAAGTCCTCGTAGGCTTTTATACCCGGAAATAAGTTTATCGGTAAAAGTCTCGATGTAATTGTTACATAAAGTCGGGCTTTAATTTTAATCACTTGAAATCGAGTGATAGTGATTGTGATGGTGATTCTCACCGGTAAACCGATAACTACTTGAAAGCGGTTGAACTTCTTTTATTACTCGGTTTAAGTGCGATTAAATGACACTCGGAAAAAGAAATTTCATTTTATTCATTTCTATTTTTTATTTGATTTAAATTTTATTCTACATCGCAGATAAATGAACAATGATTTCACGTAAAAATCAATCCTTTCTCTCTCAACCATTGTCTCTTGAATATTTTTTCCGCATCATCGGAATATTAAACGGCAGAAATATCATTTCCGTATCCGCTCCATTCGATCTTTAACGTCACGAGATGCGATTCACTGCTCTGCTTAATGATCTCTATTTTTATTCCATCGAGACTCTTTAGATTCTCAATGATATTAAATTATTTTTTACTGAATAATTATAAATAAACTATTTAAATAAAAAGAAAATTTTTTAACACTTGAAAATAAATGTATATATATATGTATATTTTTTTTTGTTACAGGTAAGCCTATAAAAGAAATATTTACTCCAGTTCCCGCGAATCCATTTAAAGTAACTATGAAAGGTAAAAATAAAATTTATTTTATTTGTAAGAGTTCAAAAAATACTTTTCTTAAGATCAAGTTTGAGTTAAGCTTTCTGTTCACGTAACTGCAGCTATGAATGCAACTAGAGCATTTAAACTTCTTCTCAAAGCGCATCTCCCTTTAAGAGTTGCTTCTTGATAGATACTCGCTTTTCGCGTTCCGAGAAATAGCTGTTTGTACAGTGATATCTACTCTAAACTACCTTACTTTTAATATTTTTGCATTTCATTCTAGTTTTTGTGAATAGTCTATTGGATTTAAATCATAAATAATCCTAAAATCTTAAAAATTTTCATTTTTTCTTTAACTTAAAACTTATATTTTGTAAAAATTTTCATTTTAAATTTTTTAAAGAAATTTTTAATTATAATTAAAGAATCACTTGACACCAAATTTAAATTACTTAACTTAATACAGAGTACACTAAAAACTTCTTAATAGACTATTTATTAATACAATAATCCGAGCAAGTTGGTGCATGAAGCAACCAGAGACATATGCACAGGTTGGCGCTTCATTTCCGATTCCATTTCCGATGTGGGACATTTAAATTGCACTTACTCATCTCCCTGTTGGAGTCAACTGGAAATGACAATCATCCGGCTTACATAAGCATATTTCTCTCGACAACACACACTCCTTCCACATAAACATCCAAATCCACCTATATATATTCAAAAGCTCATGTACTATTCATTTTACAAATTTTCGTTAACTTCAATTCAACTGTCCCATTGTTATGACAGCACTTTACAGCCAGAGTCCCTCTGAGGAAAGAAGATTCATCAGGGAAATCATCACCGCCACCAAATGTTCATTTCTTCCTCAGCTTTCGAGTTTTTCATTATGCATTTACCGCAGCTCAATTTATTATTTAGAATCGAAATTAAAATAAAATTGTAACAAAATTTGAACATAATATATGTGGCTTATTCCTGAAAATCAAAGTATCAATTGTATAACGCCTGAATAACACGTAATATTTGTTGAACGAGTCTCGACTAAAGCAATCGCTGACGCAGCAAGATTAAGGAAGTAACAGGTGGTGTAACATCCCCTGCTGCCTGTCGCGGATATCAACGTGTATATCATACTGTGCAAACAATCTCATTTACAAATATACAAACGTCTTCCTAAGCTAACATTTGTAAACAATGCTCGTGCATATTGTCCTTGTTCTGTTCAACCGCCAGACGGTTATCTCGTGTAAATATTCTTTGTCGCTATCGCTGTGTCGTTTACGTATATCAACCAAATCACAATCAGTCCCTTCACTTGCCGAGTAAACAACCGCCAAATTGATTTTTATTACACACCCACTACATGTGTAAACATAAATTACTTCTCAATTAATAGCTTCCTTCATTTGCCTTTTATTTTTTTTACACTAAAAAAAAAAAAAAAAAAAAAAAATTACTCAATTAAATGAAAATATTCTCTTAAAAATTTTACTCTTACATCAAAATATTGAGTTCTTTTAATTCTCATGAATCGAGACAAAAAAAACCTTGAGGATAAAAGGGAGTTCTTCATTAAAAAAAATTTACGAATTTAACGAAGCAATTAACTATTTCTGAATAATAACTTTAAAAAAAATTTTTTTTAATTTTCACGAGGGAATTTCGAAAAAAAATGAATGCAGTTTAAAAAAAAAATTTTTTTTTTTCACAATAATTTATTCTCTGAAAAAAATTTCAAAAATTATCAGCTACTTACTGATTTCAGTTTCATGATTTTTATTCCGAGATTTCATATTTTTTATTTCATTAAAAATAAGTATCAAAAAATTTTAAAATGAGTTGAAAGAAAAAATGTTTCTTTACTCTGTTAAACTAAATCAATAAAAATTCACACGAAATCATCGCACTTGTTCCAATTCCTATTTCTGCCCTCATTTTTTATTTTTCAATCTAATTTAACGGTGTACTGGAAGAAAAAAAAGCAGTTCTGTAGTATAGGGCCAATCAGAGCACACTAGACCCCGGAGATTGCTCCGATGAAAATAGCTGGGAAAAAGTAGCCCCCGTATGTGCCGTATGTATGTTCTTGTACTTCTATTGACTCCCTGGATGCCAGTGCGTTTTTTTTCGGGTCTTTTTGCTCGGGAAATCTTACAGAGTTGAATCCACGTGGGATCGTTAGTCTATACGCGGAAAGATGCATCTCCTCGGGGATATCCGGAGCATGTAGCGTGCACCAACTCAATGTAGTATAATATAATAGCCTAAGGCATTAGCAATGTCAGTGAATATAGATCTAACATGATCGCGAATCAGTGTCTAGTCAACATTTTTCAGCATAACGAATTGGTAAACCGAATACCGACTGGGAACTTGATAAAAATAAGCGAATAAAAAAGTAGAGAGACGGGAAGAGGAAAGTAAATAATAAAAAGCTCAAGTCAAGTTTTAATTCAAAAGCGCTGTTGAAGAATGAGAGCGCTTAATGAAATCATTATTAAACTAGGTCAACTGTATTCACATTCTGAATTAATAGATACACTTTTTTTTATTCTACCGGCGTCTCTTCCAAACTCGTTCATCATTTTTTTCTTTGTTAAAGTTATCTCCACTTGCGATATTTTTATTCTTTTCCTATCCGAGATGGTTTGAATTATATTTTCAATTGTAGAAACTTTTCAAGCAATCAAATTAAATTATGAATTTAAAATTTTCTAAAGTTAAAGAGAGAAGTTCCTATAGGTGGCTCAAAATTAGTTTTTTTGTATTCTTCATAAGTATTTTTCTAAGTGATAAAATAATCATATCATTTTGAAATTTTAACATTTTTTTATTTGAACTTTAAAGAGAACAAAAAATTTTTATTTTTTACAAAATTGTGGCTTGGTGAAATTTTTTTTTTTTTTGGATTGATCTCGAATGTGTGGAGATAATTTGATAAATAGTTAATATTTTTATTTTTTTTTCCTTGTCAGTGTACTTTGAATATATTATATTATATTCAAAATATAAAACAAAAATCGATTTTTCTGAATTTTTAAAGGGATTTATCTCTTTTTAAAGTAGTCGACAATTAATTACAAGAAGAAATGATTTTTCAATGCGATACGTATTGACTTGACTGGATCTTGAATAAAAAAAGGAGACCTGTTTGATACTTTACTTTCTTATCCTCCGATTGGAGATTATTATAATAAATAAATGTGTGGATTTGGGTGTAAGGCAGGCAGAATGTGTAGGGTGAATAGTTAGCAAAGATTTATAGCCGTGAAATAAGAGAGTTTTTAAAAGATAGGATCGATAGTCGAAATTTAAAAGCCCGGTGTCACGAATCATGATACTCGTGCAGACGTAAAGATAGTCCCCTCAGGCGGTTGGGTATGTTTTTATCCAACTTTTAGATAAGAACGGCTCGAGGAATATCATTATGTCAAATTAGTCGGATATAAAGAAAGGAATATTATAAGGGAAAATAATAATATTTAAAAAAATAATAAAAATAAACAAGATATTGTGGGCTGCAATTTGAATCTTTTTAGATAACAAATCGTATCGATCCAACTTTTATTTTACGTTTAGTGAAACTCTACGAGAAAACGACTCGACCGAGAGACTATATAGATACCGAGAGTTTTAGCCCAAGTCACCGCGATCGCGAGTAGAGTCGCTATACTCCTATCCCGTAGTTTTAGATTATGCTGCCAACAGAGCCGAGCAGAGAGATGAGGACAGGAAAGGAAATAAAAATAATAGAATGGCAAGAGAAGAATTGATGAGATAAGAGGATGAGACACATCTCCGTTTTCAAACTTCTCTACCATAAAAAAAGTCTCCTTTCCTCGCGGATCAAACCAGTTAGTTTGAGATTGTTCAGGCAGTTACTTCCACGATCCTCCCCGACGGTGTCATTCTTTCTAATGCTCCGATCCTCGATTCAGATTTTCTCCAGTTATTTTTATTCCTTTTATATTATCGCTGAGAATATCAATAGAAATTCAAAAACTCTTTCAATAACATAACACTTAAGATAAACCAAATTATTTTGCTGTTTTAAATTCATTTAAATATACACCTACCTATTAATGCGGCGAGATGGATACATTTGAATTAATATGATGTAATTTATTTATTAGAATGTATAAAAAATCGACAATGTTTTTTTTTTTTTTCAAGAAATACCTTGAAAGTTATGTCTAATATTAGCATGGGAAAATTTTTTTTTTTTCAACTTTGAAATTTTGTATCTTATAAATCGATGATCATAGTCGCATAAGCAAAATATATTCTTATAGAAAATTGAACGCTCTACGAAAAAGTACTCTTCTAATTTTGCCATAAAACTCTTCCAAAAGTTAATATTAGAAAAAATTTTGAAGTTTTTCACTTCTTTGGTGAATTTAACAAATTCATTGCAAAATTTTGTTGTGAGTATTAAAATTTAGAGCTTTAATTTTTTGATTTTTTTTTCTTATATTTTGATCAATATTTTTAAGGTACTTTTTGAAAAAAAAAATCAAAAGTAGTCGATTTTTTTGATACAATCTAATGTAGGTATACACAGCCTGATAGATTTGTATACGACATTATACAATACACAATACAACTCTTGTATTTCCCTAAGAATGCCCGAGGCCAACAAAGTAAACTCTGTTGAGCATAGGAGCACAGGTAGTACAGACACAACGCACTTGGACGGCTTCGACTTAAATTAGAAGCGGTGTCTTGTGATATCCTTATATTATGCCGCCTTGAGTTTATTTTATCAGATACTTGTGCCTGTGCCTGCATAACCGTTGCAACTTTATGAAGATCCATTCGATTAAAGTATAATATGTTTTGTGATCAAATACAAAGTAACTAAAGGGTCTTCAAGCCATTTCGATATTTCTATTATATATACGGAAGTTACTGCAACCACCGAGTGAAAAATGAATCAAAATAAATGGCTATGTACATGGCATCAGTGATATATTCTTGCTTTTAGCTGACGGTTACTGTATGGGCTAGACTAGACAATTTTCTTGAGAATAGATCTGTGGATAGTCTGAGAGAAAATTAATTGAATTTTAAAAATGAAGTTTAATAGCAATATAAAAAGTCATATCTCTTAAATTTTAGACAGGCTTTAAATCCTCAAAATTGATTATTTAAAATAATTTCCACGCTTCACTAATTAAAACCCCCTCAGACAACAAGCACAAAGTTAAATATAATTTTCCGTATCTCTTTTATCGCGAGATCCTCTTTAGCTTCGTATATCCTCGCGTCATTCCGAGCTTTGTTTTATTTCCCGAGGGTCCGCAAGATTCCGGTAGAAGTAAGAATTAAAATGAAGGAACTCAATTGAAAAAAAAAAAAAATAAAATAAAATGAAACAAACGACATCAATTCCAGCATCCACATTTACATCCTTGGCCAAAAGTCCCCGTAATTCATGACTATTTAAAAGACAATTAATTACATCTGTAGAAGAGCCAGAGTGCGAGTTACTTTGAAGTAAACTCGCCAGTCACTAAAAAGACATTTGTACGAATATATAACTATCATAGCTTTCTCCTTTGAGCTGTTATGCACGGAGACTTAGTGTCAGCACACGAGTAGGATAGGATATGAGTACCAGACGTGTTCGGAGTTTTCTGCAGTTTCCATATCCATATCCATATGCACGTCCCGATTTGTATACGTCTTAGACCCTCCGGGTCGACACATACGAGGCCTCTCTTACTTCTAAGATCCTCTGCGACACCAGTCATAAACTTTATGGCACGTATATTCCACGCCCATGTTATGCCGTTGGACCTTCTTCTTCTTTATCATCTTCTGTCTTCTTTCTTTTTCTCTTCATCTCTCCTTTCTTCACTCACATACATAAACGTATTATACAGATATAGACGTATAAACATTCCTGGTATCTAAGGACGCTGGATATCGCCCCGTGTGTTGCCTATCAGCTGCGATATACTTCGAAGAAACTCTTGACACTTGTGTCCTTATGCCAGTAAGAGCTTTATTGCCTAAGAGTCAGATTAAGCTCAGAGAGCTCCTCACCAAATAAAAAATATGTACCCACTTTATCCGACTCCCATGGGCTATATCCGAATAAATAACTCACTTCTCTGATAACCCGACATATTCACACCGAACATCTTTATCCATAATATTTATCCCTCAATTTATAATTATTTTTCATCAGTAAGAACAACTTATCGAAATTATCGCAAGCTGGGTTGTCAGCTTAGATAATTTTTTACAATTTGGGATATTTTTTTTAATTTGTTTTTATTATTATTCAACATTTTTGCTTTTAATTCATTTTCAATGGAAAAATTTTTATATCAGACTATAAAAATAACAAAGTTTTTAATTTTTTTTTTTATAAATATGAACGTCAATTAATGTCACATGTTTAAAAACAAATTGGTTTGATAGTTGATTAAACTAAAATCTAACATAATAGCAGATTAGCTCCTTAAAAAAGTCAAAAAAATTATTTCTCGTTAAAATTTGAAATACCTCAGACTTAGCTCTCTTATAGGAAGAAGATTCAGCGTTCATATGCCATCTGTCGTAGATTTTAAATTATAAAATTGGTCGAAAAATTATATATAGGCATATCAGACCATTCATGGACATATGAGTGTTTTTTTTTTATAAATTGCTTTGCTTCCAAAATTTACCATTACAATTATGTCTTTTCTACCTCATATAACGTGATTTATCTAATTTTTAAAACAATTCTACTAGTAATTGAAAAGAAGAAAGCAATATAATATAAATTCATTAAAATTTCGAATATTTGACGATTTTTTCAAATTATTCTACTTCTAGCAACTCTGATCGCATTCAATGACACCTATCTTTGATTAAAAAAAAAGGAAAAAAAAGTAACTGAATAAAATTAATTATTTTAATTATAGAGCATGTATATTTGGCTCTCCTGATTTTTTTTTCTAAAATAAACTGGCTCGTGTAACGGAGATAAATTACCGAGCCGTCTTAGTTGATGTATCATCCTAACTGGGTGCATGGAGGATCAGAATCCTATCATAGATGATAAATAATTCATGTCTGTAGTCGCATCTCAGCGACTTGGTGTCTCCCAGTGGTAACTTTGAGTCGGACTCAGTTAAACTTTCTTTCTCCTTGTTCCTCCTCTTCGCTCATCTGTCTAGTCTTCTGTTGTCTGCTGTCTGATGTCTGCTGGTTGCTGGTTGCTGGTTGTTGGTTGTTGTCTTCTCAGGTTCTTCTGTTCCATTCTTTGAGCGATCGCAAACCTTGGAAGTTGTCCGCTGCATCACTCTAGTACTAGACTCCATTGTGTATAATAGCTACACTCCACTCTACTCGACTCTACTCCTTTTATTTCCACTATAGTATGGTGCAGTATCTTCTATACTATATTCATATAATACACTACACTGTAAGCTCGGGATTTAATCGAAAGAAAAAGACAGATGAGCTACTATCCTATCTTCCATACTCTAAAGTAAATGACAGTCCATCGTTTTTATTTGCTCTCAACATTTATCCTCATTCTTATCCTTATCCGTATACATCTCAACCCGCATAGTATACAGACGGTTGCTGCATTTATGATGTTGATATTGATATCATATCATATATGATATACCATACAATATCAAACATACAGACAACTTTACAGACTTGTCGATCTGTAAATAAAAGTTTTTACGTCGCTAAAATCATAACTATAACATTTCATAACATTGTCTGGATTTAAGTTCATTTTTTTTACTGCACAACTTTACTGTTGTTTGCTTATTGCAGCAACAATGAGAATAAACGCGAGCAATGGTAGAACTGGAGCGGGATAAAGAACACGTTAATTAAAACCATTAACCCCTAACCACTTTCGCAGTAAGAGTTAGCTCCTCTACAATCCACCTTCTACAGCCTAGCTTACACCCGCCTCAGCGCCTCTACATTCTACCTAGTGACGAGGTTCTGCTCGTGTAATTAATCCTCTAAACAACGAGATGCCTTTCCGTGTCGCGAATAAAAGCTCGAGAAAGTACTAATACACGAAGATAACTCTAGATACGGTGACAATTCCTATTAGGAGATAAGTAATTACAAAAAGTTATTAAGCATGTGACAATGTCCTTCAAAATTATAGAAATTCGTAATTAACTTTTCCTGGCGGTAACACTCGTGAATATTTATGGAATGGAGAATGAGATGAATATTCGGTAGTGAAAATTAAAAAAAGCATTCCTGTATTTATTCGCGCAACTGATACACTCCCTTCATGATACATGGTTATCTCTATTTTTCCTTTCGAATTCTGATATTTACGTCAACATACTCCGATAGACATGTATATGTGCCGGGCTTTGTTTGCAGAGCTGAGTGATTGAATTTTCGTCTCTCCCTATACTAATGGACTGACCAATCCCACTCCCCTTACTTGTGCTTTTAGTCCACTTTTCCGAGTTGAGATATATTCTATGTCCCTTTTAGACTTGGAATAATATACACAAACGATCTGTCATCTGCTATACGTAAATTAAACAATTTACTCGGCCTATACTGAGTTTCCTTTACTCGGCTTTGCAAATAAAACCATCCAAATACTTGTACTTAATATTTGAATATCTAGGATATAATATCTATATCGGATTACTAATAGAACTGGTATCACTTACAATAACTTATAAAATAATAATAATAATAATAACAGCCCTCAAAAAATTTTCTGATGTGGTCACATATGGACCAAAAAATTTGACATGTCCATTTATAATTTGTGAAATGTCTTAATATGTCCATAAGAGTGATTCGAAAAAAAAAAAAAAATTTTATTTCTTACCAACAGGCTTAAAAAATTTGTTCTTATAAAAATGAACCTGTCAAAATAAGATCTTTTTTTTTTTGACAAAATTTTTTTGTTCCTTCTGATTTTTTTAACTCACTAACCAAATACTAGTAAAGAATCGAACGCTTTACAATAAAGTTCACTTGTGACTTTTTGATAAATTGAATCTTCCAAAAGTTTTTTAAAATTAAAAAATTTGGGGTTTTTTTTTAACTTTTTTAGTAAATTTATCAGATTCATTTCACAATTTTGCTCCAAATCAAGTCTGATATATCCATATCAGAAAATCTTTTACAATGATTATAATAATAATAATAAAATCGATAAAGCAAGTAACTTATTTTGGTGAATAAAAACCCTTCACGGAAATTCATTTGAGCTTGTCGACGATAACGAGTGAGTTTATTTTTAAATATAAATTATAAATATATATGCACAAATTTTTATCTCTTCACGTACGTATATTTCCTGGCTGGAAGATTATTATTTGATTTATAACCAGAGTTATCTAGAAACCATCAATTATCACCGGGATACAGAGTGATAATTAGTGAGTCCACGCGATTAAATTCTCTTTCATTTTAATGCTTCTCTCTACTGTATAAAATCCATCAGTGGTTGATTCTTTTCCTTCTCTCTCGGACTCTAGATTTCTTTTCTTCGTTATTTTTTGCATTGACAATAAACTTTCTCTCTCGATGCGCCCACCCTCGAAAAACTTAACGACGCGTCGGCATCGTGATTTACTCGACACGCACGTGCGGCGACGATCACAACCAGCCACCACATCGCTAAATTGTTATCGAGTCGTTTTCATAGCAACAGCAACCCATGTGTTAATGGGAAGATAAACCATAACCGAACAGAACGTAATAGAGAATATAGAATATAGAATGTCTACGGTTCATTTGCCCAGGGTGTTTTGTCGACAATGTTTTATTAAACGGCTCTTGAAACAGTTAATTAAAATTTCTAATACCTCCCAGCAAACTTCTTTTTCATTATATATAATAATTATTCAACAACATTAAAATTAGAATAAAAGTTCCAATGTTTTATGGAGATAAAACGGTTTAAACATTTCTTGACTAATTAATTGGGAATTGTCGGAACAACAGCCCTCGGGGATACAACGGTCATGAATTAATTATCTTTCCCCTATAAACTGACCACTGTCATATCTCAAATATACATTTCAACTAGGTCTTCCTCCTCCTACTCTAGCGCCACTTGTTCATCAACATCTCCACTACACATTTTAATCAATTCTGTACAAATAAAATTATTAAATACATCGCCAGTCTCAAATATCAAACTAACATTGTAAAATCTCTCAGCAAAATTCAATACATTTCTTTGGTAATTGTTTTTATTAGTTTCACGGTTTACAATACTACACTACATAAAAATTATACTTAGAATTTTATTTTGAAGAATCTCGTATTTATTTTTATTAAAATAATATATTAATATCAGAACAATTAAGAAAAAAAATTTTTTTTTTACATATTTTTTAATAAGAAAAATTAAAAAAAAAAACAGATATTTTTATGCGTAAAATGCGTAAGAATTTAAATTAAAGCTTTTAAACTAATTAACTCTTTTTTTAACTTCCCGCTAAAAATCTCAGATTTTCAAAAATCGGGAAGTTATTGTTTTCACCCCGTTTTACAAAAATCGAGTTTTCATCAGATCTCGACGTTTGAAGGTCACAGGAAGCTTCCCTGACTATTTTTTACGATGATGTCCGTACGTCTGTATGTGTGTGTGTGTGTGTGTGTGTGTGTGTGTGTGTGTTTCGAAAGGGCTTCATTAAACTTAGATTTCCTGAAAATTTGAACCAATTCGGACCGGTTGATTTCGAGAAAATGCAAAAAAAGTGAAAAAAAAGTTGTTTTTTTTTATTTTTTTTAAATATCTCCGAATTGGCTGAACCGATCGGTCTCAAAAACTAATCAGCTCTTAACCTTGAAAACCCCCATCGATCGCCGCCGAAAACGTCAGAATCGGTTGATGCGTTCGTGAGATATCGTTGTCGAAAAAAATCGAAAAAAGTGTTTTTTTGTAATAACTTCGAAATTCATGGTTCGATCGATTTAAACTTGAAAATTTTTCATGGAGCTTCAAAAACTGCATCGATTGCTGCCAACCGCGTCAAAATTGGTTCATTCATTCAAAAGTTATAGCAGTTTGAAAATTAAAAAAATCGTGTTTTATCAAATTTTTATAAGACTTTTGAGCTCGAAGAGCTCAAAAACATCAAACAGCTACTTTTTTATAGAGCTCAAAAAAACTACATCGATTGCCGTCAACCGCGTGAAAATCGGTTGATTCATTCGAAAGTTATAACAGTTTGAAAATTAAAAAAATTGTGTTTTATTAAACTGCTATTAGAGTTTTGAGCTTGAAGAGCTTAAATTGACACAAAAATAATATTTTTGAGCTCAAAGAGCTCAAAAACGTATTGTGTAGTTTTGAACACTTGAGTACAAAATGAGCGGGAAGTTGCAGGGATGGCCTTTAGGGTCAACCGTCATCCTAATTTTTTTACACATTTTTATATTAATAATTTGAAAATTTCTTTGAAATACATCGCAATTATATCCATTAAATTTTTTTAAAAAATATTCTATATCAATGGTTTAATGGTATAAAAAAATACTTGACTTTTTCATAATAGCTTTTGCAAGAGATTTCTTTTTTTTTTTTCAATATGACTTACAAGAGACGATTTCAATCAATTATACAAAACAGAAGATTTAATTCCCAGTATTAGAAACAAACAAAGCACTTAAGAGCCTCTTCAAAAATGATCCGACTGACGAGTAAAATTGTCAGCGAGAGGAGTGACAAGCATGAAATAAAAAGTATAAACGTCGGATCGGCTGACATGGCCGCTGAGAATAGTATGTGAAGTAAATTCTCGAACTCGTTGACGTTTCTGGTGAGCAGCGGTTGATATGAGGGCCTGAACTGAGGATCTCGAGCATCGAATCTCAAATCAAGAAGAAAGAAGAAAGAGAAGGAATAGTTTATAAATATTTAACGATCAATGACTACCGAGGGCATATCTTCAGTACGAATCAAATAAAAGACACTGAAGAATTGTTATCCGGACAGAATTTGCCGTCTGAATTGAGGAATTGAGCCACCGACTTCCAGATGAATAATATTTATAAATATAAATAAAATACCGAGTACAAGTAAGTACGTCCGTCTCCGTCGTACATTCAACAATGTCATCCTTAACGTCACTTGTTAGTCAATCGACAATATTCCTGTCGAATTTAAGCCCGTCCATTCAATAAATTCCGTATTCTTGAGTCCTGTACAATTCGATGACGATGACAATGACAATAGCAAGGAGCTTCAACCTTCTGTCGACTATTCTCCCCTTTTATTTTATTTTCTTCCTCGTATACATCGGGCCAAATTAAAATAACCTGTCAATTGGATAAGTGAACCAGCTTTCAGTCTTACTGTCGTGTCCAGATACACTGCAAATTTTGTTTTTATCCTTTTCCAGCCCATGAAGATCCAGGATCAGATCCACTCGTTTTAGTTGTAATTAGAGCTCGGAAACAACGTTATTAATTAAGCCCATCAAACGACGGTGACGAACAAAGACCGCTAAGAAACTCACCGTCTGCGATAGACGTTTACAAAGCTATTCATTTGCGCACGTGCGTTTCCGTCGGATAATACACGCAATGTATGAACGTGGGTGGTTCTTCGGATTAACAAATCCATGGAAAGTATTCCAGTTTTATTATTAATTGTTCTAATTTATTCTTTTTGTTTATAAATAAATTATAGAACGTGACATTCGGGCGATCTGCATAAAAGTTGAATTAATAGTAAACCCCGTGGCTCTAGAGTTGGGGTTTGACCGTTCGTTTGTAGAGTTTGTAAAGTCCCTACTAATTATCGCGGTGGTACCTGCCAGGTCAAGTTAAGTCTAGGAGAATAAAATGGAATAATTATAAGTGGGAATGAATAATGCAGAGGGAAAATTATAGAAAAGTTAATGGGTAAATAATTGAGATAAATTTAATTTTGATGAACGAAAGGGAGGCCTGTCACCTGCCTATTTTTTTTTTTTTTTAAGAATGTTTGAGGGTTTATTCTAATGGTGCGTTGGAAATATTTTTGAATTTTTATGAGATTTAAGTAATGACTTAAAAATGTATTTATTACTTATAATTTATAATGAAAGTAAGTTTTATATCTTATGTAAGTTAACCGATCGTTATTGAGCGATGTTATCAATTTAATTTGAGTTATTACGAATGCATTATACCTCCATTACACAATTTTTAAAACTCTTAAAGAGATATAATGTAATATACTTATCTCACTGAATATATTAATATATTAAGATAACGATGAGAAAAAATACGAGAGAGTTTAAATTTATTTCTTATTAAAAGAAATCATTACGAGAAATCTTCAAATTCTGCCCTGAATCCCTGAATTTACATTAATTTTAAAAAGATCTTTTGTAATTCATTTATACTGTAGAGTTGATAGGTGGAATCCCTTTCACGAAAAAATTTCGAAACATCAAAAGTCTTGGCCAGGAAAATTCAAAACAAAACGTCGAATCGTGTGGAAATAACCGAAGGCGACAGTTGAAATTATGAATAGAAATCGATATGTAGATTGGAGATGAGCCGATGAAATGGAAATTAAGCAGTCTTAAATCTACTGACAGATCTCGAATGTCTTCTAACGAGTTCCTATTTCCATGAAGAAGACGTTTTCTATTTCGGTAAAGTAGACTCTCCAGGAGAAAAAATAAAATACAACAAGTGATGGCAGCGAGAAAGTATATAGAGCATGCTGTGTGGTCTGAGAGAAATCTCAGCAAAGAGTCTGTTGTGTTGTGTGTTATGGGCAAGTGAGACGTTTTTACTCATCACAAAATGCTTTTACGTATGTTTAAATCTTGCGAAACAATAATCTGACAATAGTTATCATTATTTTAGAGTTAGAATCGGCTTTTATCTCTAGCTTTGTAATATTAGGACTATACTGTAAAAAATCTGGGGAATGATTTTCGGAAAGAAATTCCAAGAAGGATTTTATTTACACTGATAATTAAAAAAAACTCTTTGGAATGAATTTTTATATTTTTTTTATTGATTAAAAATAACACAATAATTATTTATTCGCAAATTGCAAAATTACTTTTTCCTTAGTTTGATATCACAAATAAATTTTAATAATTGAAAAAAAAATTGCATTAATGTCTTTTTTCAATTTCTACAAGTTGAATTCTCTTTATAATAATTTATTCGTTGTTAAGAAATCATAAAAATTGCCATATGTCAGTTAATTTGCGTAACATTAAAGTAATTAATTTTATTCAATTAAACATAGTTATATAAATAATTTTATTTTTTACTTTTTACGTCAGAACCTACCAACAAGATTTAAAATCAAAATAATCTTTCTGAAAATTTGGTTCAATGTTCCAAAGTTAAATTTTCTGGAAAAATATAATTAATATTTATAAACTTAAACTATAGATGAATTGTTTGAAATATTTGTTAGTAATTTGACTTATGAAACTTTTTTCAGTTGATCAAATATTTATTTTAGTCTAAAACTCTGTACTCGGATATTTTTCGAATTGAAATCCATATTCTCTACTGATTTTTTACCGTGTAATTATTGTTGTTACCGTGCTTTCTTACAGCCAGTATAGTACAGACACATCATAAATAACAGAATTACAAGCCGGTAGTAAAGCACCGTGCTCAGTGGACCGATTAAAATTATTACGTCGCCGACGCAGAATTCGGACAGTACAAGCTATGGCGAGCAGGTTTAATATTACCCTGAGGTGTGTTTGCCAATTAATTGCCCGGACACGTCTGTCCCGAGAGGAGACGTCAAAATCAACTCAAGACCAACGTCCTCAGCCCAATCTACTGGACCCAGGACTTTTGATGTCTCTCACTCAGGATCCGTAGGATAAAGATGAGTATGAGGATGGATCCCTCGGGTATCTCCAAAATATTTTCCTCCAGCCATTTTTATTCGAACATTTCTATATCTATGTATGACACGAAATACGAAGAGGGTGGAAATAAAACTGAGACGCCAGTTTCACTTTCCGTCGGCGATTTAACGGGCCAGTGAGAAGGGACCTTAGGGGAGCCATGAGACTATGCCGAGTCACAAGTTAGCTTACTTGTCAGATCACGTGACAAGTTTTTAAATTACTGGTCTTTAAATGAACTGGAGCAACTCAGCGTCAGCATTTACGTACTTCGGTTTTCGGATGTACCCAAAGTTTATTATTTAATTGCGCGGATCAGAATTAAATTAATAGCACCGGGGTATTAATTTAATACCAGAGTATAAGTAGGTAGTGTGTAGCGCCGAATTAGTCGGCACAAAAGTAAAGCCGAGCTGAAAAAAGGATAATGGAATGGAAGACGGATAATGAAATGAGATAAATAAAATGAAGTTTCTCTATACACTTTTGCGCTCTTGGAATAACAATGAGGCGTGAATCTGAAAGGACGAGTTTTTAGCTGTCAAAACTGGAGCGAAATCATCCTGTTATTGATCTTGATCTTCGAGAACCAACTAACTGCTAATAAGAAATCGGTATTTCTTGTGACGATTTCGGGAGCTGAGGCTGAGGTAGATGTTGAGGAATACGAAAATATGAGTCCAGTTTGAACAAGTGAATAACCGGAGAAAAGGACACAAGGAGCCAGAGGAGCACTTGTCCCATAAGTGGTGTGTCAAGAAGAACAACATGTCTCAAGATATTCCTCCTTTTGACTGTAACACTCCTCTTCGGCGAAAAAAACAAGTGGAAATGTTATATATTATATGTATCTACATTGAACGTCCAGAAAAAGAGAATGAGAAAGTAAAGGGATAGTAAAAATACCGAAAAGCTCTTCCACCACTGCCACCCAGACGTAGACAGATCATTTTTTATTGATACTCTTGTTTGACTTTCCCGGTGTAGGAGTTTAATGGACATTTTCCTTCCCACAAATATCCTTCGGGGTGTATAAACGTCTGGCCCGTCCAAACGTCTGGACGTCACTTACCGCTGTCAGCGAAAGCCAAGGTAAAATCTCTCGAGTCCAAAGCTTTCGACCCTCTGTATTAATACACTTGGTTCTGTGGATCCTGAATTCTCTAGCCTCTTTTCCACAAATATACGCCGAAATTTTACAGGGCTGACCAGTCCCATCGCCACTTACACTCTTACTTGCTGTCTCAAAAGCGCCGACAGACGTCTTCTTCTGCTCCTTCTATTTCTTGTGAGATTGCCAAGTTTTGACATAAAACTTTTCCAAGCCACCACGGATTTAACTGGCTTTTATATAATATTGTTTTTAGCTATAAACCAAACACTTTTAACTCAAATAAATAACTTCAAATCTCTACTAATAGACCGCTAAATACTAAAATAAAATTACGTTCTTTACATAGTCCAACTTCTATTTCTAGATTAGTTTTTTTTTCTTAAACTAAAATTTAAGCTTACTTCCTAAATAATAAGTTGGAACATAAAAGTACTAAATAAAATTACAGACACACATTGGAATTCAAATAAACTTAAAATTCTGGTCTACTACACGAAATTTTAAATAAAAAAAAAATATTATTATTATTATTATTATTATTATATTCTTAAAACAACAAATTTCTGTTAGAATAATTTTTTCAATGGCATTTAAATCCCGCATAAATCACTTGTAATTTTAACGATCAGAAACATGTAAAAAGTAAACGTGGGTTTTAAATATTTGTAGCTCGTAAAAAGCTCGTAAAATAATTTAAAAATGGAATTTAGTGACCGGGTAATACTAGGCTGTCAGAATCGAGCTGAAGTTGTCTACGAATCTTTGAATGAAGTTAGCCGTCCAAGTTCGGCGGTCGGGTCGGTCTTAAAAAATTTTCATGGTCTCTAATTATATGATTTGAAGCAAACGGAAGCAAATTAAGCAGCGAGAGCATTTAATCTCTCGAGAAACTAATACTTAAACTATCGTTTCACATGACGCATATAAATATACAAGTCATAGTTTACAGAGATTGCTCGCATGCTTCTTGCAATTTCCTCGGTACTCACTCGTATATCTGCTGGTATTATAGATAGTGCAGCAGCAGTACGTGAGAACCGGTGTCTTTTTTGTTTTTAAATGCTCATAAATACGGCATTTATCCGTCCTTACACTTACAATTTAACTAAATGTACGGTTTTAATCAAGAATCAAGAATCCCGGGTTGATTGCCTGCATGACTCTCGGCTTATACTCATACCCTCACTTATCATTTTATTATACAATTATGAATTGAAGTAATAGAGTAAAGTAAAATTCACACAATCATCCGAATCCGTCACATCAATTCTCCGGCGCATTGTGTATGTGATTAATTTAATAAACCAATTAAAATGCCGGCATTAAACCAAATTATTTTGACGGGAATTAATTAGTAGGCGAAACCGCTAAAATAACCAAGTCACAGTGAGCATCGAGCGTGGGATAGAATATCGAATATTGTATAATACAATACTCTGGTGTACTGGGAGACAATAATAGTGCATTATACAGTAATATAATAGTAGTAATAGTTATAGCGATAGCAATCGTAATAGTCATAGTGGAATACTAGATTCAAAATACGAAATCGTAATTACCGATACCGAAACGTCAATTTGATATAAACTCGCGGTTTTAAGCTTTTCTCTCTTCATATTATTTCGTTTATTGTGTGCATGTGTGTGCGATTACTTTCAAATGAATGGTAATATTATTAGCATTAATTGATATAAATTTTGGACTGTTGATATTGGTATTGATGTAGTTTCGCAGGGAAATATATCGATGCAGTAAATAGTTGTCAATGCAGCGATTGTGATAAAAATAAACATAATTAAATTTTGTAATTATTGACTTAATAAATATTTGACTATTAAGGCTTTTAAAATACTATTGAGGAAATTTCGTTTATAAATGCTATCAAATTTAAGGGAAAAATAATATATTTCTTTAATTTTTTAACGAAAATATTGCCTATAATGAAGAAATTAATTTAATGGTTAATAAAATTTATCGTTTATAGTTAATTTAAAAAATTTTTACCTATAAAAAAATGTTAATAAAAAATTTTTCATTGAAAAATATTATTCAGTAATCAATGAAACTTCCTATAAAAAAAACTCAATGTTTAATTAATAACTTTTTAGTTTTTTATAAAAAATTTTTTAATTAAAAAAAGTAATTTATATATTTCAATATTTAAGCATTTTAGTAAAAATATTGAAGATAAAATTTTTCTACAGTGATTAAATAAATACATCAATCCATAGAATTAATAAACGAGCATACGTAGTGGCTATTAAAAAATGCAATAAAAATAAATATAAAACTAAAGTTAATTTTCTCCGAGTTATTTAGTCATGAATAGCTGAACTAAGCATGGCGCCATAAATATTGATATACATGAACATGAGTGTACATTTTAACTGGAATTGGAATTTTGTATATAATACAAAGTATCTAAATGCTTGATAATATGGTCCTGATAGTGTGTTACGAGTAGAGAATGTGAAACAGACGAGGCCACAACGTGCCCATAATGTAAGTTAATGTGTAACTACGGGTGTAAACAACAAGTTACGTCGAAAGCCATAACGTAGGCGTCGCACAACAGTGCGTAACCTCCACCAGTATCTATCCCAGTATACCAGTAGCGCTGGAACGATAATCGGCGCCACTGGGGAAATTAACTATCAAATCGTTAAGCAGAGGACGAGACCGATTATTTCTCCATGTTAACTACAATAGTTACGACAGTATCATGGCTTACCTGCCCGTTCCACCAACAAATGATATTATTCTGATGCACTTATCAACCGATGCTGCTGTACTTGCAATCATAGAGTGCTCACTGATTGCGATAACCAATTCCCGTTTGCATAAACATAAACAATTTGATTTATCTCTGTATTTTTAATTCTTCGGAATTTTTGCTTTGTTCACTCTTGAACATTTTGTAAATTAGATGCCGAATTAATTATACCGCAAATAATAACACATATCATCGCGATTATAAGTTTGCCTCGGAATTGTTTTATACAGAATATACGTAGATGTAAATTAAATTTAATCAAGGAGACTCTTGCCTG
Source organism: Cotesia congregata (assembly GCA_905319865.3). NCBI lineage: Eukaryota > Metazoa > Arthropoda > Insecta > Hymenoptera > Braconidae > Cotesia > Cotesia congregata. The sequence continues at coordinate 15,719,004 of CAJNRD030001123.1, forward strand.
TTGCATGCAGAATACTGCGAATTATTCAGCTCACTCAGTTACTTAATTAGTTCGTTAATTTGTTGGAAAATTAACAAGCGAAAAGTATTCCCTGGTAATTACCCGGGGGTTTTATGACGACGTATAAACTGTAATAAAATGTAATGAAATAATACATAAAAAAGCTCTACTATTGTGAGCCTGTATATTATATTCTTGTACAGATTGAGCCACAGAGGACAATTATTTAGCGCGATCTATCTTGTTTTTGATCTCAATGGAGACTTAACTGCAGAACTAATCGAGACTATCGCCTACTGACTTTGAGAAATGTTTGTATCTATATTTATATTTATATTTACATGTTATGTGAATGGATGTGGATGAAAAAAATGCCTGTTTAGTTGTATAGTTCCCAGTTGATAGAATAAATAAAAAAAACGGGCGGCCAACGCTGATCGGATACCTACGCGATCCGGCTTCACTGGCTCCTTCTCTTTGCGACATATTTATGGCTCCAAGAAATAACGATCAGTTTGCACGCCAAAATTTATCGCTACGTAATGCGGCCTAAATGATGCGCTGGTTATGAATCAAAATCAACCGTGAGATGAAAATAAATGCTAATATGATATTATGTACTTTGCCAGCAATTGTGGAAAATAAAACTTTTTTTGCTGACTAATCGGAAGGGATCGTTAAAAAATCAGTGAATATCTGAGTATGGAAGTAGCTCGAACGAGTTTCATAAATCAAATTGCTAACAAATATTTCAAAAAATTTATCTTAAGTTGAAGTTTGCAAATATTAATTATATTTTCCTGAAAAATTTGACTTTGGAACATTGAACTAAATTTTCAAAAAGATTATTTTGATTTTGAGTCTTGTTGATAAGTCCTGATAAAAGAAATAAAAAATAATAAATTATTAATATTATTACGTTTAATCAAACAAAATTAATTATTTTTATGTTACTGAAATGAACTGCCATTTACAAATTTTTATTATTTCTTAACTAATAAATTATAATAGAGATAATTTTTTTAAAAAATGCAGCTTGGTGCAGAAATTAAAAAAATATTGATGCGATTTTTTAAAAATATAATAATTAATTTCCTACAACTAAGGAAAAAAGTTATATTAATTTTTAAAATCTCTAAAAATAACAATTATTTTTTTATTCTCTATTCAATATAAAAAAAAATATAGAATTCACTCCGCCGTGTTTATTTATTAATAACATTAATAAAATCCTCGAGCTGAATTTCACTTTGTAGGGATTAAATTAACTAAAAATCATTCGCTCAGCAAATTACTCCTAAAATTTTAATAATGGAGGCTACCGATTATATTTAAAAATCCTTAAAAATAAATAAATAATGCAATAAAACAAAACACACGATATCATGATTAAGTTTTGAAAGATGAAGTCAACAAAATTTATCGACTATGCATGAGTTATGGCTTACATTGTCCAATATAAATAGTTACACCGGAAATTTAATGTTTTGCTCAGTGCAAAAATCTTGAAAATTTTCAATAATATTTTTCGATTATCTACGGGTGAAAATTTATGAGACATTGTCTTCGTCACATGGCGCAATAGCACGATAAAAGGGAGAGAGAGTTGGTATTTCACTGACAGAACGGGGGGTAATCACGATCGTGGATTGAAATCGCCCCGCGGGCTCGGTAATATTTTATACCTTGGATGATAATATCCGGTTGCCGGGAGATCGAAACTCGATCGTCGCATCCAACGCCACCGCGAGCTAAATGCAACAAGAGCAGATGTTCTTAAATTCGTATCAGGCATGTTATCTCGATTCCTATCCCGCGGGCACCAAGAAAACTGTTGCCCATCTGTCGATCATTTTCGACCAGTTCTAAAAAATCACCAACAAATCTGGATAATTGAGTCCTTAAAGTCTATTTTTCCGTACTAACATCACATATGCATGCTAATTTATCCCTTGTGCCTAATACGAGTCTACCAAACCTTTTTTTCCCGTTCCTTACAACCGAGATATCGATTCGCTGCGTTACATACCGCCTGGAAATAAAAAACCAGTCTTTAAATGAGACTGAAGAGAAAGGGGCTCATGAATTTCACGGTCTAGTATTAATGATTATGATGAATTAGCTGGATATTTTGTCGGGCATTTATCCCATGAAATTAATCAATAAATCTTGCATGTCTCAAAAATGATTTAGAGTTTTTTTTGTTAAACAGTTCCTGTTTATCTACTCCAATAGAGAAATTAATATCAATTGAATTAATTACTCAAAAAAGAAGGAAGCATTTGTCTAGCGTCTAGCATCCAGCGATTGATGAAATGATTGACGTGAATTAGCTGGCGCGAATTACTAATCAAATAACCGACCTCTAAACCACGGACGAGACAATAGACACAGTGCGTCTGGCTCGCGAATTTCCGATGCATTAATATAACGCGTACGCCCACTATCAATTCTGTTTATTGAATTACGGCATCAAAAGACTTAGCTAATGCCATTTACATGCTTGGAACCTTTTGCCAAAAGCGTATGGTACAGTAATATCGCGACAGACAGGGTCCTTCCCCAACTGAACTACCGTAGACTTTTGGACCGAATATTCATTCTTTGGAGCGCTAATATTCGTAATTCGCATGTACTAGTGCATTACCCGCAGCATGTTGATGCTCACACTCTTGTTCAAGACTCGTATATAAGCCACATCATATCATATATATCCATTTATGATGAGAGCGACATCACACGAACTAATGAAACACGAGTAAATCCAGCATGTGTGCAAGCGGAGCAAATGACACGCGTAACCGCGTATAATGCGAGTCGGGATGATATGTGCTAGATATATGACTGCAAGGATGCGAGTCTGCATATCCTCGTGTTCTGTCCGTATGTGTGTAGTATAAGCATCTACATGCCCGCAGGTGAGTATGGACACTCGCGTCGCTCGCCCGAGGCGTCGATCCTATCAAATTACGTACACATTCACCCGCACACATGCCACAAGCTAATAACTCATTGCAATTCAGTTACCTAAATATTAAGCACCAGTGATTGATGTTCATTCTATTGATAGTTTGCATTTTTTCTCAATCCATCTTTTGTTGTAAATTTATATTTATATTTATATTCATATTAATTACCAGTCAATCAATCATTTACTTTTTATTCTTAATCACTTTTTGGTCGGCGGTTGAGGTCTGCGGTTCGATTCCCGCTCGGTGTTTTTTTTTTTTAAAAGTTTGATTTCGCTCCAGTGGTTTTTCGTCTCAATTTTAATTGCTTGAATATAGTTTTAAGAATTTAAATTATTTTTTTAGGCTTGAAAATTTATATTGTACATAAAAATAAATATGATATTTTTCCAGTCAACAAGCGCGAGTTTATTTATGAATAAATATACATAAATAGTCATATGCAGTGTCGCAATTTATAAATACATTATATTTATTTATTTATTTATTTATTTATACATACATGTAAAATATCCAGGTACATTAGTTTGGTCCGAAATTTAGGTATCACACTGTACTGGTCCATGAAAGGTTGCTCGAGGCGATCACCCGAGTTTATTCGTAATAAATAAAACTCAACGCTCGATATCCACATCCTCATATGAAGTAAACTTTTTTTGGCAGCCGTTATTCAAGTACACCTCATGAATTTGATCGATGTTGATTTCATATGTATATGTAATCATTGCATGAAGAAACGATAAATAACTCAATAGAGAAAAATGAAAAAAAAATTTTTTTTATTTTGTTTAATCTTAAACCAGTCGGGATATAATTTAAGCGATGAGCTTTAAGACGTATTTTTCAATTAATATGCTAATATCCAGCTTGACAATTTGAGTTTACAACGTGGCCGCAAGATGTCATTAAATTCCCGCAATAGATTTGTCTTAGCATTACAATTAAGATGCTCGGGCGCGTAAGCGAATTAAAAGTTGTAAAACATTTCTTTATTTATAAAGTTACCACAAAAAATTATTGGAATTAAGGGAGTGAGAAGTATATCGTAAAGAAATCCAGTCACTATATTTATATTACATATATATTTCAAATATATATTGCATGCAATGTCCAAGTCTCAGCTCTCTGTATTTGTACATATTTATTTATTCATTTTTTTTGTTTTCGTATTTACTATATATTTATATATATAGTCACGCATCACGACGGATAATCGTTTAACCGGCAGGATATAAATTATTTATGTTTTAAATTCCCATGAATTTTTTATGAACCACCGACACGTCGCACCGCATTTTGCGCGTTTCGCTGCGGTCTCATGGGACAACGATGCAATTTTATTACTAAAAATAAGACATTAAACCGCTGGATGAAATATCATTCAATTACCAGATTAACTGATTTTACAGATAAACATAATAGTATCGTTACCAATTATCAAAGTAACGTTTTAGACGTCAACGCTTGTATCATTATTCCTTATTAATAAAAACCCAATAAGTAAAAGGGTCTTTTCCTTGGTTATAGATATAATAATAATACCAGTTAAGAAGCTTTCAATGAATCACTGTTTTGTTCTGTTTTTATGTCACCAATCTCGTATCCAACATAGCACATGAGTCACTTTGTTGGCGCCCATCGGACCCGAAAACCTGTCACTCTAATTCCGATGGAAGTTAGAGATAAGAATTAATATTTTAATCACACATTGGGGGTTCTGCAGGGTCGCCAATCAATACTTACTTTCACTCTCATGGAAATCGATTTCTTCATTTTAAATATTTATTTATCATATGAATACATTCAAGTTAATACCTTTAAAATAAAAAAAAAAAATAATTCACCTATTTTGTTTGAAAATTTATATTCGTTTAATTAATTATTTTAATTATAAAATACCCAAGCGATCCATGATCGGATTTACCACTTTTATTCTATTTTCCTCTAGTTTTTTTAGCCATTAATTTATTTTTTATAGTTTGGTTGAACAATTAATTTTTTGCTGAAAAATAAAGAAAAATTTATATTAAAAACGCGGAAGTTTAATAGAAGAATTTAATAATCGAACCAGAAAATAGCAACTTTACGATGTGCAAGCGAACAGTGGGTTTAATTGGTATGGTTGAACATATATTTATAAAATATGAAAAATTGGGTTAGCTTGGTTGTGTGTCACAAGCATATATGTCATGTATAAAACGATAATCGATTGGCCCAGAGGCTATTCAAATTGACGTTCAATTTTATGTGATGCAGTAGTTTAATTTATCGACGCGATAAATAAATTTAGAGAGCATGATGATATTATAATAAATATGTATCTAGCATACATCACTCTCCTCCTCTTGAGTTATTATTTAGTGAGTAATCAATCCTCGTTATCTTGATCAAATAAATATATTTATCTGCATATATTTATAGTAAACTCCGCGGAGCAGAGATACTAAGTAAATATGTGCATAAATAATTTAAAAGTTCATTAGTTATTTATGTGTGATGGGACGCATAAAACCGCGTAATGATTGGATAAAATCCCGGGTGGATTGAATAAAAGTCCAGGTAACTCTACGTGATACCTTTCCGATGTCTCGCTGTCTATCTAAATGTACGTGTATGTGCTAATTTATTTCCCTTTAGAACTTTTCTTTCAGTTTGCATTCGGCAATTAGCGTGTTTACACGCAATAAAATCTCCCGGGGCTTTATACCATAACGGTGATTACTAATTGGTAGATATCAATGTTCCCGGATCCATTAATGATGAGCAAAAAAAACTTAACTTTCAATTTATCATTGAAAACTTTGTGCTAAAATTAAGAGATGAATTTTTTCTTTCCTCCGTAAGTTTGAAAAATAATCATATAATTGAATTTCAATTTCAATTTAAGAACTTAGTTGTGTACTTTAAGATTTTTTAATTAATTAACATTTAACATTTCCCAATAAAGTCTTACATTTTACACAACCAAAATTTATTACACCCCATAAAACTTCGAGTATGAAATTAGTCGTCAATCAGCAAATAATTAGCTTCTAATTATCCATAAAAAATCTCACCAGCCCGAAGCTAAATACAATCTCCCAAGAGAAAATTCCTCCTCGGGCGATAATTTTTCTTAGCATGGCGCCTTACATTCACCAATATAAGCTAAGAGTGTCCGCGCGGAGATACCCGGTGTTTAATTGCGTCAATTAATATTCGCCTTTTTACTTTTCCTTTTACACAAACAACAACCAGCTGACGACGAGTAAATAAAAATAATATAATATAAGAACCCTCTCTCTTGTAATATTTTTCTGACCAACTCTACAATAACTCGTTGAAGCTTCTCCCTATAATTCTCTCGCTCATTAACTCAGAATAAACATAAGAATTAAACGATTACGGGTGAGCCTTGCCTTTATTATTACTTATTAGCTTTCACTTTATCCGGCAAAATCTCAAAATCTCTTAATTAAATAAACCCTGGGCCGTGTTCATTTTCTCGTGATGCCGGAGTATAAATAATAAAAATAATACAGTGGCTTACCGTGTTCCTGTTCTTAGCATTAACATGCTTCCAACTTGAATTGGTCTTCATTGGAGCATGACCCTCGTCCATGTACGAGGATAAATCCAACACAGGGCTGAAAGAGATTGATTCTTGAGATGGGTTTTCCGGCAGTTACTATAAGAAGAAGACCAAGAAGCAGCAGAAGAAGAGGAAGGGAGTCGGTAGTCCGCGTGTACACACCAAGAATTAAAGTGGTAAATGTATGTAGTGGATGTATCCTCATGGATCTACGGAACATCCACATCACCAGCCAGCGTTGGCTTCTTCTGTGGCTCTACTAAGGAATCTCTTGTACGGCTCCATCACGCTGAGAATGGATCGCTCGATTGTCGAGTGAGTAAGTGCTTAGATGAGAAGGGAAGGAGCAAGACGAAATGGACGTACACGAACAAGACATGTATGCTCACGTCTTACCGTTAAAGTCTTATTAATTAACGACAGACTGCACTGGGAGCTGCTTGCTGGTGGAGGAGTACAAGAAGGAGAACCAGAGGAATGGAAGTAAAAGTAGAAGTAGAACTGCCGTAGGTCACGGCGGTAACACGAGAACGACGACAACGACAACGACTACAACAACGGGTACGAAATAGCGACAAAGAGCTCGCTGAGATTAAGACAGAGACAAAGATGAGGTTGAAGAAGACCAAGACTAAGTAAGCGTAAGCTTGTACCACTCAGGAATATCAAGACTGTCCGCATCCTTCGTCCTTTCTGCTCTCGATGCCCGTTTAGATATTTAATTAAGCTATCCTGACTCTGACTCTGACTCTGGATCTACTTATACTCTTCGACCTCCAGCTATTGCTCCAGCTCTTGCTATTCCGATTCCTATTTCTATACCTCTACGACTACTTACCAGTCAGAGTCCCTTTCGGAGAAGTCAACTATATACATTTGTATCGCGACAAGAGGGATTCCCACAGAGATCCACGAGCATAAATTCCTCCTCATTCCTCCTATCCGCTACTTTTCGTAGATAGACCAAGCTCCTGGATCTTGGTTTGACGTGCAAATAGTTGAATTATCAACCCTTTGAGCTAATTTGCTGAATCAATCTTCTTTGTAAGCTGTAAGATTGAAGAACAATTAATTTATTTCCGTGGATTTGAGTTTGGGGATGGATTGAATATAAGTAGGAAGGTTTGACGTGACATTTTAAGTTGATAACTAAACGGGAAAAAATATCCTTGGTATTCATGTTCCTATTTGTTGATTTTTGGGATGAAATAAAAAGTAGAAGCAAAAAAGAAGTTGTCGCTTTTTAGCTCCTAGAATTTAAAATCAAACCGGAGCACAATACACGCTTAGTCCTTAAAAATTGGAACGTATTCCTGGAATCTATTTTGGGGTCTCGATCGTCCGATTCCTATTTTAGAGCTCGGCGGACTGGATGACCACAAAGAATCAAGAATTCCGAATCCGCTGCACTGAATCTGAAACAACATGGCGAAAATAAAATAAAGTAAAAGAGTTAAAAAGTTTATCTGCCGAAAAAAGGGTGAAGGCTGAAGGCTGGCTGGAGGCTTTTAGACCCCAGTTTGAATTATAACGAAACCTTATTCGGACGCTGTTAATAAAGGAACGAGGCGTGGAGAATTGAAAATTGCGATCGCGAATAATACTTGGGCCACACGTACGTCCTCGGTTCGCTACGGACCCTGATGAAGAATATAGTGTATAAATAAATATGTGAGACTATAAAAAATAATATATAAATCCAGTATCAAAAGCTACGGGAGAAATGAAAGCTTGAAAGCTTTAGTGACAGGTTAATCACGGGCTACACTCTCAAATCCACACAAGGCCCACAACTTTATATTATTGGTGCGTGGTGTGTCGAGCGTGGATTACCGAGTACAGAGTAAACGACGCGACACATCAAGACATCATTCGCTTCCAGCAAATTCAGAGATATATGTCTCGAGATAAATAAGTAAATAAATAAATAAGTGTACACGCTTGGAGCGAGGAGTGAGGATGCAAATCCTCTCTTTCCCTCTAAGAGGAATTAATGCTTTTCAGTATAATGTACGCACTGGCATGCGTGGGTGGCTGCTTTACGACGAGGGTCTCGGCCTAGTGGGATAGACACGTCGTGGGAGTACTTCTGACGCCCTAAAATTTAATCCACACACCTGATGTCATTTCTTTTTTATGTTCTTACTTTCTTTCGGAGAAAATTTTTACAAACATCATTATCAAAAATTTTTTATATTTTTAATTACATTATACATAGCTCGAGTACTTTTGTAACAACTTTTAATAATAATGTTGCTATCACAGAATCAATTTTTAATAATTTTATAAGCTTAAATAAATTTAAGAGCTTTCTAATGATAAAAAATTTCACTATAAAAATGTCTGTTAAGATATAGAAATACCCGTCGCAAAATTTTTCTCATTTTCTTAATTATATTATAAATGATTAATTATATAGTCGATAGCCGAAAATCAATGGATAAACAATCCGACTAAAAGTACTCAGGATTTCTTAAGAGTTTATTTGAAAGTAATAAAAGCAAAACGAATTTATTCTTTGTCTCGGCAAAATCTAAAGATCTCCGATTTCTCGCGATCTCAGAGTTTACATCATTGAATTTTATTGCCGACTAAAACTGATGCTCAGTACTTCTTACAGAGTTTTAGTTTTTATAAACTTTCCTCTTACTCACTAGTATATAGAAGATTGTTGTACCAAAGTCGTGCTAGCGAACGCTGACGGGCGACACCGTAAATCGCCTCGACTCTCGGTAATAAAAATAACACAAAAAGAAAATTTAAAACTAAATTCAAAAAAAAACTTCCCGCGATATAATATTGTCTCCTCTCAGCTTCTTTTCAGTCCGGTTTTCGCGCCCAAGAATAATAACTACCACAGAATAAGGATGAGACTGGACCGAGTCAATGCAGCCGGTTGTCTTTTTATTCCGGGCTTTATTATTCATTTTTTTGCCCTCGAAACTGGTTCCGAGTTTGTGCTCGCCTAAAATCGACATTCATCGAGTATTCCTTCCAGGGTTTACTAAAAACATATAACAAACATACTATTAAGTCATAACCATAACCATAACTATCACAACAATAAGTGTAATTACTGAAACTATATACGACTCTAACTATAACTATCTTCAACCCAAAATAAAAAACAGAATGTGCACTAAAAAATTAAAACTCCTAAAAATCTTGTTACCCATCACTATCTTCGCAATGTGAGCAAGATATCCAAAAAATCTTCACCAATCATCCAATGATTTATGATTTTTCTTGCGTGTAAAGACACGAGGCGACATTCCGAGCTAATTCCTCGTTACGCTAATGCTTTAAGACCCCAATCAATCCGTGGTCTGATTGGTAGTTTAACGACTGGAGTTTTTTTGCCGGTTCAGTCGGTAAGATCGATTGTCTGCGTTATTTGCAGAACTTGTTACTTTTTCTTTCCTCCTTGCAGAGCAACAAAACATAGAAGAATGAAACAGAAAAAGGAGGACAAAAACAATCTGTTTTTCAGCGGGAGTACTCGTATACGACTCAAAAAAGCCAGCAAAAAAGCTAAATGACACGGTAATTGATAGATGGGTTCTTTTTGTTGGGTCACTGGTGTTGTACAGTGTTTTCAAACCTGGAAACGTGAGATGCGTCCGAAGTCTGAAGCCTCTAGTCCTTTCTCTCTCTGCGAGAGTGAAAGAAACGGAAAGGATTCATTCCTACGTGGTGGAACGCCAGACACGCAGGTTTTTATCGACATCGACAAGCTTCCAGAACCCGATTGGAATGCAGCTCTCGGTAGCATTAAAACTGTTCCGGTTTTTCTTAAGCAAATCTCGGATTTTGGTATAAATCAGCAGTAAAACCTCTCGGTGGATTCATTAAACCACCAAAAAACTGATACCTTCATCAGGTTTAATTAAAATATAAAAAGGCAGATGTTCCAACGGAATAAATTACCGGGTATGAAATATTTGATATTTCCTTTTCCGTTTTGTGTTCGTTTGTTTGCCGTTTGGTGGAAAGCTGGCTCTGGTTGTTTGGTTGATCGATTTTAGTGGATACGGCTACGGCTAATTTGTCTCTTTTCTCCGGTTCGGATGGAAAATGCGGTGTAGATGTGGGTGGATCGGAGATAGGAGCAGATGGAGGCGATAGATCGAGTTGGAGATCCAGATGAAATAGTATGCTACTGTATACTGGAGTTCACTGTCGATGTTGCAAAAGTAGACGGTTAAAGTGCGGCGTCGTCTCGTCGAACGGAAATGTAAAACCGCAGAAACCGCGATCGACGGTTACCAACAGAACACAACCCACCCCATCAGTACTAAACTCTGGTACTCATCCCCATGGCCGGTATTTTTATTTTCCTTGGTCTCGACATTCACCACCGAGTCCAATGCTCGCTCTTCCGCCAACCAGTATTCATCGAATCTTACCCTATCCATACTGGGTTCCGTTTATGAGGATGCAATATGCTCGGCTCTTCCCGACTCAACTTTACTTTACTTTTTAGATGATACACCCTCTGCTCTCTACTTTCTATTTTCGTAGTAGCTCAGTGTACTTATAACCATAACATACACCAGAGTGGCCTTAAAGCCTGGCATTTTTCCGATTCTACGACTACTCAATGCTGGATAAAAAGTCTACGTCATTTTTTTACAACTCTGCTTACTCGACAAATTTTTATGACATCACATCATACTCACTTTTGTAAAATCCTAAGTAAAGAGCAGACTACGTATTTTTCTGTCTCAATACTCATCGCCGTTTAATATGCGATATCAAAAATGCTTGATGGTTTGCTTTACTGCTAATATTACGACTGCATATGTGATGTGCAGAATGTATATACTAAAGCAAAGTTTATTTATTCTGTCGTAAAATACTGGAAATAAAAATAATATAAGAGGCAAATGTTAAGTATGTATAAGTATTTCAAAGTGCAGTATACATACTCGAGTACTAAAAATTCCAATAAGTGCATAAAACTCTACACATTCTTGAGATAAAAGCTTCAAGACGCGATACACTTTACTGTTTTGAATAAAAGGAGAGTTTAGTTACCGAATGTTTGGCATATTGTTCACCAGAAGATGGAGGAGTTAGGGAAATAGTTTACATAATTCGGATGATGACTCTCAACTATCGACTGCAAGGTTGAAGTTCACTATATACGTTTGGGTTCTAACTTCTAGGTAGAGTAGTTACTTCCTCAACTTATGAACAACTCACGAGCTACAAAAATAATTTTTTTGAAATTTTTTCTTAAAAAAAGAAAAAAAAGTAACTGTCTATTAATTTCACATTTAAATTCTATTAAATTTTATTAAAAATAAATAACATACAAGATTAAAATTCCATAGAGAGTATAGTCGTGCTAAATGGTGATAAATTGAGCAATTAATATCGTCTGCTCGTGATACGATGAGCAAAAATAATAGCAGATGCGTAAGACATAAAGCCGGGATGAAGATGAGTACCGGGAGCTTACTTCCAAGCTGACTAATCATTTTCTCATCAGCCCTCTACTCCACTCGCTGGTCCGGGTATAATACAATATTATATTATATCGTGCAAACGCACATTTAGGACTAAACTTAACTCGTAACAAAACTGTACCCCGTGTATTAATACTACAGCTTACGACAACACGCACAGTTTGCACTGTGAATGTAAATGTGAGCGTTAGTCTACTAGTAGTATATTTTCTACGGTGGTGATGGTAAACCTGGAAACGCTAATGTCTTTATCACGAGACTGCGGAACTGCCCCTTATGGAGCTACAATTTGTTCCCTCTAATGATCCCTAGGGCATGGGATTTCACACATCCCGCAAACTCCAAGCCATTACAGCACCCAAAGTCTCGATAATTCTTCTTCTCCATTCGGTGGTTCCTCGTCCCCTGGCGATTGTTCTGCAGCGTATGTTCCACCAGAGAAATACTGATATTTTTCTTTAAACACCATAAATTTGCGGTTTTAGAATTATTTTCCTCTTTTGCCGATCTCTTTTTTCATTATGCGATAATAACGCTTTGCTTTTTTTTGTTTTTGTTGTACTTCCGCTTGAATTTTATGCAATGCACACGTGTGGATGTGATTGAATTTCCCGGTTTACTTTGTCGAGCGTTTTACATTCGGATCCGACTACACTGATTCGGCCGGCAAAAAAGTTTAAATTATTTTTTTTCATTTTCTCAATTCCTTTTCAATTTTCGTGTTTTTGATGAATGCCTCGTGGAAATGTCACGCACGATCGCTTAAGGATTATTCGCCATTGACAAAGTTTTTTTTATCTCTATAAAAAACTCCCGGAAAAGTTTGAAAAATTATTTTTTACAAAAATTGCTTCAATCACATCCTAAATAAAAATCCTCAGTCGCATAAAAAAAATCGATAATTCCGCTTAGAAACAGATAATTTCAAACGATTAAATTCAATTAGGTGTAATACTATCAAAGAAGATAATTTTTAAATCCAAAATTAATCTCAAATGTCTAGCCTTTTATTATTTCACAAAAAAAAAAATAAAATTTCCCAATTTTTGCAGATCTAATCTCTATTTTCCACCTTGCCGACATTAAAGCCGTAATTACCTGAAAATTGAACTCTCTCTCCCTCAAGAAATATCTCGTAAGGTCAGATCCTTGGCTCTACAAAAAATTCAATTCAAAGTTGAAGCCATAAAAATGAATAATAAAATATGGCGGCCTTTAAAACAAAACCGGACTGAAAGAATGTTTTATGCTGAATAAAATATCATTACGAAGTCCTTTTGATTCCTTGTACGTACCAGTTTCTTTCCTTTTTTCCGACATCGAGGCTCCAGGCAGTAGCCTCCTTGATCCAGACATCCAGACGCATGTTAGCTCAGCATCTAGCCGGCGAACTAGCAAAAGAAACGAGAGAAAACATCACCCCTTTACTGTTTGCTTTCGCTTCATTCCTCGCTTTCTCATTCCCTCTTTACACACTGGCTTCTCATTCCTTTTCTCTATCTTTCTTTTACCCTCACCCACCTCATACGCACACACGCAGCGCGTTCAACCCTTTAATATAGAACCAACTTCAATTGCAGCTTGGAACAGTAATAATCGTCGTCGAGCTCGACTCTTTACTCCTAAGCGAGTACCTGTAACGTTCAGTCTTTTGAAACCTCAACAAATATCGCGATTACGGCTTCCTGTTTTTAATGCGCTTTCATTAAAACTATTTCCCCGTTTTTATAATATTTCATTTCATTCATTTCACTTCATAATTTTTCTCGAGATAAACCCAGCTCGTAAATTGACGTTTCACGTGTATATATGTATAAAAAAAAATAAAAAAAAAAATAGAATAGGGGAAACAAAATGAAGAAATAAATAATATTTATATAATAAATCGTTTTATAATCGCCAGGTAAACTTAAACTCTTTTTGTTGAACGTGTAGCGTTGAGTGTTAGATGATTTGTAGGGATATAAGCTTTATCCTTTTTTTACCATTATTATATTTTTTGCATGTAACTCGAAGCAAATCGAGTATTCGTAGATCCATGTATAAATCCAAGTACAAGTAAGCAAACCAGAAGTAAAACGCAGGTAATTTGCCACGAACATTTCGTTTTGTATGTCTAGGAAGTTTTGATTGAGCTGAATAGATTGGGCTCCGACTCTGGCTGGAGTAAGGGCTGCTAGCTATGCTAGCAGGGTGATCGTGCGCATCGCATGAACCAGGAACATTAGGGTGACGTGTGCGTGAATGCCGTAAAATCGATCGACGTTGGGCCGGCGCCGTTATATTCCTCCCTATTCCTCTTTCTCTTTCTACTTCGCTCACATACAAGTACAAACACAGCTGATAAGTCTGTTGGTTGTTGAATATGATGGAAATGAAAAATTATCCCCATTCGATGATGGAAATTAATTGGTTCCTCGTATCGTGCTAATAGAAACAACACGGAATCAAATTTTCTTTAGAGAAATCTAAAAATATTTTCTATTCGGGTTTATCAACCCTCGGTCCATTTCACCATTTTTGAGGATGATTAACTGCAGCGTGCTTTCATCGGCACAATACAACTCAATTAATGGGCAGTCCATTAGTTTGGTTGCCAGTCGTTGAAATATTTATGTAATTATTTAATGACAAATCCAGAAATTTCACGGACCAAATTGATTGAAATGATAATTGTGTTTGTTTGTTTTAAAGTAACAATTTTATTTTTTATTTCTGTTGCAGCACAATTGCGTACGCCGAGAATAACAGAGCACCCATCGGATATAATTGTCGCGAAAAACGAACCAGTGACACTGAACTGCAAAGCCGAGGGGAAACCCGAGCCGACGATAGAGTGGTACAAAGACGGGGAACCGGTACAAACGTCCCCGGGAGATGCCAAATCTCACCGCGTTTTGCTGCCCACGGGCTCGCTTTTCTTCCTGAGAGTGATGCACGGGAAGAAGGAACAGGATGGAGGAGTCTACTGGTGTGTAGCGAAGAACCAAGCCGGCAGCGTTAGCAGCAGGAACGCAACTCTCACCGTAGCAGGTAATTTTAATGTTTTATTGATATAATTCATCCAACAATTTCGTTCTCACATTACAAAGAAAATTATTTGATTTAAGAGAAATATTTTTATCTAAAAACAAAATTATCTTGAAGAAAACTTTAATTGAAAATTTTTTATCTTCGATCGAGACAATCAAATTTTTTTATCTAAATACAAAACAATACACAGTAAAAAATTTTTCGTCAAATTTAACACAAAAATTTGTGTTAATGACTTTTTTTACACAATTTGTGTTAAATCAACACTCTATTGTGTTATGTTAAATCAACATACTAAAATGTTAAATTCTACACACTAAAATGTTAAATTTTACACAAACGTTATTACACTTTACACAATGACGAAAAATTTTTTACTGTGTAACAAAATTTTGAATAGAAAATTTTTACTCGAATCAATCAATTTTTTTTAAAAGCATGCTTTAATAAATCGTCACAAAGTATCGAATTATCATAAAACAATTAATGCAATACCAATTGTATGAAAACCTAAAAATTAATAGCACTGAGAGTGTGTATTAATACTTTGAATACAAGTGTCAGGATATTGGATTTAATTAGCTCGCTGAACCAACAAAGCAATAACTCGCTCTCGAAGAATTAATTGAAACAATAAAAATAAATAAGTAATTATCGATAAATGTTATGAGCGATTAATTATTTATTAAATGAATAAATAAATAAATGATTTAATTATTCGGTTAACATAATATATAAATATATAGATGTATATATTTCTCGGTCGTACCCGGTAGTTTGAAAAGTTAATCACTCGAATTTCCCAGATAAATACTGCTTGAAGCACTACTGCAGCCCGAGCGATTACAGCTATCGTAGAGTCGCATAATTCTCGTATAAAAGCTCGCGAGGACAATTAGCATTAATTACGATACGGATGTCGAGTAGAGTCGAGCTTGTTTACAATTCTAAGTGGTAGTTGTTATTTATATACCTGTATACTATCCGCATTGTACAAACATTAATTTATAAATATAATATATATACACGAAGCATAGTTATAGTTACGATTATAGTTGCATGGTTATTATTATTATTATTATTATGCATACAAATATAAATATAAATATAAATATGATATGCAGTTACTGTAGCAATGTATAATTTCCGGTAGCACGTTCAGTGATATCTTATCCAGATTTTTCTCGGTACGTGTTACAAGAGCATGCAGACTCACAAAGCACCGTAGCATCAGAAAAAGCTCAGTACTGTAGTACTCTGTGTTATTATATGTACAGTTTAGTGAAAAATGTTAAGCTTTAATGTATTTTTTCTCCCACTTTCTTATCCCTCGGTGTGCTAACTCTTGTCGCGGTGATATTCAACCAGAGAAATTCCGCTTACGGTCTCGTTAGTGCTGTGTATTCAGATAAAAATTCCTGTTTTTTTTAAAAGTCTCTTTTATTACGCACGAGTGGATATCATTGCGCTGAGAAGCTTTAATGTTAAAAAAGAACTATGACAAATGTAAAAGCAACATTGAAATTATTTAGGTCTTTGATTTTTCAGTTATTGAAATTAAAATTTAAATATTTGATACGGCATTAATTTGTGACGTATTGCATGCCTTAAGCGCGAAGCGCGCAGGTATGCTCTACTCTCGCCTAAAAATCGTGATTTCGATTAAAACGTGATTTTCATAATTTAAACGAAAAAAATTATGGATAAAAAGCATATTGAAATAAATAATAGTAACTATAGAACACGTTAAAAAAATTTTCTTATCGATTAAATAAGATTTCTCAGAAAAAACTCGTATTTCTGATGAATTAAATGGATAAGAGCGTGGTATTCACGGGAGCTATGGGCTTGACAACACCACAACTTTGTCAAAAATCACTTTCACGATTTAATTTTTTTTTTATTTTATTCCTGAAGAAGTTTATCAAAACCCTTGTGAAAATTGCGTTTCAAAATAATTCCGTTTCGATACAGTTAATTTTTTTCGATTGTCAGTTCGGTGACTTTTTCTGCGATTTCGGCAGCCATATGTATTATTTTTCATAAACAGAATTGAAATAACTATAAACAAGCAGAAACTATACATACATGATGGTATAATTACTAACTGTTTTATCATTTGTTAAAATTTTTCTTTAGTTCGACCTACAGAGGGGATAATACTACTCGCGGGAAAATTCAAATCAAAAACGAATAATTTTTCTTACGATCTAAATAATTTGTGTATGACATGAGCGCTTAAGGCATGCTCATTTGGATTTTCCAAACTTTTTTTGTATATGTGTGCTCAGTTATTGGTATTTAATCCCCGGGAGAATGCGCGCAGTTAATGAAAATTTAATAACGCATGTAAACTGTTATTTAACAATATTTAATTGCTTAAAATCAAAATGTTATTTAATACCAGCGAATGTTATGTTGCTCTGTATTCTGTATCGGAATTGTGTAATCAAAGCTCTACTCTATACTCAGTATCGGGGAATAATTCGAACGACACATTTTATAGCAATACGCTCGCGATAAATTTGCCAATGGGGAGGAAGATAATAGAGAAAATGCCCACCGAAACCGAAATACGAGTACGTGTACGAGCACTTTACAACCGCTTTTGTGCAAAACATATAGAGAAATAGAGTAGAGGTAGAGATAGAGTCGTTGCTAAATTATTCTGATTTATGTAGGTCACCAAAAACTCAACCGTTGTTTGTGTATACAAATAAATTTGTAAATCGAACATGAACCGTGATATTTTATTCATATTCATAATTAAAAGCATCGGGGTTTCATTGATAAACATTACCGCTTTGTTGGATTTCATTGGATGTTCAACTCTGCTGCAACTGTTCGGTTTTTTTTTAGCGGACTGAATTTTTATTGAAAAGAGCAAAAGTGTAGGAACAGAGTAAACTACCTCTTTCTGTCTCGATTACCTATCAGCTATAGCGGTTCGTAGTTAAAGCTTATGTCTTTGACCGGATCAAGGGATACGGTGACCATTAAAAGGACGCGAGTGAAATTTGAAGCTTTACTTGAAATCCTGGAATATTATTAATTGGTGGCTGTTGGCAACTTTTTGACGAATATATGCGGCGACTTAACGGTTTTTTTAATGCTTGAAAAGATATTAACCGTGGTGATAACCAAAAAGTAAGCTCTTTAATTGGAATGATAAGCCTCTTATGTTACCAAAATAATTAAAAAGAAATTTTAGAACTAAAAAACATGGATTTATGGCAAATCAAACTAAAAAGTAAAAAATAATTTCGATAAAAATTAAGGGATTAAAAAAAATCATCTTATTGTAAAAGTGCTTGGAGTGCTTGATATCAATTTTTGTAGATATTTTATTGGTTGATATTTATTGAGATTGAGTAATTATCAAAATAACTTTTCGTTTTTTTTTACAATAATGAATTTTACTATTAATCATTTTATTTTCACTCTCAACTTTGTGATCCAAAATAATTTTAGCTTTAAAAGATTCCGTTACATTCATACAGGTCCAGCTAATAAAATCGTATCAATTAAAAAAATTTGGTATATTAAAACTCGATTCGCTTTAAAAAAACAAAGTTCGAAATAATTACGGTACCATCATGTAAATAATAGATTAGAGTCCTGAAAATAAATGGAGGTTTGAATAGCAAACGGCGAATAATAAAAAAATATTGAGCCAAGAAAACGTCGGCAGAGCATTACTGTATACCTTTATGTCTCTTTATCTTCCTTACACACACTGAGGGCATTAGAGATATAATTTACCGTCTCTGGCGTATGCCCTCGTATATTATTCCACGAAATGGCGCCAGTGAACTTGCTGTAGGTGGCGAAGGCCAATCCTCCGAATACTTACTCCTCTTTTGCTCTTGCTTTTGTACTTAAATATTTAACCATTTTTTCTCGTGAATTTTTTAATGCGTTCGCATCGGGTGCTCGCGGTATTAATGCGTGCTTCGCTGCTTTAATGGGTACGTATGTAGAGTAGTCGTCCATTGTCCTCGTGAAAAAGTGGTAAGCTCACCTGATCGCTGAATACAACCGAGTGCCCGGTCTGTACAACTGGGCGCCAACCTATTGTTTTAGAGACCTCCCGTAAGATCTAACGAGCCACCCGACAGCTGAATTTTTATTTTTAAACCCTTTATTTTTTATTCCACTGGCTATTATTTACTTATTTTTGTTATTAATTCGCTTAGTCCTACTTGTCCTCCTCGAAGTTACTTCTTAATTACGCCTCGGGTTAATTCTGCGGCTGCTTCATTAAAGTACACGCATTATAGGTATATAGAACAGAATTCTGAATACGGGGAATGGAAATTTGCGGGACTGTAAACAAGGTATCGTATGACGCGGAAAATAAATAAGGGCCGTATAATGTTCGAATTATATGCACCGTGTGTAAGTCGAGCATTGAGACAGGTAATCCAAGATACACTTACACTTATATCAAGAATTAAACAGGAGAAGACAGTAGCGTGTAAGGGGTAACATAATGCAAGTTAATTCGACCTCACTTAGTCCTTCTCATCGCAAACATTAACAAGTCCCTTGTAAATTGATACTTTTCATTTTGGAGCCTTTCCAGTCACTCGGCGTTGTATGCTCGCTGGTTGTTTTTTTGTTCAGCTGGATTATCATTATCATCCAACACTTACTTCACAATTTTGAAGTCTAGTCACAGTTTCCCGTGAAAAAATTTTCTTTATTTTACTACTCGATTTACTTCAAAAATATGTATCATTTTTTCTAAAATCAAAATTTTTTTTTGTCGCCTGAAAAAATATTTTTGGTTCATTAGAAAAAAAAAAAAAATTACCAAATTATTTTGGACCAGTCTGACATTCACAGTCCAATTTTTATCCGGTCATATCAAAAATTATAAGTGAACATATTTGGTAAAAACTTTCTTCTTATAAAACAAAAAGTTTACAATTGATAAAAGCCAAGTTTATTTTGAAAGTTGTTGATTTATTTGCACACATTTTTATGATATATTTATGTTGTTAAAGTATATTGAGCAATAAGTATAGTGGAAGTATGATCATGATTATGATTGTGATTGTGATCGAGTTTGAGCGTGGTACCTTGATGAAAAATAAATGACAAAGCATATCTCATAACTTTCTATCCCCGAGTTGGTTAAATCAACGATACATGAAGATTGAGCTGGTATTGATATTGATTGAACTAAATAATTTTTTTGACGTCTCTATTTGATCAAGTTATTAAATCGTAACTCTTTGTAGATAGTAAAGGGTTAAGTATATTGGAGGCAGATCTGAAATGTAATAAAATAGAGTAGAGAAATAGATTGATTTAAAGGAGTTTCAATCAGGAGCAGGCAGTGACGATGATAATGCTCTATGGGATAATCATTATATTAAACGTACGTTCTATTAAATGATTGCCGGGCTCTGACGAGGCATTTTTATAACTGATCGAAATCATTTCGCGTGAGTCAGCGGTCTCGAAGGAAAAGACTCTGCGACAAACTTTACTTCACATTATCTTATATTATATTAAGTAGACAGAGAAGAGTTATAGTTGAGATTTTTCAGTAAAACTTGGATTCTACTTTAATTGAATATCTATTTCTTCGAGCACAGTTCTCTGGTATCTGGTTAGCAACCGGATTCTCCGTCTCACTGATCGAACTTACTTTATAAGAATCGCTCAAGATAAATTTTAAATTAAATAACCGCGGGAGTTTTTAAACATTATAACTTGTATAAAAAAGAGTAAAGTTGTTGTTTCCGAAGTAATTGTCTAACTTTATTCAAAATATTATTTATACACCGGGTGCATTAAGGACAAATGAATTTACCGAGGAATCTCGGAAATATTTTCATTTTCAAAGACAGCAATCCATTGTCGAATAATTTAATCAGAACGTCGATCGCAATGCAATATCCATTAGCTAATAAAATTCCGAAGCGATAAAGGACAAACTGCAGAGAACAGACTGGAGACTGTAGACTGCAGACTGTCGGCATGCTATGCTATGCTATGGTAGCACGGTGGTGTGTTCATCTAGCTCACCAGCACGAGATAACTTAGTTCTAGCTGCAGGCACTCCATCAACTAATGAGTCGCGAGAAAACCCGGCTGCATCACGGTCCTGATAAATATAGTTATGTATATGTGTGTCTCTACAGTAAAGTCTTCTGTAGACCGTCTGTACCAAGTATTATACAGGAGTAGAAGTTGTTCAGTACTTATACACGAGAGAAACCTTCAGAGAGTACTGACGCGGTCAACAAGATCTACAAGTCTACGAGTCAAGTAATAAGGGGCTAATTAAGACAGTGACATGTCTGTTGAAAATCATCTGTCCACTCTGTCACACTTTATTTAACAACATCACCACTATCACTCTTTTAGGTCAAATGAAAATTATTTCAAAAAATTTAACAGCAAATAATGGTATTAAATTAAGTTAAAAATCTTTAAGATTGGACCTAAGGCGAGAGTAATAAATAAACTTACGTGTCAAGTCGATCGTTTGATTCCTGAATTGATGATTATCGGGCAGCGCGTGGGAAACCTACTGGCACGGTACGTCAGGAAGCCCTACGTGATCGTTTTATTAAAGTTTAAGCGGAGAGAAAAAATTTAAAAGAGCTTACATTAAGATAGAATCATATGAGCTACGGATTGAGTGATGTCAGTACATCAAACTAGTTGTGTGTGGAATATTTATCAGTGTTGTATATAGTATAAGTAACAGTAACAGTAAGAGGTGGAGCGAGAGCAAAGGTAGAGTTGTGAGCGGCAATCAAAACTACAAAACGTGTTTTTACATCAGACAAGTTATGTTAAGAAGTGGTTAACAACCGCGACGAGATTGACGCATTTATGGGATTAATGAATAATAAAAAGTTAATAATGGCTCTAAATTACTCAAGTGCTTTGATAATAAATATTATACCACCTGATTATCTCATTGATCATAAGTTTGTAACTTTATTGGACGAGAGTATTCGGTAGCTGTTTTATTTCTGTTTGTATCAAGTGCTTAACTTTAACTTTTGAGAGCAGAGTCTGATAGCTACTATACGTAAAAAAGAAACCCAGTACGGATTTTACACACTTTTTAGTGTTTTATTGAAAACCGATAGTTCTCGGTAGAAAAAAAATTACAAGCTTCTTTGCTCAAACTTACGACACATCAATAAAAAGTTCCCAATAAAAAGTATCCACGATACTGTATTTTAAACAATCGGTTTTTAGTTTTTTGAGATACTTATTTTCGAAGGAACAAATTGCAGAGTGATTTGATTTTATAGCCGCTAAATCCACAGATGTAATACTATTATTCGGACCGATATATCTATTTATAAACACAACCTGTCCTGACGCAAAAGCAGTTGTTTAATTTAGGATAGGGTTTGCTAGTCGTAGAGCAACCAACAATTTCGATAAGGTCATAATGGGTTCTTCAAACAGAATTTCACCTTTTCATCTTCATCTTCGTCATGTTTTTGTTCTTATTGGATGTATTGGTTGGTCGAGCTTGTAGTTTCAAGCCCGAGGGCTTCGATAAGTCGATTTGATGGCGACCCATGAGGGGCTTCCGAGAATTCGACCCCACGTGCACCGAACAAAGCAAGAAACTCAGCATCACCAATGAAACGAATGCAATCACCCCATAATTTAGATAACTCTTATTTAGTGACTCGACCTTCAGTGTATCATACAGTTCTAACACTGCAATGCTTTTTAGCACTCGCCGAAAGATAATAGCTTGAGGATTAAGTTGTAGATCCTCAGTGTGGCTCGGAATACATAAAATAAGAGCTCACTGGCGATCAGTAGCCGGTTTTCGGGTTTGGATTAGTTTACGGGCAAGAATATAAATACTACTAAGAATCTTATGTTTCCGTGTAGTGCCTGGAGTTAAGTAGCCCGCTCGTAAAGTATCCAGTGGCCCTCGGAGACTCGGATGATGGGGATCATGTAACGCCGGAAGCCCAAATCGGCAAATGAACGACCTAATATAGACCGGATGAGCCTCTACAAGTACAGACTTATTTTAAATAAGGATTATCCAAAAGTATGTTGTACATATATGGTGATTTAGTGTAAGTGTATGTGTTCTAGCTAGAGAGGAGCTGAGAAACCAAAAGATCTTTTTGTGGATTCAACATGATATGATATAATGCTGATGCAAATAGCTGTACAGGGACGTTTATATGTTTATTGTATCCTTAGAGATTGACGTAAGCCGTTTGGTATTATGCAGTCTTCACTTTGATGTAGATTGCACATTGTATCGCGTCTTTGTCTTCTTTATACTCCTTATATACCTAACCATCACCATCACCATCATCATCATCATCATCATCATCATCATCATCATAATAATCATCCGAGATATTATTCTTGCCTTAACTCAACGGTCATCACAAGCTGCGTTTTCTCTTTGGTTATCCTGTGATCCTCACGATCCGACGTGCCACGATCCATAACCGAGTTGAAATGCTGAGCGAAAGAGAATCAACATCACTAGCACTAATGCAGAAGGGCCAAGCGGCATTTTACCGGTGGATTGTATGGGACGCCGTAATTTACTAAATTGAATATTGCTGCGGGCCGAGATGACGTTGCTTTAACGCGTGCGAGCACAAGATGAGAGGAAGATCCCAGTTGTCTATCCCGGGCATAAGAGGTGAGAGAGTCACGAACCAGAGAAACTTTTACCAAGTTTTTCTTCTTGAGTTTACTGACAATCAACGGAAAGAATTGAAATTTTTCTAATAACCAATCGAAACTTTTCAAACGCTTCATATTTCTTTTCTACTTTAGTGTGAAAGGCTGATCATTTTCACCAATGGCTTCTGGGTTTTCAATAAAGGGCTCTTGGCGAATTAACCTAGAAAATTTTCTATCAAAAGACGATAATTGTTAAAGAGATGATGCTCTATCTCTATGACTATGAGGCATTAAAATTCAAAAGGCAACTGGCACTTAGCAGTGACACTCTGTTAATTAATACTCATGGGTGGTTGGCGGCTCGGTGATCTGGCTCAGCGATCTCTCAAGAGCATCATAATCTTCAGAGGCTGCAGAGGTTAGTTCCGCTTTGACGTGCGGTAATCGATAGTCTTGACAACAACAGGCAGGTTCACTGTACCAGCAGTAACACTTGGACCTGTAAGATCATTCTCAGCTGGTATAACCGAACCGTGATCTTAGCCGGCTCAGGGCATCCGACATCTGCTGTTGATTAGAATTACCTGTCACCGTGCCTGCAGTCTGCTTGCACAACCACAACTGCTACTAGAACTTAGTTGTTATTGTTTGGTGAAAAGCGTGTAACGATATAAATTCGCAATTCAGTTAGTGGCTCCAATTATTTCGGCAAAGGAACCGCACGGGTCCATGAACTTGGGAATAATCTTGCGGGCAACCCGAAACTTAATAAACTTTTGAATTTAGTGATACTTTGAAGGACCAAAACCCACAAACCGACCGGTTTTTTGTTAATGCTTCAACTTAAAGTTATTTATTTCTTTTATTGTTCAGTCGGTGGTATAACTTTTAGTGCTCCGTTAAGATTTGATTTTAACGTGGATTCTTCCTGTGTGGGCATAAGGGTTGAGTCATGTATTAATTTTGGTAAATATTATTTATTTGATTTTTGATGGGCGTATCAAAAAAATTTTTTAACAGAAAGTCATAGTTTTAGGAATAGAACTGAGACTAGAACTAGTTGTATTAGTACAATATATAATACGGTGTAATGCCGAGTAGCTGAGGTAGAGTCACCCCGCGATAGGCGTAGCCATGTGTAGATAGGGCATGAAATATGGCACCGAGATGACCGATACCGGTAGTAGCTCGACTTTCTGTTCTCTCTACAGTTACATTCTACGCTATGGTAGTATATAATACACCGCGACTGGACTACCATAAGCTTTCGTGGCCAGTCCATGAACGGAAACTTGGTTTGTCAGGTTGTTTTATTTTTTAAGCCCGTAAATTCATAATTCACAGGGAGAAAATTAAAAATTAGGGAATAAATAAGGTCTTTCTTGTGGCACGGAGGTATAAGAAAGTTAAATTAATGATCTCGGGATTATAAATCGTGAAATGTTGAGGAATGTATCCAGAGTAAAGAGTAAAGATACTGAAGAGATATATGTATATAGATGCATGTTCATGCAATGTTCGGAAGAGTGGACACACGGACAGAGATCGAGGGTGGAGAGTGTAATAAATCGGTAGTAGCAAAGAATCTCGAGCGACAATCGATCTTAGCTGCAATGCTTTATCGAGATCTTTCTCTGTAGTCCTTTCGGATAGGGGGAGTATTTTTTCCTGCAACTCTCAACTCTTAGCTTTGCCTCTACTTCTACTTCAGGCTTAGTTGTGCTCGAATCGGCTTAACTCGAGAATCCAAGTATGTTATATTCACTCGAGCAGTCACGGCCTCCAGATCCCTTCCTTCCTCCAAGAGCAAGACCGATCTCGGGCCTTCTCTCAAGAAGTGATACATTTTTATTTATACATTATATATATTTTATATACCTTTTTTCACTGTACACTACTCTGCACCATACCAGGGTCATCGCTCTGGCCTTCGGTGAAGCTATAAATTTTCAGAAGCGCGATACACAATGCCACGCATCGTGATAACGCGTCAGGAAATTATTTATATGTCCGCGCTCTATCGTAGCCTTTGCTTTATAAACTCTTTTCGGAGAAAATTCTCTTCTCGGTGAATCAATAAATATAAATAAAAATAAAAATATAAACAACAGTGTCTGCTAAGACAATTTATTGAATTTTTAGATTCAAAGTTTATAACAGGTGCACTCTCGCCCGGGAACAATCTTGTATCTGAACTCTGAATGGATGGAGCTTCCGGGCTGATGACAAGTCAGTTATCGGGAAGTTTACTTCACCGATAACTCTCCCCAGACTATTTATATCTGGTGAATTCCAAACAAAGGAGACTACCGAGTGTCGATCAGCTGCGTCAATAATTTATCGCCGGTTGTTGCGAGACCGCACCGGGACTACAGGTTACTAAATTCGATTACAGTTCACTGGCTCTATGTTCATCCTAAAAATTTTACTTTCTGACACTCTGCTCGAGCAGACACTCCTCGAATTCTTCAATCACTCCTCTCAATTGCAACGTGATTCTACAAATAACTCTCTCTTCTACTTCTAAATAAAAGTTAATTAATTAATATGTATAATAAAATAGTTCAGCAGAGAGTTGTCAGTTAATACAAGCGTGAGTTGTCAATTGGTTCGTCATTAGATCAGCGACACGTGAACACACATCCAAACTAAACCATTTATTGATGTTTATCCATGCATATAGGTAGTTTGGTTCTATAGATAGTCGTTGGAATGGTAACATTCTGTTTCGCGTAAATTTGTTCATGACCAACTAACGCCCACATTTAACATATATCTCTCAAGCTTAAAATTTCATTACTATCCAAATCTAAATTTAGACTAACGAATAAACACCCGTGGAATGGAATATACATATGTACATAAACATATAAACACATGTGTATAATTAATTAGCGGTGAAACTATTAAGTCGTTGACTCAATAAATCCAATAGTGCACTGGAACTACATACAGCAACAATTTACCAGACTAATTAGTCATAAATAAGAGCTAACCATTTAACTGGGTATGTTTCATGTTAATTATCATTAATATTTATAATCAACTCGTCTACTTTGGATGCATAGTGGATGCTAGTGTAGGCCATTCTCTGTTATTATATCTGTAGTTTAGTTACACGGATAATTATTTAATAGGTAATTACACTTTACGAGGTGATTTTTTATTTGCGTACACAATGAGTATTTGCGGAGTAGCGGAGGTTAAAACGTTGTAGCGTTGTAGTCGGTGGGTTTGGCACATACAGAAGAATGGGCAACATACGTACTCGTATAGTGTGGCATGACGCGGTAAGGCACTGCTGATTACAGATTAGACACCGTCATGAGAATAACGCCAGTCACAGTCACCTAGCTCCCCTCTACCTACACTTTGTTTTTTGCTTTATTTTTTCATTCCCAAACGATCCATAAAAGCTTCCAAGGTATGACCGTACTTATACACGTTCAAATATACTATCACATCCACTGATCGTTTTGTCACGAGATTGCCCATTTACGTTTTTAGACCCTTGGTTAAACAAAACCGCGGTAAATAAATTTGCGATACATTTATAATTCTCGTTCGCTTTCATTTAATCTGTTATTTACATTTGTAACAACTTAAATGCCTGATTAAACAACTAAAATAAGTAAACAACCAGCATAGGCGTCACTGGATTTGAATAATTAAGATTACGGATTGTTACTGCTAAAAGTAACTGGATAAATTTCCTAGAACAGCTTTCTGTTCGCGTGTAAAGAATAAATGACACGCCTCAGTGTTTTATTGAGTGTAAGCTAACGCTAATCATACGATAGGTATTTTATTGCATAAGCTCATCTAACTATTCGTAGGATGATCATTAATGCCGATATATTGTAGTCAACTTTTATTTTATGATCTTATCATTACATTATTGAGTTCTGACGCAACAGAATTTTTAAAGCCCTCTGTCCTCTGTCCTTACTTACACCGAGCGTTATTATTACGTTATAAAGTATTAACAAATTAAATTACATATAATTTTAATAGTTATCTTATCGGTGAGATCAATCTCATTGTTTGTTTAATCATTTATTTTTTTATAATATTTTTACAAGATCAAAAGTCGTGAGTGAAGATAGATCGAGGGTGAAATCTAAGTGAGTAAAAACTTAACGCGTGGGATGTAATGTGTCTTGAGCAGCACCCTTTCGACGCTGCAATAATTAGAATAATTTAACCGGGTCTTTGAGGACGAGGACAACTATACAGAATCTAGCAGCTGTAGACTGTGAAAAGAAAGACAAAGCTCGCCCTTCTAATACTTTTTAGCGGCTAATTCAATCTAAAACCTGATTACATCGAGTAGGATATTTGAATTTGGGATTTCGATCACTGCTCACCGCTCACGTCACAAATGCTCTTATCCGATTAGCCATGATTGATTCGTGAGTCACTATATTTTTCATTATTGAATTATATATTATAAAATTTAAGCTAGGTCCTTGCCTTTGATCGATCTCAACAGTTCCACATTCAGAACGATGATGATGATGATGATAATGATGGATGATACCAATGATGAATGGCTGTTTCGAGACAATTACCAGCGAGTGAACCAAGAAAAAATAAGAGAGGAAACAATTAGCAAATGGATTAAATTTATGTGATTGCTGACTGAAACAAAGGGAGCGAGTTATTTTGACGAGCTTATCGCTGGGTAAAACTCACTCGAAATTGAGATAAATTAGAGTAAATAAGCATTAACGAGCGTAGTACCGGCAACTTAGTGTTTAATCTTAATTAAGACGTAGGCATTGTCTTGAGTCTTGGAAAAGGAGGTTCGATTGAACCTTAGCTTCAAGGAGGCTCTTTAGAACAAAAAAAAAAACAAAACAAAGAGAATGAAAATAAAAGATCTAGACGATTGAATTCGTGTGTCACCTTCAAATTGTTTTCTCTTACTCAATCTCTGTACGCTGTAGTTAGACTCGATTAAAATCGCAAACTCGATCCATTGTACCGTTTCTCAACCTGAGATTTTGATCAACAGATCCAGTGATCGATAACGGCTCTTTTCATTCACCCGATTCAATCTTGCATTGAAATATTTTTTCTTTTTCGATACCCCGAGAAGATAAAGCCTCCAGGTAACATTCGTACCACCAAACTAGCGCATTTGCGAGCATACCAGGCCAGAAGTACTAATATAGCTAACTAAAATACACTTAAGCGTACTTTTGAATTTACCCGCCCACTGACTACTCAATTAGCCCATTTATAAATATATATCTATGTATATGTAAATATTTCCATGCTCTTTCGTCCACATTGTGCAGTGCGGTACGAATCGCGAGCACGTGGTGCCTACATCTGTCGCACCAGCATCACATACCCCACCTACTATAACTATAACTAAAACTACATACACGAACGAGCAGACCGCTTTCATCGCACATACTATTTTTTGGTTGGTTATGTTTTTTGCCTTAAACTCCATACCAACTACTACTCTTTTCTGTTCGTCCCTGTCATAAAGTCCCATTGTGCTTGACGACTATTAGAATAACTAAACTGAACCCTGGGTAGTCTTCTGTTCCCTTTTGTGCCGCTCCTTACGTGTGCGTTTCATTTTATGACACATGTGTTATAATGTACTGCTCACTGATTTGCTTCGATTTGAATTGAATTTAATTCAATGACTTTTCGTTAACTCGATAAATTGATACTGTCGATGGATGATAGATAATCAAAAAGTAACGATGTAATAATAAACTTGGGGTAATATCTAGAAAATTTGATACTTCGGAAAATAATTAAGATATAGCGTATGGGATAGTAAGAATAAGAAATACTTAAATTTCAGTATGTAGAGATTACTGAGACACGTGTTGTATTTCGTGAGTTTGTGTGTTTTATAGATTGGTTGTTGTGTATGTTTTCTCATTTCGGCTAATTGACACGTGGCCCGTACCAGTCTTGGATCGATAAACAATTTCGTTAGCTCAGTGATTCACAATAACATCGCTGTTGCTATCACTATTGCTTTTATATTACTATCATATAGAAAAAAAAAAAAAAAAAAAAAAAAAAAAACTGTGAGTTATTTTTAATATGAAGATTTTTTATCACGTGTTAAGTGCATGATATTGAATGGTGAATGGCATTGATGACATTTTTCATTTGGAAGATGAAGAATCTGAACAATGTAAGATTACACTCGCTGATCCGTGTTCTTACTTTATCAGTACGTCGTCGTATCACAAAGACATTGAGCTGTCTGGTAAAAAATGAGAAAAAATGTTTGACAAGACTGAAGAACTGAAACATACAGCAGCAGTAGCAATAGCAGCAGCATTCACCCTTGCTTCTTGCTCTGGCTCTTCCTCAGCCCTCCTTCACCCCCTGCTTTTTTGCTTTCATTGAAATATTACGACCCTATATTAAACTGTTGTCGCATTTTTTTTAGTTCCCCATGGCCGATACCACTCTGCAGTAACTACTCTCAAATTCTTACACCCCTTCTTCAATCTTCCAAAGGGAACTTACGCAATAGAGCGCACTAAGGGACAGCAACTAATCGATCAGAAAATCGTAGGATTATTAAATCGCAATATCCGTATTATCACGTTATGTATGAACAGAATCAGATCTAATCACTAAGAAGTAACAAATAAGACAGGCAGCTGCTGCCATTTCCGTTCCGACGCTATTGTCATTATTAATAAGCACACATATAGTGTTTATGTCTATATATACCGAACGCAAAAGTTGCCAAAGTTTAAATTGAAAGGAATGATCAAAGCAATAATGCAAACTGGTAATAGTAATAAATAACAGACATAAATATCCGAGTATACGTGCAATTGAAAAGAGGATGTTATCTTTATGAAATGGAGCAAGATCAACCCGAGAGAGTCTCGGCTCCCGGCGTGCATGGTTTGAGTTTGTAATCGGATCCACCGTAGTATCCCAGTATATGAGATCTAAATCGCGTATTTTGGGAACTGCGGAGCTTTTTGCGACTTGATCCACTTGGCCTTAGCTTGGCTTCAACATCAACTACTTCATCATATTCTCTTTCTCTTACAAGCAACAACCCAAACTCGTTCTTGATGTTCTTGCTGTTGCTCTTGGCTTGGCAAAACTCAAACTCTTGCTCTTACTCTTACTTTTATTCTGGGTCTCGTCTTAAACGCACTCTCAATGGGATGATCCTTTGACGCGTGAGTGACAGCCGTGGCTGCTCGCATCTGTCTCACCTCTCTTTCCACTGAAGAACACATATCTCTCAGTTGCCCTCCTTAACTCAGTCAGTAATATCATCATCCTTTTTTACCGTATCCGTAAAAATAAGACTGAGACAGTCTCGGTCACCTCCTCTTCCTCCTATCCCTTTGGCTTTAGCTTTTATGCTGATGGTTACGACTCGGACTATGAATGGGTCTTTGTAAAAGACTACGTACCATTTGCAACACCGAAATAAACTGTCACTGAAAAGACGTATGTGGAAGAGATGAAGAAGAAGAACAAGAGGGTCTAAAGCTGATGCTGATGGTGATGCTGATTTTTAGGACTTGTAGATCAAGAATAAGATGAACAACCAGAAACGTTAACTTTAAGAAACTCGTGCGAACACACTAATTATCCGTTTTGCACAGACAGGAATTCGGTAATGGAGAGCTCTCACTTTTCTATCTCGCTTTATCATTCTTTCTCTTCGTTTTATTTATTTTTGTGTCTTTTACCAGCGTATTTCGGTTCAGAAGCTCCAACACCACCATCGCCATCAGAAATCCAGATGCTTATTGCCCTCAGAGAGCAGACTCTGCTAACCGGAGGATACCTTATCAGTCTACACAACAGTATAGTAGTAGTCTAGCGGAGGATTTAAAGATCTGCCACCGAGATTATCTCCTTCTCGTCCTGTTTCATCTTGACACGGTCCCAAACGATTTAAATATTTCTCAGAATAACTTACTTGCTTATATCACCACACCAATCCCAATTAACGTTTTAGTTTTTAAACTACACTGATGTTCTCGCAGGTCTTCGATTTATTTAATACACGCATCATCATCATTATCATCAGTTTCTAATTTCAGAATTTTATTTCCTCGGAATCAAAGGAAGAACATTTTATTCCAAACAGTAATGTCTTTTTTTCCATGAGTTTAAAGATCCAGAGAAAGTAAATATGATTACCAGGCGATAACAGGTCCATTCACGCTGACAATCATAAAATTCAAAAGTTAACATAAAAGAATCCGGTTAATTTTAAAGTGAATAAGAGGCAATAACAATGACAATAAAAATGATAATCAACCAAAATTTCTAGTTTGACTACCGAGCAATGACTTTTGAGGGACATTAATGTTCAGTTCAGTTTCAGGGGTTAAAACTCCGCTCGTCTTCGTATCGGTTATCTTTTATCTCGGCCTACAGATCCGGAATAGATTTTTATGGTAAGCAACCGGACTATCACCGAATCGATCTTGTAATGGGATCCTTTTAATCCGTATTAGGAGCATTGTTCGCAAGAGCCGTCTTATTTTCATTGTCTAGTAGCTAAGACGGGTCGGATGTTTCCGTGACGCAATAGGAGCATTCGTCGAAATAGTATAAGTACTCGGCTCCATTCAACCTTGTCTAGTTCTCTAGTCGTCTGTGTCTGTATATATAAACTTTCAGATTGTTTTGAAAGGGTTTCGTCAGCTGTGTACATAATACACACGACTCACAACGCAGCATCGCGGGTTTTGAATGAAAGGGCGTGGTGTATATTTTTGGCCTGCAGAAGTCAAATTTCGAGTGCTCGACAAATACGAGACACTGGGTGGCCATTATTTTTTTTTTTCTATACTTTACATGTCTGTAAACAAACGGTGTCATTTGCTCGTGATAATATCAAATATTTGGCTAGAAATTTTTCAACAATGAGTCTTTAGAAAATTTAATTAATTATTTTTCTGTCTATCTATTGATGGCACATTGTGTTATAATGTAATAATTAAACGAGGAGATGTCAGTTTTAGGTCAAATATAAATTACCAGCGAAAAATTTCTAGCCTGAGGCTTTTAACGGCATTCCTCAGCTAAAAGCTCTTAACAGTGTTATGTGTATACAAACACTTTAATGAAGAAAAAGAAATAGTGAAAGAAACTGAGCGGGCTGCGATGAAAAAGGTGTTTATAAAAAATAAATAATGATAGAAATAATAAAAATAAAAATAAAAGAAAAAATTCAAAGAAGTTGAGGGAAATGTTGTGTATTCAGCGTGTGTCGCGTAAAGTCTTAATGCTTGAGGAACAAACGTGCGTCGAGATTAAATCCGGTATCTCTTACTTTCCTCGTGTCGTTATAAATTATTTTTAAAGGACATTGTATCCGAATCCACTGGCTGCATGCTTTACTTATATTATATTAAGGGTGTATGGATGTCCTCGAGGATTCATCTGCAGACCGCGATGTAGTAGTTGAGAAAGCACGCTCACTCGAGCGATGCTCTCTGTTATTTTTCCGGTAACAAAGCCTATTGTTCAATGAGAGATCGACCGTTAGCGGTGTGCTATCATTCTCCGCCTTTTTCCCTTTTCATCAGCATTATACATGTACATACACATATAAACATACACATATAAATATAAATATAAACATA
Source organism: Cotesia congregata (assembly GCA_905319865.3). Classification (NCBI taxonomy): domain Eukaryota; kingdom Metazoa; phylum Arthropoda; class Insecta; order Hymenoptera; family Braconidae; genus Cotesia; species Cotesia congregata. The sequence goes on from CAJNRD030001123.1 coordinate 15,752,323, forward strand.
AAAAAAAGACCGTATTCCGGAATCGTGCGGCTCTATTTTTATTTATACCATGCAAAATTTATATCTCCTCTCTTCACGTACATTTATTATCTCTTTACTTTTAAATATCTCGAAACACGTGTCGATACAATGACTAATGCTCACTGTTTTTTTTTTTTAATTCCAGGTAAGCCAGACATTTTTTCGTCTAGACTGTTTTTCGCAGGACGTGGGAAGTAGGGATGCCAGGAAACAGAAAAAATTACATCGATTTATCGTAAGTACCAGGCTAATAAATTTCGGTGTCGTTGGGAAAGGAGAAAGAAGGCATGATAGCTTCAATATCAGTATCACTATCGATAACTGCTGGAGCGAAGCAAAAAGAGAGTTCGCAAAACTTGTGGATCCTCTGAAATATAATTGGTATACTAAAATTTCTCATCAGTTAATTGTACACACATAAAGATTTCCTTTAAAATTTATCATGAAAGTGACAGTAATTGTGGGATGTACTCAAATTTTTGATCTAATTACAATTCTTTTAATGATTATACACAAAAAATATACAAAAGTACCGTTAATTTTAGTTCTGTAGTATACCGGTAAAAAATAAGATATGTAAAAAATTGATAAGATTTCATGGACAAGACAAAACAAGATTCTAATGGAATTTTCTACAATTAGTTAAATATTATTTGTAAAAATGTGGTTTAATGCTATTCAAAATTTTTTGTTACCATGAGCTATTATTCTATATATTTTGTCAAGGGCAATAACCATAAAGAACAAATTATATAAAAAAAAAAATCAATTAAACATACAATCTCATCAAATTGAAAACCATTTGCAAAATATGAAACTCATAAAATTTATAATAATAATACCTTATTGATAACAATATACCCAATAATATATTCATTTCATGTGTCCGGTAAATTTAACTCACATAGTCTTTCAAAAGTATTATTGTTAATAATAAATGGTAATGCAGCGCCCAAGCGTCCCACGATTACAATATAGAGCGGTAATTTTTACCATGAGCTTAAGAGCAAAAAAGAAAATTTCTTTCCGAGTACTTAACTATTTATCGGCCACTTTTTCCACTGAAAAAAAATCGAGTTTTTAAATTAAAAGGATGAATCTCATCTTGTTTGTGTCTCGATGGAGGACACTGCAATTGATGCTCGCAATAAAAGCAGTGTTAAAATTATTACGGTCTTCTAAGGGGGGACTTTTCACCCGACAATCATTTATGTCACAGTGAAAAACGCCAGCACCCATGTTTATTTTCTTTTTGTATATTTTTTTTCACCCGGAAGCTGTCAAAAGGGTTGATGACTCTGTGTTGTCCCTTCGCTCGCGGGGGTTAATGGTCTGTCAAGAATACAAGTTTCCGCGTGACCGATTATTTTATAAAATAAAATAAAAATACCCATGAAATCTATGCTATCATCAATTCACTACAAAATCTCACGCAAACAGATTGGCCAGCGTACAAATTGAACATTTTATTATTAAATAAAACTTTTGAGAACGGCGACAATAACTTATAAACGCTGACGTGGCTCAGCGAAATTGAATTCATTGTTGACCGCTTTGAACTATAGATAGTTTGGAGACTATAACTTCTCATGTTGTATTTTATATGTTATGTATTATCCCTCAAACATTTCGTTTCATTTCATTTAATTCAATTTCATTGAGCCAACCAAGTAGAATAATTTTAAATACACTCTGTCACTTTGTGAGTTTCATCAGCAAGGCCAAGTCATCTGGTTTAGCGTGTCTTCTTTATCTCACAAAGACTCACCGGACATGATCGTGATCACGAAAAAAAAATAATTCAAGTGTCTTAAACCACATTTCTGATCCCGGAGCTATCCAAGTGTCACTTGTGCTCATGATATTTTTTGCTGTCTTCAAAACCCGATTCATTGCTTCATTCATTCAATTCATCGTAATAAAGCGCAGTCTTACTTTCATGATATGCAAAAAATATAATCATCCAATACGAGTTCAAGTCCCCAGTCATTGAGTTCCTTTTCAATATTCATTTCATTACTTTAAATGCAGCTCTAAGAAAAGAATACACATGCAATAACTCTCTTTATCCCGTTAAGTCATCCTCATCGAAAGGTACTTTACCGTCATGTCTTGTTTCTTTAACACTGTGAACAATAATCTAAAATTTTTTTGTCTTTTTGAAAAGGTTATACAAACTTAAGAGTTGTTAAAAATCCATCTTTTTTAATTTCATATTTGTAATGTGCAGGGGAAAAAATTTACTGTTAAATATGACATTTGATATAGAATTTTTATTAGGCATATGTTATCAATAGAATATTATTACTATAAATTTTATATATATTATTTATAATTAATGGTACTTTTCAAAATTTTTTCACATTGAAATTGTAAATAATTATTAAAAGGATTTTAATTAGATAAAAAATTAAAAACTTCTTCAGAAAAAATCGCTATTTTAAAAATTCTAAGTGAAGACAACTCAATAAATCAGATTCATTTCTCCGTAAAAATTTCTATCAATCTTATTACATGTTTTGTATTACGACTCCCTGTCATCGCCCATTCTCTGGTAAGGGTATGGTTAGAAGCATCCGCACAAGTACATATCAAAGATCTATAGTTGGAATCAAATATTATACGTGATGCAATGCAACTTCCATATCAGGCTCCACAATAATATCCGGCATAAAAGGCATTACAGTACCATTGGCAATAAGAGGAAGCAAATTTATCAGAGATACCCAGTGCCAGTGTAAAATTACAAAATGACATCGGTTGGAACTCATCTCTTAACTTTAACTTGTGGATCCAATCCAGCTGATGCCAAGAGAAACAAATAATTTTTAGCATCTGCAGAATACTTTTTTACAAGATTACAATAGCCAGCTCTTGAGCCTCCAGCAGTTTGATCTCCTCCAGTCTACCATCATTTCAACCACTTTTATCACGTATCGAGATCACTTGTGCTGATTATACCTCACGATTTAGCTCCGGGCTTATGCTCTTATTGTTCAAGTTCAATATACGATAATACTAAACTCCATACTTATCTCAACTTTTGTAACTCCCTTTTTGTTCTCAGGTCCTTGCATTAGATTTCTTTTGCTTTGTAAAATAATATAACTGAATAATTGCAGTAACTCCTGTAGTATACTACGGTGTCCTATATGCATCTATTTCAAGCAGTGACGGCGGTGAAAAATAGTACGCCCTCGGCGGAAGCAATAGCAAAGCAATATATCACCGATGACAACGACACCCCTTTTGACAGGCTTACTTCAGTCACCACTATGGTGGACGCTTTTGACTGGCTCTGTTCGAGTCTTCCCCTCATTTGTTGTGACGTGACGACATTAATGTTTCGACAAGGCTTAATGTTAACCTTAATGTTAATGTAGGATTTATTATTCTGTTTCTGTTACGTCGCTAACCTATTAATTACCTGTGTATTCATTACAAATGGTAATATATGGTCAATTTCTATAAATGGTTATATTAGATTATTGTAAGTTTCAATTTATCTTAGTTGTATACAATCAACATTTTAAATTAAACCAAAATCAGTTGAGTAGTGAATTAATTTGAAAACCAATCTCAAACAAACTTCTTAGAGTAAAAAAAAACTATTTTTTATTTTATAACTTAAATACCTTAGATTTAAATCTCTTGTAAGGAGAAGATTTAGCGATCATACGTCATCTATCGGAGATTACCAGCACTTTTTTGGTCCAAAAATTATATATGGATATTTATGACCATTTTAGGCCTTATATTAACTTATCAAGTCACATCAGTATATGTTAGGCCATATCAGGACATACAAAAAATTATGTATAGACATATATGCCAGTCTCTAAATGTTCATATCAGAAAATTTCTTGACAAGTAATTAAAAAAAACAAAAAAAAAATCGGAAAAAATACCCTTGAAAATTTTCACCATGTACCTTTTTTTAGTACTGATATGTACCCTCTTTTTATTAGTTTTAGTTATAATATATAATATTTTTATGAATAATAAGTATCCATTACAGTACTGTCTGGTGGTATTTGAAACACTTAAAGCGTCGCCGGCATACTTGCCTTTCAAAGGGACGATGCATTATAGATATATGGCAGTGATAGACAGGCTGACGCGCACATAGTTGACTGGGCAAGGTTACGTGGGGTCGGAAACCGACGTCGGGTTTATACTGGGACTCGAGTGCACTTCTGCAGCGCACTCATCTCTTCCTCTAGCTCCAGCTCTTCTATTCCCCTTTATCTCTATCTATCTACTATCGACTATCCATATACGTACACATCTCTCACCTACATGGGATGAGCACGCGGGACACGGAGTGGTGATACGCCGGTGACACGGCTTTCATACCAACTTTTCACCGCACTCGGGATATTGAGTAAACCACGCGGCTTTGTCAATCACCACCGCCGCGAATTGCATTAATTTTCACCTATAGATCCACTGAGCAAGAGCGACACGTGTCTGCGCCATGAAGACCGTGACAGTAGTTTCGATGATGGAATGTCAATTTTTTTTAGACCATGCTCAAGTGAGTGTTCCATGTCGGAGTCGGTTTCGAGGCTTTCATGGATTTATATCAATGCAAAGTGTAAATAAATATTGAATTACCTAGCTATTGATAAAAATTCAAAGCAAATTGAATAAATTAATTAATTCATAATCAAGGTGATGCAAAAAAGTTACTTTTTTTCAGTCTTTTGTAAAAATATTTTTATTTTAAATTTTATTGTTAATAAAATAACTAAGTAAGTTTCACACCAATTTATTAACAACTTTGAACGTTAAGTGTAATGTCTAACGCCGGTCTTGTTTGTAAGAGACTCTAGGTCAACATACGACGACTAAGGTCATCAAGATCCAAACAAATAACAGTTTATTTCAATTAAACCCCGTCAAAATATCATTTCTGCTAAAATAATTCTCGGTATAACTTAGAAGATGTTAAAAGCTGAAACAACACATAAAATAGCCGGCAGATGTTAATTTTACGCAAATTGAAGCTTCCCGACAACATTCCTCAATTACCAAAGCACGCTTCTCGCCCATATTCATATCAGGCCTCGAGTTGGACGATTAAAATAACGTGTAGTGATTTTATTTATGCTCGACGTGAAATCACGTGCCTAGTTTTATTACGTTCCTGATAGAGGGTGGTTTATTGACGACTCGAGAAAGGGATACAAACCGACCTGGGCGGCAAACGCGCATGACAATAATTTTTCCAAAGCATCCTCCTCTCGAAAGCAACTTTTTAAACAAAAGTTGTAATAATTTGACTCGAGGGATTAATGAGACTCTCGTCTCTCGACTCGAGGTTTTCGGTTGATTGCGATAAAGAGTTTTTTTAGGTTCTCGCGAGATTAAAATACTGGAATAACTTATTATTTGTCGGCAGTTTAAAGTGCTATTGAATAAAACTTATGGACGTATTAAAAATTTTTATCGCGGATTCTTAAATAAATTAGACGGGAAACGGAAAGATTGAGTGGGTGCTTTTCAGAGTAAGCGCATTTCTCGCTATCTTTTATATGCAATTCTTCTCAGGCGGTTTTTACACTCGAGGTTACGTGTGAGTGAACGCATCAGTTTACCACCACTGACTCATACATGTGTATAGATGCGCGGTGGGAATAACGTTCATCCCCAGATGTAGGATGCAGTCAGTAGAGCTGAGCTAGAAAGGATGTCGGTTAACCTTCTATGCTACATATATATGTATAGTATAGTATACCAAGCCCAGGGGGTTGCGAACGATGATCCTCTGGAGATAAGTGAGTGCCGAAGAAATGTGAAGATGTATGTGAGGAATAATAGCTAAGCTTAGACTCTCTCGTTCTATTACTATTACTAGGAGTATCACTATATTCGCTGCTTTATATATAATACACGCCAGGATTCAGCCCTCCGAGGCTATCAAGTATCTAGTATCAAAGGCGTATTTTTTTTGCAAGTTTGTTCGTCAATTTTAAGTAAAAACTTTGAGAATTTAATGTTGAAAAGCTCGATAAAAATATACAAATGTGTAGCTAAAATATCTTCTGATGATTTTTTATCCTTTAAACATAAAAACCATACAGTAATTCAATTCAGGTGGGTCCATAACCTGTTGTAAAATTTAATTAACATAGAAAATGTTGAAATACTTAAATTTTATTCAATTTAACATTCGAGATTCGTTTTTTTTTCCTTTTAAACTTTTTTTTAATAATTTTTTTCTTTGTACGTTAAAAATTATATCTATCTTGAAAATTTTAAGTCAAAATTTTGAATTCTAAAAGTCACTGAGAATTTTTTGAATTTTCAAAGATACTGAATAAATATTTTGTTAATATAAATACAATAGTAATAATTATTTTGTCTTATTTATAAATATATCGGGCTTTATTTTTATTATTAAAGCATCTATAAAGTTCATTATGTAACTTCAAAGAAAGAATACAAAACCCAACAACTTTATCTTTATCATCAACTTGATAAACTCGACTGTAAAAAAGTTTGAACAAAAGTTAACGCTAAGGATTCGTGGATAAGCAGTAAGCGTGAATATTGAATTTATATTGAGTTTATCAGTACCGACTTTGATAAAAACAAAGTATAAAAAAGACTACACGTGTCATATTTTCATAAATCCAAAGTTCTTATCTCTTGGATTCTAATTGCAGCTCGTTGTAAGAAAAGAACGAAACCCTTGTTATAAAATATTCATGAATGTGAATATGAATATTGTTAACATTTATTATTTTAATCGAGACGACGCCTCGAGGTGGCATTCGTCACCGCAAATGGCGCGAAAATAGTCGTCGACGCGGTAGATTAATCCGGACCTGAAACGTTTTGTCTACTTTACAAACTCTCTTCATCCTCATCCTCACCCTCGTCTTCGCGGTACTTATCGTTGTCATTCTACACAACTACTTACACCGCTCTGCTGGAAACTCTTCTGTTTTCTTTAAACCCATTAATTCTCAGGCACATTAATGCATCCCTAAAAAAAGTAACTTGTGACACCGCGACATGCTCAACTTGTAGCGCGGCCGATGCTTTGTCTCAATGACTAAGTCATGTAATTTTTAAACAAAAACTCACCTCTTTTTTCTCTTCTTTCTTACACTTTGTCTTTAAATAAAACCTTTAACACAATAACGCTCAGACGGTACATTCCGGACATCAATTAATCACTCCAGATTTGTCGAGCTGTCAAATTTATTTTTATCATTTTTAATATTTTTCATTGGAACGCTCAAAACATCTCGAGTAATATTTTCATTTGTAATATATACTTCCAATCCAATAAATTTTTCCGAGTAAACAAAATCATGATGTGATGTTTTTCCAGTTGTTTTTAAAATCCAAAAACAAAGCCCATAATAAATAAAACAGTTATTCTTTATTCTTAAAGATTTATACACACATCTTACACGAAAGAGGATTTTAAAAACATGGCTCTGCATTTTACGACGACGTTAAAGTAAACGCGAGTCTCTCTTTCAAGCATCGTTTATGTTTGCCTTAAGGCCATGGCCAACAAAACAGTACTACTTACAACTTAACTCTTATCCTCTTTTCCATTATAATTTTTAAAAAATTCTAATAGTTTTAGAACTATTCTCCATCAGCAATTGCAATACTAGCGACTATAAATACTCTAGTCGTGATGTAACGACAAATTTCTATGCATATATGATGTATCTTTTATGATCATGATGTATCTATAGTTACTTCTTGCCAATCACTAATCATCCATGACAAAAATTATTATATATAGCCATTTCAAGATATGTATAAGAATAAGGAAATAATTTATTATGATTTCTATATTTTATAAAAATGTGTCGGACAATTGACATTCATTAAGTTAAACGAAAATTGGTTTAAAAAATGATAAAACTGAAAACTAATGTCAGATAAGCTTCTTAGAAGAGTCAAAAAAAATTATTTTTATTTTATCTCTTAATAACTCAAACTTAACTCTCTTGCAACAAGACGATTTAGCGATCATGCGCCATCTGTCGGAAAATGTTAACACTACTTTATATCACCATATTAGGCTTCATATAGGCATATCAAGTCATATTAGGACATATCGGTATTTGTGAGATTATCAGAACATATATGGCCATATTAAAAAATATTTTTATGGGTAGCCATAAATAAAATAACAGCAATTACTTTGGATTTAAAAATCAATATCCCGAAAGAATGGAACCCGCTTATACTGTGCTACGAAATACGCATTTCAATTTATCCGATTAAAATATCCAGACACGCATAGATGTTCACAAAGAATAATGGATAATAAGGAGACAAAAGAGTATCATGATCGCATCAACGAGTTCCAATGTGTATTATTATCATTAGACAGTGCGTGCTGGAGTTATTGTCTTAACGCATTGAAATGTCTTCCCTCAAACGGTGAAATAACCTCCCCGTGAATTATTTTTCGTCGTAATTAAGCCGACTGAGCACAACGGTATTGAGTAGGAACAATACAGGATTTGAAGCATTGTTGCGGACCTTATCAGCCCACTGGCAGTCTCAACGCGCAACCAGCTAAACGCCGTTAAATGCCGCTTTGTTGTCGTCGTCTCGGTTAATTACTATAGCTTCGCTCAGCCCGAAAGGAAGAAGACACCCTACGCTGAACAGGTACTCTCACTACTTACTGAGCACTCCCTTTCCCGATTATAAGGCCAGGGATGAATCATTCACCATCCGCCGAAACGCCATTTCACATTTCGAGCACATTGTTATAATTCGAGACTAATCTAATGAGTATGTACCGGATATTCCAATAAATTATCTCCATCAATAAGTTTACATCTTACATTTTACACCATTGATAATAATAGCAACAATGACAAAGTTGGCTGTAATTGTCAGTTTATGGATACAAATAATCCAGCAATTGGCTCTATTTAAACCCACCAACAAACCTTTGGAGATAACAGGATTTGCTTGAAGAGAGATTACCGTTAACAATGGATTTCCTCGCTGTAAACCGATATCATTGATTGGAAATGCTGTTTCGTATTCGTTCAGGATATACCCCGACTAGCACGATCATAAAGCTCGTGAAACACTGGATGAGACTTGAGCTTGTATGTCTTCGCATTTTGCATTCATTGTCAATATTCTATATATAGCCATGAAGAATGAACGATGGTTTATTAATCTCGGACACCCATTCTCCAGAGTTTTATTCTCGGTCTTCTCCATTGACGTCCTTGGCAGAGCAGAGGTCCTTGTAGCTTCTTCATCTCTTCGCTCTTAACTCTCGAGGCTGCTTCTTCCAGTCATCCCGAGTTGCTAAAACTCATAGATAATGCATATAGTAGATACCTAGAGAACAAGACACAGACAGTTCCATTGTGTGATAACAGATCCAACTCGACAATTTAGAATTATTTTCCAGCAAAGACAACTGTAATAAAACAAACAAAGGTAAAGGTTTCTACTTCTACTTGGACTGAACTTCTGAAGCACCAAAAGGACAAGTATGAGAAAACAAACTCTGGATCATGAAGAAAGAGGAGTTGAGTGGAAAGAAAAGCTTTCTCGCGTAGATTCTACAAGAATCAGCTTTCTTAATGAGAAAGAGAGACGGCTACTCAATTTTACAGGTGTACAGGCAACAACTACCGGGAAAATGGATTGCCTTAAGTGAAAACAATACCAAGATACCATTATCTATTTCCTCTTTACTTCCTCCTAGTTGTTGGTTGTTCTCCGTCTCTTTCGGCCTCTTCTGTTCCTGAGTATTGTCTGACCGGTAATAGTACCTAATAACAGTTCACCCTCATTCTTTTCATCTCGCTCTCGAGTTTTTTGTCTCTTTTGGTGCTTCCTTTCTCCGTTCCAAAGCAACACACCAATGAGGCTGAGCTCCCGCTTCTCGTATCGCAACTCAACCCGCGACTCCACTCGTCTCGAGAGTTCGCAATTACAAGCAATCTGGCAATTATTGACGAGCAAAGTCCAGCCAACTCGAGCATTGACAATGACGGGTATACCTTCTGCTCCCTTCCCACGGCAATGTTTGCTATTTTATTTCGTCAAACTCTAAACTCTTAACTGGCTCTAAAATATTGGGGAATATTTATACAATAGTCTGATATATTGTTAAACTTATGGGTTTATTTATGTATATTTTAGCGATAAAAAAGCATATTTTATAGCGATCTGCATTGCCAATCTTAAAGCTGCAGGTCATCCGCGTCCATTGACGCTTTTTACGATGTATCGACGGATTTGGTTTTACAATCCGAAATCGGACTATAAATTGCCCTATATTATGTCTTAGCTGCTGTATCTGATACGTCTTATCTCAAACACTTAAATTCCCGTCAATCGATAAATGTTTATTTTACACTCTTTCCCACGGCGTAAAACTTTATTCACCAATAAGCTGCTTTTTATTTCTGAATAATAAAGGTATTATCCGAATAACTTTATCATTTCTCTCCCTCGAACCCTTCTTCTCTTCCCCTATATTTTCCCTCGGCTCCGGGAAATGCTACTTAGCTTCACCCTTTCAGACCCAAACTGCTGGTAATTCTACAATTCAATCAGATACCAAAATAACGCTTTCAAAGTTCTCTCGAAGATCAAGTGCTTAACTCGGAAATATATTACGGGTATAATATAATTCTGAAAAATTGAAAGTTTGGTGGATTCGGATGTCTGTTGCAAAGTACTTAGTTTGGTAAAATTAATCGATTTTATTTATATAAAATAAAATCAATCTGAAATTAGGAGAGAACTTACAACTTTTAAATTTTTTTTAAGTAAAGTAGTACTAGAATTAATTTTAAAAAATTGCATATACAATTTTTACTTGTAAATTGTTTTTCTTTATTAAAAAAAAATTTTTTTAGTCTCTAAAATAATCAAGTAGCTTTTTATACAAAATTGCAAGTTATATTGTCACAAAGTTTTCTTATTCAATTTTTTCCAAATTAAATACTTGATCATTTATAATTTTTTCAAAAAAATTATTGCAAAATTGCATTCGAAATTTTCTTTTCATTTTAAGATGTAGAATTTTCTTTTTCTAATTTTTTTCTGTGATCTCAAAAATCATAAAATATCAAAATGACGAACAAACTTTAAAAAATTGATGCTTTTATGGAATTACAGAAGCGAAGCTATCGATATAAGCATAAGTTTAAACGATTGGAAAGCCCTCTCAAATGTATTAGCAGCAGTTTTGAGCCAGGAATCGAGACTATGAGCACGTGTATCAAAAGTTGGAGGGAAAGGGAAGACCATACCACGACTGACTTATCCACAATCTGGAAGGATTAGGCTGATACAATATTCATAAGCCCTCACAGTAGTACTAAAGTACACCACTATCATCTCTCTCTTCTATTTTACATCGAAGGTTCTATTTCTCTATCCCGCGTACTTGAGTTCCCCTAACCTCGTATCTCTCGCACAGTCATTTAGCCCTCTTTCTCAACCCTTGAGACTTCTCTCCCTTTGAGAGTGTCCCATCTTTTTCCCTCTGCTCCATTCCCTTACACTCTTCTTTCCTCCGCTCGCTCGCGGTATTTGCGACGCTCTGCTATGTAAATGCACCCTCCGTACGCATTTACCGCTCCCACGTTCATACCCTGGGCAAAGAGCATTACGAATACACGCAGATGCGTCTGTCTGGATACTCATATATTTATATACACACACAAGCCTATCTGTAGTCTCTATCTATGCATGTATGTATTATAAACTCATGCACACATCCTCGGCATAGATGATGGGAACTCTAATGACCCTCACCATGTTCGAGTACGGTTTACCCACGCGGGCAAACTCAACGCGAGATTACGTGTCCGAGACTTTTTGGACCTCCTCTTCCGCGTTCTGGATTATGTTCATCTCAAAATTTATTCACGGCCGTATTATAACTATTATATGTCAAGTATTTTATTTTTATGTACTACTCTATTTATATTATTATTTATCAACCATAAAACAAGAAATTTTATTTTTGTTGAAAAGATTGAATTCAATTTTTAATTTAATTGCACGACTCATAAAGCTCTACGATTTTTTCGCCTTCTCTTTGCAAATATTTTTATTATTTTACAATTTTTAACAATTTATTCAGTGTAATAAAAACGAAAAAATTCATTGATATAAACAAAAAATTTTTTCGGTCAATAGAAAAATGTTCGTAGCTTGGAAATATGCGAACTGACAAAAAAATTCATTATTTACGACATTTTTTTTTAGACTCGATTTCTCTCTGTAGAATTCGGTATTTTAAATGAATGTCAAACAGTATAATTTAATTAAAATTAATGATAAACTAAACAAATATTTTCGTTCTTATTACACAAAAAATTTACGGTAAATTCAGTAAAAAAAATACGTGAAATTTTTGAAAGATAAATCACTTTGATAATTGACAATAAAATCTCCTTCTTTTCTACTTTATTAATTAGCAATATAACATATTTCTTATTAAAAATTTAATGAGCATTATGAGTCGTGCAAAACATTAGTTTAAAGTTCTAAATTTTTAAACACATGAATGTATTTTTATCTCCATAGTGACATCGACATAAATAATCACCTGAGATTTTCTTGGCAAAAGAAATAAAAAATAATTTAAAAATCAGGTGTCTGAATTTCCATTTCCTTATTCCGATAGAATATATTCTATTAGACCCCGATAGCAACGTAAATCTCGCGACCTCTTAGCTTTTTATTTAACACACATCTACGGGTATATAGATGTATGTATATATTTATACCTCCAGCCCGCATCCACATTATCGTAGATAAAGCTCTCTTATACCTTAAGAGTAATATATTTTATATATAAGATTGTCGGGATAAAGAGGGCACACGTGAGCGTGAATCATGATCATGATGTAATAATTTGAGTGTGTTAAAAAATATCTATCTTAAAATTGAAACGTTTTATTAAATTTTTGCGGGGGTAAGACGCAAGGACTCGGCATAAATTTTATCTGTATCTGTATCGTTATATTAGACACTGTGTTAAAAGTATAATACAAATTCCCACACTCCCATCCCTCTCTTCTCGCCCTTAAATATTTCCAAGTTTAATTACATTTAACCACGTACATATACAGATATATTTAATACGAGGGTAGGTACGTGAGGGTGGAGACGGAATATAATCATAAAACTCACGCCATTCTCCTCTCGGTGTACCGTATTATATACATATAGAATGTACACACCGTAAAAGAAACAGTATAGAACACCTCCTGCAAAAAGGGTTAGGCCTTTTATTTTTATTGCGTTTTGCAACATCTATCTTTTCTCTTTACTTCTTTTTCAGCACACAGTTATTATCTGTTTTCCCTTTTATTTGGCTCTTTCCTATCATCCAGCAACGGCAGGTGCCGGCTACACTACGCGTATAGACAAGGCGTGCGTGCAATACGGATTTATGGACGGTGTATAAATACAAGCGCAGAGGATACATATACATAAAGAGTGGCAGAGATAGTGGAGAAGAATGGAAAAGGGCGAAAACTGAAAAACATTTGAATACAAGTGGCTCTCGTTCGTCGACGAGCTGAATTGTGGCCCGACCATCAACCCTCGGGAGTCGTTTTCAAACTACACTACCTCTACCTCTACCTCACATTTACCTACATCTCACTGCTACATTTCTGTACAAATATATTTCCGAATATGTCTATGTGTGCATGTATTCGCGAGAAAACGCGTAGCACGCTAGAAAGCCGAGGGAGGACGAATGAGTTGAATTACTGTAGGGATTTGTTTTGTTTTATTCAAAAGGGTGTGTCATCTTTAAATTCGACTTTTTTTAAGGAAGTCTTGCTGCTGAGTCAATAAAAACCTAAGGGAAAAAATTTTATTTAATTTAACTGAGTTGTTTTTATATATTTTGCGCATATGTTGTTGTTTTAGACATTTAGCTCTTGGGGGAAAAATAAATAAATTTAGTTGCAATTTTTAACCTTAAAATTTTTAATTTATAAAATTAAAAGATAATTTATGTGAGATATTTATTTTCTCAAAGAAAAAATTGACTATTGATAAAATACTTCTGATAATCGAAAAGATAATTTGAGCATTCCTGACCGGGAATCGAACCCGGATCTTCTGGTTACGCATCAAGCGTCCTCCCAGTTAAGCTATCAGACATTCAGTCACCTACATAATTATCAATAATTAAATAAAAAATTTTTTTTTAAATGATATTTAATAACATTATTTTTAAAAAAATAAGAAATCTTTTACTCTAAAAAAATTTGTCTTGACTCAAAAATATTGAAAAAAATTTAATCTTTAATGAATGTGAAACCTCCTTGTCTCACGAAAACTTCATCTTGCTTCAGATCAACTTCCTTACAATTTTCTCAGTCTAAGTAAACTTTATTTTCTGAATTGAAACTATAACCAAAAATTAATCAAAGGAATATTTAAGACAATAATTAATTTAAGTATCTCTGAATTTAGTAAAATCTGAATTGACTCTAGTCCATCTTAACTTAAGTTCAGCTAAACTTTAAGTTGAAAAGCAATTATCTATATGTATATTGAATCGCGATCTGTTTTGACTGAGCACGTTAAATTGAGAAACTTTTAAACCGCCGAAGTTAACTCTTCAGTAAGGTCACAAGTCATCAGGTAGCCGTGAGGTAGATTGCGAAAAATAAAAACTATTCGCGTGCCTTAATTAAGACCCGCTTCACAAAGTTATTCCGTCCCGTCAAGACAGAATTTCCACTCTTCTCCCTTCTTTTCTCTTCTCGAGGATCGGAATAGTATCCTTTATCCTTTAGCAGTTAATCTTTGTCCGGGAACAATATAACTAAACCTACCTCATTTCTTAACGAGCCTAGAGGCGCCCGCCCGAGTATAAGTAAGGACGAACGTGGACCACCGCGACGAGAATTCATCTGAGCAACAGCCAACAGGTCAAAGTCTCTCGTCCCAGTGTATCTCTTACTCTACTCGCTGTTGATATTTTTTCACACCTCTTTGCCAAAGTAAACCTCTAACTAGCCGTAAATAATTCCGAGAAGGATTTCTTTCTGTTAAAAAACACTTTAAACATTGTTGTTATTATTATTATCACTCCACCGTGAAAAAATACAATCAACTTCCCTATAGTTGTGCTAAGATTTGAATAACATTAAATCCATAACATACCATGCCATGCCTCGACTCTCTACTCAAGTAATTATGACATTTCGAAATTGTTCTCTCCGGCAAAATGGTCCCACCCATACCGAAATATTATCTTATATTAAATAAAGAAAAAAATAAAATTATTATGTGAAAAAAGCGTTTAATAAAAACAACTCTGAAACAGAATTCATCTCCGCGCCACCGATAATTTTTGTACTCGTCTGGCGCCTCGGGGTTCAGTCCGCATATATATCGCGAAATAATATTATAAGTGTTCTTGTATATCTATATATTTCGTGCAAATGTGTTCAAGCTTAAGTGAACACGACGTGGAGAAAAACTGTTGAGAAGCATCGAAAAAATTGCAAACTCTCTGGTTGGTACCCGGGATCGTATCCTATCCCATCCCGATGTAGCATAAAAGTAACTTGAAATAGTATAGAGAATCTCTTGACGTTTGGGCTCGCTGTTATGTTGTCTGGTTTCGGTGTCTGCCAAACTATTACAGTGTGAGTTACACATCTTTACACACTGGCTTTTATGCAGATATAATACATGCAAGTCGGGAATAAGAAGGAAACATAACATTTAAAAAGCTTCTCGGCGCCATGTCAGCCACTCCCTCGCGACAATTATCTTTCCGAGAAGTATGGATGCAAAAACTAAAACATATATCCGTAAAAAAAATTTTCATGTATGAAGATAAAATAATTATTTTTTATTTTTTGTAGACATTTGTCTGTCAATTATTATGTTTAATTAAAGAAAAATTAGGTTAGTAGTTGATCAAAGTAAAATTTAATGTAATAATAAATTAGTTTCTTGTAAGAGTCAAAAAAAATTTTTTTTTTACAAAGTTAAATACATTAGGTTTAACTCTCTTATAGGGAGGAGATTCAGCGATCATGCGCCGTCTGTTGGAGATTTTCAATACGAAATTCGATTGGAAAATTATATATGAACATATCAAGCCCACTATATCCTAATATGACCAATTTTTACGTTAAGTCATATATAGACATATACGAACAGATTAAATTTTCTGATAGAGCTATACATATGTTCATTTATAAACATATCAGAAAATTTTTTTACTGGTACATTGCTTAAGTATTCAATGAATATTAATATTATATAAATTAATATTTTCCGTATTATACCTGTTATTATTTATTGCTTTATACAATGTAATTATCTCTACATCATTTACGAGCCATTAGATCACTAATCTCACGTAATTGATCGCCGACCAATTGGCAATTAATAGGAAGTTCAGCTGAAACAGGAAAAAATCCTCGTGCAGTTATATTACACTTCGAGGATTTTGAACATACTTTAGAGATGTCCGTTTACTCGCATATTTACACGTATTTGCTCGTATTGAATAGTAAGAATAAGGAGAGAAGGTATGTGTATATAGGAGTTGAGGCAGGAAAAGAGAAACGAGTGGAGCGAGAAGAAACAAGACTATTGGCGCCCAGCAAAACATCAGCACGCGATATTGGAATATCTCTTAGCAATGTTGTTTTTCGAGGTGTAAGTCATCAAGTGCGGTGTGTATAATATTATATGAGAAACAGAACATATCGATATGGATATGTATGTTAGTACAGTGGCTCTCTCGTTTCCTACTTGTTTGAAATACACGACAAACATGAGCTCAAGATACCTGTCAATAATTAATAACTGTCAGACTTGTTTAAACACTCGTTTGAATAAGCTACCTCGATAATTAATTGATATGCTTTGCTTTATATTATATATTTGATATTTCGATATTTGATATCGAGTTTCTAATATCGTGAAGGCGTATAACATAAATATGTTTTAGCAAAAAGACATATACTAGGTAATACTGTTTTGATTATTATTTATTTAATTAATGCATTTAGTATTTTATGGAGTTATTTTTGAAAAGTTTCGACTTAGTTTTTTTTTTTTATTTGATCAACTAATTAAAATAATTAAAATAATAATTAAGATTTTTTTGATAAATTAAATTATTTTTTAAAATCAATTTTAAAAATTTATAATGTAATTTTTTCTATAAAAATTTTTTTTTAATCATAAAAAAAAATTTGACACTTGAACATTTCTTTCTTTAACAGAATTTGTTAACAGTTTTAAGTCAAAAAATTTTTTAAAAAAAAATAGAATACTATAAGACTAAACAATTACCAAACTTTGTTTTCTTGACATTAAAGATAAATTCAATTTGTATTTATGAACTAGAGAAATGCATACAGGCATATATAAAATATGTATGCGGAATTTTTATAGTATTTGATGCACGCATCGCTTACAAGCCGTCTATTTCCAACGGATATAAACATGCACGCGTCATATAATAGTTATTTTTCCCCGTGAGTTTTTTTATCTTTTTTTGGTGCCAATGAAGAGGTCTCTGTCGCGTGCTACGAATCAACTCCTTGTAACAATAAACTCAGTACGATTCTGCACCCGGAAAGCTGATGAAGAAGTGACGGAAAAGGAAGAAGAAGATGAAGATGATAAAGAAGAAGCTTTAGTGCTGCGTATAAAGCTCTCGCGGATGAGCCGTGGATCACCGCCAGACACCATTTATTTTACATGCTTGACAAATCAAAAATAACAGCTGGTGAATTTTAAAACGGATGATATTTTGAGATTACACGGTTTTACGTTTTTGATAGTGCCATCGCAATACCAAGTATGAGTGTAATATAACTGATACCAGGGATCCCGTTTTATGACAGTGTTAATATTGCTCTCGTCTTGTATCAATGAACTCAGACTTCGACTTTTTTCTTCTGAATCGCGGGTTGTTTACTGACAGATCAATAAATATTTTTCCATGATGTGCTATAGTTGAAGTTTTTATTGGAGTTGGTATACATGAACATTGCAGTAAATTATAAGCGACGAAAAATTATATCGTACGTGGGAGTCAGAACGATGATTTTATAAAAGTGTTGATATAATTATCAAAAATGAAAAATAATTTTTATTTTTGGACTCCGTGGGCCGATGGGGTTGTATTTAATGTCATGCAGGCAATAGAGAACTTTCATAATTACCATGGACTAATTTTTAGCGTATCAACTTTATGGTCAAAAAAATTATTCTATATTAATTCTTTAATTTTTACTGTAATACTATTTGAGCAAAATTAGGATTCGATAATTTTTACATTTCTCAGTTCTATAATAATTAAAAATTTTTTTTTTAATTTACAGAACGGTATGTGATATAGATAGTATTTATTATTACTCTTATTTTTATATAATTAATACTGAAATAAATGAATTACATTAAAGTTGAAACATAAATTTTTTTTAACCTAAAATAGAATATGCTTATTACTGAAAAGATTTTGATTATTCTTGAAATTAATAATTGATCATTTATGAAATCACTTAAGATATAAGAGTAATAAGAAAAAGAAACAATTTTCTTGTAACTTATTTATAAATCGAATGCAAAGGCCAGAGTGTCAGCGGCTCAAAGAACTTGGAATAGATGATTAGTGTATCTAATTCAAAACAAGACAACGGTTGACATTAATTGGGCGTGTTTCTCGGCAGCATGTTCTCCATCAGAGATGAGACGTCTTGTATGAGCCAGATGCAAAGAAGAGAGAATAAGAAACTGGGTATTAGTTATAGCTGCAGCATACCAAGTAAAAGTGTGTAACCAGGACCTCGAATCTTTAATTTTTCTCAGACGTGGTGCTTGGTGCGGACAGATCCCGCTGTGCTAGCATTATTCACCAGCGGTGACAAAAACGGCAGACGCATCTCGCGGACAACCGAATATCTCATACCGAGTTCAGTGTCTGAACGACAAGCCCTCGAACGACGGCTAATTTACAATCAGAGAATCCCGGGACTATTAATAAACAAACCACCGATGAAAAAGTTAGTCCTTGTACGCAAAGTGGTTAGAAAAATTGCCCAGATCCGGCTGTCGGCTGTCGAAACAATTCTTGGTATCGCTCATTCCGATCTCAGTCTTAGTTTGAGTTTTTGGTCCGAGACTTGAATCCACATCATGCTCTTTATAAATAAGAGTGAAGGACACAAGACGAAGGCCCAGGATGGATTTTAAGAGTAAAGGTGTCAAATATTTTAATTTAATGACAAGTTTAGACCACAAATTCATTATTCCCATCTTACGTCTGTGAAAGCACGTATTCATCATGTCCGTGGTTCCGCGGCTGCTTTGACTCACTGAGCTGGTTAGATGATTCACAATCTTCATAGTGTTACACGTTTAAAGGGAGATAAATAGAAATAAAACGACCAGTTATATTCTTTCTCAGCTGCTCCTTCTTCTTCTTCTTCTTCTTATTCTTCTTGCGGTCACCAAGAGCAGTTGTGGAAAATCTGTCCTTGTTCCAGAGCGCGGTCTGTACCAAGTAAGAGAAGACCTAACGCAGAAGACAGAATACTCTGGAGGAAGCAACCCAATACAACCTGGTACTGGGTACTGAGAAAAAGTGGTATGGATAGAAAAGAACGCCAGAGGCTTCAAAATCCGAAGACCGGCTCACTCTTTCTTGTCCTACACTCTTTACTCGCCGACGTCATTCTTTGGTGGTTTTAAAGTCGCGCTTTATACTTTTATTTAACCTCTTATTCCCTCGCTATTCACTCGCTAGCTCACTCACTCACTCACTACACGTTCTTTCTTACAAGCTCAGTCTTGTTAAAAATACCTACTCCTTCTTGCTCGAGTTTGCCTTTGCTTTCTACTACTGGAAAAAAGTTTGTGAATCAAAATATGCATGCTTTGAAACTATGGTTGTTTTTTTATTAAAATAATTAATAAAAAAATTACAGAAATTTTATATTGAATTTTATAAATCGATTTATATATGGAATTAATATTAGAAATATTTTTTTCAATGAAATATTAATTTTATAATTTTATATTTTGGAAACACTCAATTTAATTAAATAAAATAGTATTTTTTTTTTCACATTTTTTTGTGAATAATTATTATAGGAATTGTAATTAAATCAGAAATAGGGGAAATTTTCTGTATTATTATAATTTTCAAAAAAAATTTCTTTTCTTGTAGTTTGTAGACAAAAATTTTGCGCTTTAGGCAAAATTTTATTCTATGTAAAAAATAATTGAATTTTTTCCAGTTTGCTGACGGATAAATATTAGAAATAGGCTCGGACGTACGCAAAGAAAACACGGAATAAATAACAGAGGCAGGTATTATGACTGTCGGAAAGTCCATGGTAGGTTGGATGCAGCAGATACAGCGAACGTAGTTCAAAAGAAGTGTAATATCCAGCATAGCGGATAGGAGTAGAGGCTCTGCTGGCAAAGAGGCTGCTATACTAAGTAAAGATGATGGAGAAAATATAAAATAGAGAAATAAGATGTTGTACCAGAGCAAGAAGATGCTGTAATAAAGAGAGCTGAGGTGGCTCTTGTGCTCCATACTTTTTCTCGGGTGTACACTCTTTACTCGCGGATAAGATGAGATATAGAGGTTGGCCTCAAGGCGGTAAAATAACGACATGACTAGAGTACCCTTCTTCAATTCTCCTCTCGTCTTTACCTCCAGCACAACAGACCTCGAGAGATCCTTATGATGCATTCTGGAATGCTAAATATATGTCCTCACCGAGCTCTACTATTTTATCGCCATTTATTTTGAACATTCTCGCGTCATTTAGATTAAGACGAGAAATTCCACAGTCATGTGTATGAAAAAAATTTTACTGTGAAAAAAGTAACGCAACAATCTCAGCCAAGCAATTGATTTACATTGATAAGTTTTGCTAAAAAAACCACTAATTCGCTTGACTGGCACGTGAAATGTTTTGTCAACACACTGCTCTTGACACGTTCCCTGACATTATCGCGTAAAGCAGTCACGAACGAGCGCGAAGTCACGCCGGAAGTCTCCATCCACGCAGTTACCATGCATTCATCGATTCGTGCGTGTCGTTCCTCGCCTCTTTTCTTCCTCGCTTTTTTCCACATAATATCTTTTCATGCCTTTTTGTACCTCGTACCTACTAGCCGTCGACACAGTCTACAATACCGGACGACAATCATTACCGTCGTCTTATGAAAAGAAGAAAAAGAATTGATAAAAAAAAAAATCCAGACTTCAGATAATCGATTTCAATTTCTTGATACATGTTTTGATTCCTCAGAAAATTATTCAAGCTCATTTTTATTGTAGATTTTTATTCGCAGCCTCTAAATCACTGGTTACAAAATGACACCGCTTATTGCTCGGATAGTTGTACTTACTGGGATTAGTTATTATTTATAATTTATAATAAATATATGCAAGCTCCAGCAAAGTGTTGCTGAACAGAATCACTCGGCAAACAAACCACAACAAGTCAGTAAACATGCTAAATAATGGGCAAGTACGTGCAACAGAAAATAATTTAAAAACTCTTAAAACACGTGGATAATGCCTAGCACTCTTGCTGCATTAAGTTATCAGCTAAAATGGTCACTTTTGCCCGTTATTTATCGCTTAATCGCATTCTCTCTTTCTCTTTCGCTCAAAACATTCATACACCAATGTAATATTATTATACGTGCAGGTAAATTTTAGCTACCGCTTATCTACAAGATAGTTGCAGTATGTATAATTTGACGGCCAAAAAATTCAGCCCACCCATTTGCCATTTAACATTTAACATTTGCCGTTTGTGCATTTTAATTATATGCATCAATTTTTTTTTATCCCTCGAACGTTCTTTAAATTAATATCCAACTATTTATTGCTACTTTCTAACAGCATTATTAAATTATCCCGTACTAAACACTTAAACACTCTTACTTTATTGATCATTAATTTAAATTTGATTTTTATTGTCTCGTAATCATTTTATTTATAAATAAATGTTAACGCAAATTTATATATGTTTAAAAATAAAAATCTAAATAAGTAATAATATAAAACTAAAGGTTATCACCGACTATGTACTATGTAGTTAATACAGCTGGGATTGTAACAGATTGCCAACGCGTCCGCGTCCGGTATCGCGAAGATTGCTCAGTAAGATAACAGCCATAGCGGAGAGAAAATTAAGAAGCCCTAAGGCCTGGGATGTCTGTACCGGTATGTACTGGACGATATGATTTACATTTGTTCGCAACGAGAATTTATGCACTCAAGACATATGTATTCATATAATAGTAATAATACTGTTTTCTTTAAAATGAATCCGTTGACACACGGCTTATCGTCACGATCTTGATAATAATAAACAATAATTATTATTATCACCGTTTACTTATTTTTTTATACTGATGATTGCAGCAATAACACTGATGACATAATTTATAAACTCCCTGTAAATCTAGTAACAGTAAACGTACAAACAAATAAAGCAATTGAAAAAAAAAACGGGTACTGCGATCGCGAGCTTGATTTAATCCAGATGCCGAGCAAAGTCTACTGCGATAAAGGATAGTGCTGACAGCTCGTCGATTTAACATTAAACAGAACAAAGAATAAATAAATATTTAAATGCCAAGAATAATATAAATATGGTGTTTTATTTGAGCCGCAATTAGCTGACGCTTGAGGTAATAAAGTAAAGTGGCTGCTCGTAAAACTGGAGTTTATATTATTTTTTAGATAGTTTGGCAGTAAAGTGGCTTTTTTACACACGTTAACACTTATTACCATTCAATAAAGATCAAATTGAGAAAAAAATTCGCTTAAAACCAATAAAATAAGAATTTAATGAGTGGTTTATGATTTTCTAAGCAACCAACAGTAGGCCACGCCTGTTAGGTACCATCCTGGCAACGGCCCTAGCAACAATGCTTGGCCCCGCCTCATTTATAGCCGCTTCCAGCAACAACATTTTCATTCATTTAAATTCTCAATTACACTTAAATTGTCATAAAAAATGAAGAAGAAATTATTAAACTCAACTAGCCGAGAAATAATACCGTTTTAAAAGATAAAATAGGTTAAATAGTTTATGATCAGCTTATACCGTACAATATTTTAAGATCTACTTAAAGCAAAAAGGAAAACTTGGAAGATAAATAATATAATATAATATAATATAAATGAGGATAAATACTCGGCGCATAAATAAACCTGGTGGTTTACAGGTTTCGGGATTATGGGAAATCAAGTGCGGAATTAAGGCGATATCTCTTGATTACATTGCTATGGGGGTCATATCTACGCAATGGAGCTAGAGAAAACAAGTTGAGTGTTTAAGGGTCGAGGTTTATGAGCAAGTAGAGGTGCGGCTGAAACACGCCTTAACAAGCTCATTAGTCTATTTGCATGACAGCTCTAGCGCCTGGTGCGCGGTTTTGCTTGTGTGTAAATAATAACGGGTTTTGCGATGACATCGTCTATTTGGTGTTGCCTCCAGAAGCCGCCGGTTCTATATCTCATGAAGATATAGATATGGATGCAGATAAATATCGTTATCATTATCATTACTTATTGCTATTATATCTTATAAGGCAATCGCGCACGCAGTCTAGTAAAACGATCACGTAGATCATTGGATACCTTGTGTTCACACTTCTTAGCTTGTTTCTTGCAATGTATATGGTCATTTCACTGAAATAAACTAAAACGCAAATAACTCAGTCGAATCTGGTCTCAGAAATGCTGACGGAATTCTTCCGGAACTTTTAGCTCGGTGTGAATCGAACTAGGATATCCACTCGGGAAAGGGGCTTAGGTTCCTGTGTAATTTCGATCAGACAATTGTAAGGACCATTGTCATGGTAACCGCAATTCCATGCTTTCACACACTATCAGACCAGACTACAGCACCGAGAATTGCTCGATACACAGAGGTCTCTATATAGTGCAGTATGTTGTGCAGGAATAGAGTTATAGCACAGTATAGCATACTACAGGAGGACATATTGATTCCGGTCGAATAGAATCAACCGACAACATATATATCCACGCCTGTTCCTGTTTGGTTGTCGATCTCTCACAGCAACACCCAGTTTTCGCTTTGAGAACTCTCTGTTCCTGTTCATGATGTTTGACACCCTGTAATGTTGGCATCATTGATTAACTTCCGTCTGATGGGTTCATGACACTTTGATGTGTCTATCCGACACGAGACAACACCAGACTTTTTCCGTAACATACATTGTGATAAAAAATCAATATAACGTTTATTTTTAAAAAGTAATTGTGCAGACGACAGCATGTGTGTATATATTTATTGGCATATGTATGTAGACAGGATGAGCATACACCAGTGTCTTGTAGGGGGTTAACTTGTGTGGCTCGTAGAGGTTGTCACGAGGACGGGATACACGTATGTACGCAGGTACGTATGGTACATGTTCTGTGTTTTAACGCCCGATCGAGATTTACGAGCCCGTAGCTCGTGTGGGACCGGTATAGTATAGCTAAAAGCTGGTGACCAACGTGGTCTAGCTTCACATTCTGATCAAGTAAGCCACGTTTCAGGTTGAGACATGCTATCGAGTCTGAGTTGTATATGGAGTCGCCATCCGGTACTATGCAACTAACGACTGAAATATTCGATAGTCGCTAATCCAATATAAATTCTTGCATTTGCAGTAAAAAGAAGAACGGTTTTTATTCAGTACTTTGTCCTTTATTGTATTGTTTTATTCGGATTCTTATTCAGCAAAAAACAAGAGACCAGAGATGGAAGCTATCGTTAATCAGATCTTTTATCGCTGATTGAAGAGCGAGCTTGTGTATTTACTAATTTAATTTAACGCTTTTGCCTTTTGAGTTAATCGTGTTTGTGTCTTTGGACCGAAACGTAACAAGTAACAAGGATCAGAGGTTATGTTCAACGAAGCTTAATTACTGTTACTACATAGTAGTTATTGTTGTTATTATTGGTGCTGTTGTCATCCTCTCGATACTCGGAGCAGAAATTTTATCAATTTACGGCAAAATGTTCGATTGCCGATCGAGTAATGAGATTGAATAAACTAGACGTAATTCCAGCATGCTTAATATAATGCTCGTTTATATTAACTAGTAAATTGATTTCAGGTATGATTATTGAATTAAATCGGCTGATAGCCGTAAACTAGAGCTATTTCTTATTTGTCAGAGTGGTTATATTAATACCAGATCTAACTTATAATAGGTGGTAGAAGGTAAGAGGGATCACTTACAACAGCTGATGTATTGTAATGATGACAAGTGTAAAGCTACAGTTAAACACTTTGTTTTTATATTCAGTGGTTTGATTTTATTTGTGTTTATCGGAGCCGGATATTGAATAGAAACAGATCTATAATTTTACTTGATTACTATCGATGTGTCTGTATATTTTCGATATCTGTTTAATCGACGGCTTATATTTAGTGTTTAGTCGACTTATGTTTGTTTGTATTTAACTGAGTGGTTATGGGCGTGGTAGGCTTTTCTTTTATTGTAAAAATTTCCAATATTTTTTTACAGTATTGATATTTATGTAAACATACAAAAAAGTTTATAAAGTTACAGTAATAAAATTTCAATAAGATAAAATCAATTAAAAAACATAAATTTTTTTTGATTGTTTTAGTTCTGATTAAATTAGAAGTCGAAAAAAGAAGAATTAAATTTTTTGAACAGTTAAATTTTTTGACTTTAAAAAAAACTAAAAAATGATTTTAATAAATTTTTGTAAGAAAAGTTAAAGATGTTTCTACAAAAAAAAAAAACAGCTGATTTCTAAAATAAGAAAGTCTTATTGTTAAGAAAGAAAAAAAACCATAAAAAAAGAAAATTTATTTCTCATTGAACATCTAGACCCTTAGATTGAATTCTCAATAATTCCTTTTATTTCACAGTAATAGCAGAGTTGTTTATGACTGTCTACTTGGAACATAATAAGATAAATAGAGAATCGAGAATTGAACAAACCATTTTCCATGTTAGGAAGAAATTTATTAACTTTTTTCTCAATTGAAAAAAAAAAAAAAAAAAAAAAAAAATGTGGGCTGTATCAACGAATCATTGTTTGGGATCTAAGACAGTATCAGAGCAGGTAATTTTCCCGAGCAATTCAGAGACTTACGTGAGTAAAACCGAACCCTTGTTTTGTAGTATCGCATACAGAAATACAGGCGACACGTTAGCATCACACGTAGTCAGTTTACCTGAGGCTCGTAAAATTAGTAAGAAACCCTGTACTGAGCGTTTTTACTTAAACCAGGCAAAGGTGTCCTCGGTCTCGACTCCTCGGATCACGTTTTTACGGGCCATGTTTACGACGTCGTTGGCTGAATTTATTCGACCCTACTGCTTCTTTTCAATTTTCAGTAACACATAAACACATTTTTTTAAAATTATTATTGTTATTATTATTAATATTGTTATTTTAAAAATTTATATTTTACGAGGCATCTGGGAGATCCCAAATCCAAGAACCGATCAGATCTTACAGAAAAGCCTGGCCCTCACAAGCGTTATCAATCTCTTACCGACACGCTGATAATTAAGGGCTGACTTGCCATCAGCAGAGTTTTTTTCGTAACCGGGAGACGTTTTATGCACGGATCGCATGTCCGAGTATTCCTTATCTTACGCGCCATCCAAACTTATTCTTATTTTTATTTTTCTTCAGGTTTATTACCGGGTGGAAGCAGTTACGGCGTTGGCGGAATCTTTATTTTCTTCTTCCCCCCCTCCGCCTCTGTTTTTACAGACAGACCCACAGGCAAAATATTAAATCTCGCCTCTACTCGCACATCACGATATACCATCAATCCCTACTGTTTTTATTTTTGACTACTATAAACACTTTTTCTTTTTTTTAACGCCGATTCGTATTCTGTCGACCCTTATTTTAATTGAATCACCCAGTTGCTTTATTAATATTATATTTTTAATGAACTCCACACCGTTTAATTTCCATCCCGATAATAATTATTTTCTGGTAATAGATTATCACTAATTTAGAATTTTAATTAATATTTTAATATCAATCAACTGTTTTCAATTTTAATTAATTGAATATTTAATTCAGGTAATTAGTGTGATTAAAAATTTAAGCAATTTCAAATTTTAAATAACTTTATAAAAATAATTACTTAACTTATTATAATTATATCAGGTTAAAAAATAAAAAAAAATTAAACTAAATATTTTTAACATCAAACAAATAAAAAATAATTATCTACAATCCGTAATCTATTACCCGCATCACCCTTTGGCATATGAGCCAAAGTGTGTTTGTAACACCAAGTTTTTTGGTAGCAACAAGGCGTCTGCGAATTCTTGTCGGCTTTTTAGTTTTACTGCCTGAAACCTCGGCAGCAAAAACCCGATGGAACGCGGCACGGGAGCCAAAGATAAAGGATCTTTATTTTAATTCCCCCGAAATTTTTTTAAAAATTTTTTTATCACTATATACCCTGGTACGGCCAATACGAGTAAAGGAGTAGAAATGAGAGGATAAAGATCGCTTTGATACGAAAACAGATCCAGTAACTCGGGTATTTTTAAAAACATTTATAACTCGTGATGCTTTTAATTGGCGGACTAATTTGCGTGCATTTAGTGCTTCGCCGACAGAAACAATATTTCGACAATCCCGAATTTCGGGTCCCGAAGGATAGAAGTGAGATAAGACCGAAGTAAAGAAGATGGTTAGAGAAGAAAGAAAAAGATAGAAAGATTATATTAAGAAAAATAAAAATAAGACGGAGGTAATATAATGGGAGTAAAGAGGGAAGACACTAATCCCTAAGGGTCTCACGAAAAATCTCGACACGCGGCATACCATGCTGAGTCGGCAAGTGATTATTTCCAAACCCGCTCGCGCGATTAATAACGAGACATTCAATTTTACGAGCCTATTAATTGCTCCACCGAGTTAATTGCCATGGACGCGTACAAGTGCCCGAGTTTTATTTTTTCGATATTATTATTATGACTATATCGATCTATAAATATACATATAGATCTATACAAAGACTTTTTTTTTTTTATCAAATTTAATTACAATTCCTGATCGACCTATTTCGCGCGTACTGCAGTAGTACCGTGTGAAAGCAATTAAGTACTTAAATTATTTTATTATACATTAATTGATTATTATTACAATAAATTTTGTTTTTGTTTGTTCCAGGTACGTTTTATTTATCCACTCGACCTGAAAAATCGGGAACTGGTTCGGAGTTAACGGGTAAATAAATCTATCACGTTTATTTTTAATTTATTTATATTGTTTATGTTTTGGTTGACTTGAGAAAAATATAAAATACTTCACCGGTAATTTTAGGCAATGCAAATAAAAGAAATTTTAAAGTAAAATTATTCTCCAAGAATTGAGAAAGTTGAAGTAATAATTATCTTAGCAAAGTGAAGTTTCAAAAGCTACTTTCGAAAACATCGATTTAGATTCTCTTCAAATGGGTCTTTATTTCTATTGAGGTGTTTCCTGAGTGAAGGTCTTAATTTCTTGATTATTGTCGAGGGAACAATGTATTATTTAAACTCTAGTTTGTTTCATGTTTATTTGAACGAGTTTAAAATAACATTCATTCATTAATTGAAAAAACAAAAAAATGTTTGTGGTTTAATTTTAAATCTTCTATTTATTTAAAAAAAATCCTCTCAACAAAAATAAAAAGAATAAAGTTAAATGAGCTAATGAAACTAATTTAAGCTAAACTAATTTTTCATTATTTTATTTCTGATGCCTGAGGCGCGATGCTTTCTCTTCCCCTAAGTAATTAATTGTTTTTTAACATCATTTGAGCATTATTCTGTTTTTTTATACTTTAAATAATCTCGGTATTACTATACAATAACTTTATTAAAAAAATAAAAAAAAAAACTTGAAATTAAATCACTTGTATTTTTAAAAAAATTATCCATTACATTTAAAGCTAACTGAATATCAGTCCCCGAAATAAAAAACCTTGAAAATAAAATGATAGACGTTTTTAATTGGGATGGAGAGCGATAAACGTCAAACAGCATTTGCCAGTGATCAGATATCAATTCAAATGAGCTCATTATATTTTCGGGCAAAAGAGATTATAAATATACACCCATATGACTGTTATAAATGATTAATGAAGACTGTTGACTGGTGAATCTCGCTAATGTGATAGCGATAGTTAATTTAATACTAAAATAAATTCCTAACGCTTGACATCATTATATAAATGATACGCTGATTAGTTAATTGTTGTCAGAATTAAAATCAGAGGAGGCGATTCAAAATTAAAAATTATAAAAAAAAAGCTATTTATTTTTCCAAACTCATTTAAAATTGACAAAATAAATCAAAGAAAACAAGTGAGCTGATCTCTTTCTCTTTGAGGATCAAGTATCCAAGTCAAGCGACTCACGATGATAAATTCTACCTCTTCGCAGCTGCTGTTATACTCCTCGAATTAACAGTCGTCGTACGAGAATTTAAGCTCTATGAGTAAGAAGATAAATAAAAATAATAAAAAAATAACTTTGAGGGACGTAAAAATAGCTGTCAAATTTATTATATTAAAAAAAATTTTCAACTAAACCAATTTAATGTTTCCTTTAAAAACACTCAACTCCGGGTATTTTATTTTATATTTATAATTCGCTGTACATAAATAATCTGATCAAGTGAGTAGAGAGCAGTCCAATAAGAGAAGTAGAAGCATTAGATGAAAACTAAAAAAAATAGTGTAATAATATAAGTTAACGCGTGAATTTTTATGATATTTATTGCAATGACAGCTATGTCGGTGAGGTTTCCGACGACTTAACTAATTTGCCGATTTTTCGAATGATTTAATGTGCACTATATCTTTACCCGTGAATAAGTAAATAAATATAACTAAGCGTTCACTGTTTACACGGAATACAGAGTAGATTATAGAGTATATAGTGTGTAATATAGATCGGAATGACGCACGACGGAGCCAATAAACAGTCAGACTAAACTCCAATGACAGTGAGTCGATAAACAAATTTAACTAGTCAATAAATACGCTTGAATTTATTTTTGTATGTTTTATGTTTGGTGAATCTTCTGAATGGAAGCTAACCGCTAATAGATATTAGTATAGTGATTTTAATTATAATTATTATGCGTAAAAGATGGGACAAAAATACATAATTTGAATTTAATACAAGGACAAAATTTTAATCTGGGATTTAAAAATTCAAGGGCGTAAATATATACAAATTTGTTTGGAAAACAATACGATGGAGGAAGAAAATTTAGCTGGGTGATTTATTTAGGTGTTAGATAGGAATACTTGAAAATAGTTGTAAAATATGGCTCAAGCTTGAGCTGCTGGAATAGATACAAGATGGAAAAGCCGAGCGAATATTGCTCTGTAGTATTGGATTCGCGAAAACACTCCGAGTTTGCTCGTACATCACGGAAAGATAAAACTTTAGTGCCGGCTGCCGGTAAGGAGGGAACGAGAGAAGGAGAAAAAGTGATAGAATCGTAGATATAAGCTTCATGACAGCAACAGAACGCAAAAAGTTTAAAATAAACCAAGGAGAGGTATAACGCCTGTTCGCGAAATAAACTGC
This sequence comes from Cotesia congregata, assembly GCA_905319865.3. NCBI lineage: Eukaryota > Metazoa > Arthropoda > Insecta > Hymenoptera > Braconidae > Cotesia > Cotesia congregata. Next base: position 15,782,981 of record CAJNRD030001123.1, read on the forward strand.
CTGTGTTTTTGTTTGTTTTAGTTGTTAATAAACAATAAATAAAAGTTTAAGGTAAAGTAATGTAAGTGTAGATTGTGATTTGAAAGATTTATCATTTTATTTTGCAGAAATAAAAAACTGAACTTCCAATTTTAAACACGAGGAACAAAGCGCGCTTTTCATCGGGTTTTGCATTGTATTGGCGGTAAATAATTTAAATGCTAAAGACTGCGGACCCGGGGAGCGAGCAGAGGTCGCGGGAACATTTCACTGTCAATCCTCGAAATGATTAACGAGCCGGATTACGGTCAGGTGTTCCATCCAAGTTGCGTTTGTTAGCAAATCATACAGATATAATACATGATACATAATACACAATATATCTGTATGTTTTTGTGTGTCGAGATATTAATGTATGGCACTAATGTGGATTGGAGATATTTAAGGTGAATGACAGTTTGACATTAAAGCCATTCAACGCGATTCTATGGTGCGTTATTAAACATCACGCGTGGAAGAGCTAAAAAGCAGGATCTGGACATTTTTATGTCTCGATAAGGCGCCGGCTTTTTCTTGGACGACAAATGGCATATTCGCGAATGCAATCCGCGACTCATCATTACCTCTATCGATTCGAGGAGGTTCAAATGCTTTAAAATTGTTCGAGTTTTTGTTTATGATGATTTATTTATCTTCTTATTTACTTTTGGTACAATTATCGGCGAAAGTTTTAAAGAAAAAATATTCTAATATTTAACTCACAGTTTTGACTTTTGATTTCAATTAAAAATTTTAATAATATTGAATTTTATTGTTTCGAATTATATAATATAATAGACTTTTGAAATTATTTAAGAAAAAATTTTCTGACTAGTCAATTTTTGGCCTAATGTAAAAATTGGCCATTTAAGAACACATCTGGCTTGATTTGTTCATATAAGGCTTGGTATGGTCTTATACGTCTATATATAAATTTTAAATAAGAAGACGTGTTGAAAAAATCCGACAGAGGGCGTCAGGTCGCTAAATATTCTCCCAACTAAAGAATTAAGTTTAAGGTATAAAGTTCTATGACAAAAATTTTTTTTTCGACCTTTCTAACAAGTTTACCTGACAGTGTCTTTTAATCTAATTACTCTTGAAAGTAAAATAAAATTTTTAATAAATTTACAAACATAGAAGACAATAGATCAAAACATTGCAATTTCAAAACATCAAAAAATATAGCGACGAATAATTAAAGGTCCATATTTACGTGAATGGATAAATGTATCAGGATCGCGAGAGGTATATTATAGTTAGATATAGCCTGGGAGGATCGACGACGCGGCGTAAATGCCTGACAAACAACGAGGCATCGAACCGTTCAGCTGGAAACGCGTCATGGACCACGAGTCTCGACGCCGCCAAAACCGAATCTGCTCTTCACTTTCTCCTCTCTCCACTATTCACCTACACCATATAATACCATAGGCGCGCCGCGACGCTATTATCCAGGGATCCCATGGACCGGATATTTTTAAATTTTATTCCGGCTCGCCCTCTGCTGAAACTAACGAGTGGTCAAAAATTAACTGGCTGGATAGGATATTTGGACGTTAATTTTTGAAGCAGTTTACTGGTACGCGTTGTATCAATGTTAACTCGCCCGGAACGTATCGGGATATTTTTTTTTCTTTTTTATTTCTATTGTAAATAAATTTTGACATTTAATTGCTAAATGTTGGCTGTTAACTTCATTATTGTTTTATTTGAGTGACAGCATAAGTAATAGACAGTAGTTGTGTAAGTACAAGTATAAGAAACGGAGCCGAGCTTTTCCGCGAATCCGATCGCCCACGATGAGACACGTAGAGCTTTCCGCGTGCGCTGTTTGCTCAAGTATATAGCGGTGTCGACGCAATTACGAGACTCAGTGAAGTCCCTTGCCACGCGCTCCTCGACGACGTGATCTCTGAATAGAACATCTTGTACAGATATGTATAATACATATGCATCTTAAACAGAATCTCACTCACTAATCTAGAGAATAATACGATCCATGCTGTCATCGCTGGTCCCTATTTAGCAATATTTCCAACTAAGACTGCAACTCTTTCCTTGAACCCAAAAAACAATCGGAAAACGGAATCCGGATCAATGTTGTCATCCAATAGAATATTTTATCATATTCCCGCAAATAGGAATAATTATCACTCATACATGGATATAGACAAAAATAGAAAAGTCTGACTCTATATTCTAGCGCTTACTAAAGCTAAAGGATTTTTCAGGCACCATAAACCCGTTGCCGGATTAATGTGTCAGCTGCCGCGGTATAGAACCGCTAGGTTGTTCATGTTCAAAACTGCATGCCCAAATAGAATATAATGGAAGAGAATAGAAGACCAGAGAAGAGGAAAAACTATCGGCCACATGGCGCGATCGCCGGTACTCTACCGCTGGCACATACGGCGAAAGACAAGTTGCCAAATAAAAGTAAAAATCTAATTCCTGAAATTCTAGTAGAATTCATAGATCGTTTATTTGGAAAATTTTAAATAAAAAATTAGTGTCTTTTATTTTTTTTCGTAAAAAAATTTTCTGATATGGCCCCATATATACATCTATACCATACATAATTTTTTATGTATTTATATATGGCCTAACATGATCAAATATTGCCATATCAAAATATATCTGGCCTTATATAGTTTGATATATCCATTTGTAACTTTTAACCTCCAGACAAAGCTTAACATAAAAATTGTTTCCATCAGAGCTATGGTCATATATTTCTGTATATTGCTTAATATGACTTAGTATGCTTATATCAAACTTTATATGATCATAAATGCCCATATATTATTTTCTGATCAGAGTAATATTGAAAAACTTCAACAGATGGCGTATTATCACTGAATCTTCTCCTTATTAGAGAGTTCAATCTGAAGTATGTAAATTCTGAAATAAAATTTTTTTTTCTTTCCTAAAAATCTTATCTGACATTGATTTTTTAATTTAATCAACTAATCAACCAATTTTATCTTATATAAAATAATTTTCTAGAAAATATATGAAATTAAAAATAAGAATAATTTTTTTTTTACTTTCATATTTTGGCCTAATTTGACCACACATGACCAAATCAACCCATAGGCGGTATCAGAAAATTTTTTCGAGAGTCTGCAATTCAAATCTTATAACAAAAGTAAAAACATAATTTCCAAGATTGCAAGCTCTACCCCACATGTTTATTATTACACCTAAGTAATTATAACCAGCTAAAAATAAATTACAACCCCATATATTATAACCCCATTCCGACGTTTTCCTGGAACAATAACCACTATTTTATTTTTATTTATATTTATAGTTTTTTTCGGGTGTTTTTTCTTCCAAAACCATAACACATTAATCCCTGTGTGACGCACGGCTGACCACGTTCATCAGACATATATCCACTGCCACAAAATCCGGTCTTAAAATTTTTTTCGCGACATCCCCCAATTCGTTTCGGTCATTAAGCTCGTACCGGTGTAGTACACACAGCCACTAGGAAACTAGTAGACTCTCTACTCTGTAAGCTGAACATACATTTATAAATACACATACACATGCTGAGAATTGTTGAACGCACGTACGTTCGATTCGGCGGAACAAACGAGCAGCGTTGGTCGCACCAAGCGCATCTTAATGAGACGACTGTCATAACGAACCAACCCAATCAATTATATCCTCCTCTATATATTCATACACATAACACATAACGTACATATGAATAGTTGAATGTGTGTAGGAACAATACGCATCGGGAATAACGAACTGTTGTTAGTACATTGTATAGCCCAACAAAGTAGGATACAGATAGGATGAATGTATCTAATCCGTGAATTTGTCGGTGGTGTGATGCGCATACCACATATGACTTGATACCGCTGGAAACGAAACTCATTCACTGGTATGCTGTAGATATAATACCGGAGAAGAACGGAACAGAACAGACACCCTATCGCATATCGCAATAGTATGACTGGGTTCTTCCTCTGCTCTGGGTTCTGACTTTCGATCAACGTTTGGGTCGTTGCATTACCACCTCACGTGCATTAAAGCAATTATCGTGATCGTACCCGGCGTTTATCGACTCCAGCCAATTGATGCGAAGCTCAGTCCACCGGGGGGCCACGTTACGATAAACCCATTGTCATTCACCCTCGCTTTGCTTGACAAATCGTACGAAAATTCGCCCAAAAGATTAATAATAATATTATAGACTGGACTATTCGCTCGGGTCCTATTTGCCAATATACATTAACAATAACGCTATTACTATCACTAGTAATCGATTATTATTATTATTATTTATTTTTGTCAGTACTATGTTCGCTTTAATTCACTCGACATCTTTTGAGAAAATAATTTTAAAAAAAACTCTAAAACGACTGAACAATAATTATTTCTAAAATGTCTACTTCACTGGGAATTTGTTGAGCTTTTTATTGGTTTTATTTATCTTTGTAGTACGTCCTACTTATAGGTTATCTTTTTTTGTTATATTGAACGATAAATTTTTTTTTTTTTTAATACAGTAACGATAAATTCAGCTGTAGTAGTTTATTGAGTAGGTGAATTTTCAAATATTTAAATAGTATTTATCAACTTGCAATTTACACATTTATCAATATTCAACAAAAATTAAAAACATCTCTCATTAATATTTGCAGAGACTTATTTAGTTCAGTAAATATATACAATATTAATTTGAGTAAATATATTTTAATTACTTTGTGTATTGATACTCATTAATATTTTTAATATTCTATGTGAGCTTTAACTCAAATTAGCTTCAATTCAGTGAATCCATTTTATTGGCTATCAAGCGTCCAATTTATTTCTAAATAATAACACTCTATTGATTTAGATTTCAAAATTTTTTTATTCATTTTTAAGTGACAAAACAATTTTTTTAGTATTTTTTTTCGATAGTAAGACATAGATTCATTTTGTGCATTTTTTGATTGCCCTAACCTTTGAAGTTTTGCGGTTAAACCCGCATAAAAAAAACATATACTTCAAAATTATGTTGTATAATATAATGTTTATTATATTATATTATAATTTATAGTATAAATAATTTTATATCATAGAATAACTACTTTTTTGTCGTTTTCAATATAAAATTATATAATTTGTAATTATATCATTATAATATATAATTTTATATTTTGGCATATATTAAAAATATAAAAATTCTATATAATATTGGATTATATAATAAACTTATACGTCAATATATAATATATCAATTAATATAATCATATATATCATAACGTTATAATTTAAATTATATATTAATGGTATAACATGAAATATATTACTTACTTATAAGTTAGTATATATTAATGGGTATACATGTCAATATATATTAACAAGTAATTTGGGGTATAAAATTTATGCTTACTGTTTTATATATAAATTGTACGTCTCATGTCGCGAGACTGTGTGAGATAGTGCTTTATATCCGAAATATGAAAGTTAAGCGATTCGGTGATCTTCAAATACCTCTATTAAAATTATAATGCACTTATACACTAATTTAAATAGACTTATGTCAAGATAATACTTCAATTAATTCATTAAAATGTTTTTGAAAAATCATCTAATATTGTTATTTAGAAAGAAAACAATTAAAAAAAATTTGACGTAGACGTCCAGTATTTTATTTTATGGTTTCCTATTTCATATCAATAGTCTAGCTAACGTCGGTTCCTTTTTAACCCTAGACTGGTCAACAAGCGCGACCTAACGACTTTGGTCGAGTGATGAGGGATTTGCTACAATGCTTTGAGAGCGTACAGTGTTGCCAGTTCATGCACGTTTGACAGGCAGAGACTAGAGGTGTTTTCGGTAACGCCGCGGACAAAAAACTACTTACAACTCTGGTCAAGCGATGAGGAAAGCCCCGCAAATTTTTTTGAGAAATTTTTTTTCAGCAATTTAACGTTTTCGAAGATGTTTGAAAAAATTATTAACATATTCTAAAATGTTCAAGGAACAAATTCAAATTTTTTTGAATAATTTTAGTAAATATTGAAGATATAATAAACAATATATAATTGAGCGCAGCGTCACGCTCATAGAGTAACCAGTCTAGGGTTAAAAAATCACTTTTCATAAACATTTTACATGATACATAGATATGGACAAAAACAATCATACTCTTCTTATTCTTATTTATCTCACATGAAAACGATAGTCCCACCGAATTCTGTTATAATAAGCTTTTTCAACTTCTACTAAAGACATATTAGGTGGAGTCACAAGAGGTATTAATGATAAAATTCAAATCCTTAGCTGCATTGGTTTAGATTAGGACAGTAATTTTTTTTTAAATAAGTAAAAAAAAATAGTTCCTTAAATCAGCATCATAAGACGTTCACTCCGAATTTTCCAAACTCTTTGATGTTAACAGCATTGTGGGCTGTAAGGAAAAATCAATAATGTTTAAATTATATACTTTATGGAACAATTATTTGAAGTTAATTATTTATTGAACAGAATCAATCTTTAGAACAAGTTCAAATACAAAAATAAATAATAAATAATACAGTAAACAATTAATAATAGTAAACATTTTCAGTGAAATAAAAAATTAAACGAATGAAATAACTTGATCAAAATTGAAAAGTAACTGCTCATTCTGCTTTATTCGATTTTTAAGCCTGAAATATAACATATACTTATTTAGTCAATAAAGAAAAAAATGTATATATACATGACAAAAAAAAACATTTTATGTTAGAAAACTAATTTTTTTGTATCAATAAAATATTTCGAAGATCAAAAGTTGTCTCAGTGAAATTAAAATATTTTTTTTGAATACCTTAGGTTCATCGATACCATTTTTTTTGCGCAGAATGTTTAAATAATTATTTATGCTCTGTCCCAAAAAACCACGTTGGTAAGACTGAGGGTGCCTTTTCTTTACGGTTACTAAGAAATATCATATAATTTTTAGAGTTATTTAAAGATAAAGTCTTTAAATAACTCTAAAAAATAAATTAGTCTAAAAAAAGGTTTGGATCAAAAAAATTATTTTTAGGATTTTGATTATCTTGAATCAAGAAGAAAAATCTTGGATTTATAAAACTACTTCAAAACATTTGATTGTCTTGAATTGAGTACTAGTGTTATTGAATCATAAAAACTTTCCTGGTTGAAGAAAATTTTATTTTGTTTCAAAAAAATTTTTCGCTTCAAAACGAATAAATTCATCAAATAGTTTATTTGAATCAAAATTTTTTTCAAGGAATAAAATTAATTTATCCCTCAGTGTATATTTCTTTATAGGATATCACAAAAATATTTTCTCTTTTAGGAGAAATTGGGGCGGTTTCGTACAGCAGGGAGTATTCATACAGTATACATTTTGCCAATTCTAAAATTTCGTAGTGCTTCGAGTTCCGGGCGTGAGTTTTGCGCGTAGATGACCACGTATTTATATTACACGTACAAATATGAAGACTTCGACGCTTTAGTATTGCAAAAATACCCACTATATAAATACTCCCCGCTGTCCGAGACCGCTCCACTGTCCCCTATCTATATCATAGAAAAATTTAACTTGCCAAAGCAAGGTCCGGTGATTATGCTTTTAAAATTATGCAGATATTTTAAGAAACTTATTTATTATACCACGGATAGCTTTAAGGATGGAAGCATCTAATCCAGATCGTTGGACTGTTGAAGGTTTGCACCTTGACTTTCCGCCCGCTAAATTACTTTTCAATAATACATCTTGAGGAAATAACACAGACACCAATGAAGTTCCCATCGAAGTATAAGTTGCTTTTTGAGTAGCTGTTTCCCATTGGTCTTTTGTAATGAAAATTCCATTTGCTAATTTATTGTTAGAATCCTGTGGAACTTGAGCGTGAAATTAACATGGAAAGCAATATTAACGAGTTATTGACAGAGCCTGTGATTCAGATGGATTTAGATGCTGATTATCTCACATTGGATTCTGCTAATATATTAATCAACCAGGTGACTAAACTGTAATAGTAAATACTTATGGAAGGATTTAAATTATATGTAATGCAAGCCTAAAATTAGTATATTACATACCTATAGGCCAGTAAAATAAGAAAAGTCTCAGATCACAGGTAATTGTTGGCCGAGGCCAAGCCGAGGTTGACAAACATGTGATCTGAAACTTTTTTTTATCTTACTGTCCAAGGTCGCGTGTACTATTTTTCTATTCGACGTACCCGGAATTGGCAACTTTCGTTTAGCACAGCGGCCAAAAAGTTACCGCTTTCCGGCCCAAAAGCAGAAAAAAAATTTTCTTGAGTGAAAATTAAGATTTCAAAATCAGACTAATGTTTATAGCATACTCGGGAAAAAATTTTTAATATCTACGTGTATCTAAATGTACCATGCGTCAGACCCAGATGTACAGAGATATAAGAATATTTAGATCTCCGTACATCTTTTACACACATAACTTGTAAATTTTTTATAGATCTACGTAAGCTTTAGTAGATATAATTTTATCTAAAAAATGGTGCCCATTTATAGAAATTGCATGATCTACCGTAAATCTGGAAACTTTTTTCAATTGTGATTCCAGCAAGGAAACGGTTGTTATGACAAAAAATTTTGATCTAACTTTTTTGTAAAACTTGTTATTTTCTAAAAAAAATTTCATATAATGGAATTCGTTTGCGATAATAGTTTAAAAGTTACGGACCGAAAACGAGCTCAGAAAAAGAAATTGACTTTCATTGCAAATGAATATTTGCAATGAAAGCCCTGGTAATATTAATTACATTAAGAGCTAAAATTATAACTAAATTTCTCTTTTGTTGCTCTGAATACTCTTCTTAAAAATAAAAATACATATTCTCTTCCCAGTCTAACATATATGTAAACAATAGAACAAAAAATAATTTACTTGATTTAAAAGATAAATTATTGCCTTAAATCAAGACGATCTAACTCTCCAAAATGATTTTCTTAAATTGTCCGAGCACAATGCTGCTATAAGATTGGCTTTTGTGAGTTATCTTATACAAGTCTATTTAAAATTTTCTCAAAAATGATTACGAGTGTCGATACCGAAAACTTTCTCAAAAATTCTTACTTTGGTTAAGGGGGAACACCACTGTGACGGTCGAAAAAAAAGGTGATTTTCGAGAATTTTTTTGACAGGGAAAACAAAGAAATTTGGGGATCGGGTTTTTTTTATTTTATTAAGGGTACATTGAAGATTATTACCCTAAATTTTTATTAAAAAATATTTAATTATTACAAAGTTATTAACAATCTCGTAGAGCATCTCTGTTGCACGGCCACTAGTACGATGTTCTACTCAGTTTAATGAGGAATACGGTTGTGGACTTTGTCTTAACCCTGGAAAAGAAGTTAAAAAAGGGCATGGTCACACTAGAGTTTATCTTTTAGAGGGTATCAATGCTTTTGGTGAAGGACTGAGAAATCATAAAGAAACATTAATACACATTGATCAAAAAAAAAAGGGATGAAAAATAAGTCGATCTTATGTGATCTTATAAATTACGATATAATTAATAATTTAGACGCTGACTGGATGCACTGCGTACCATTAGGGGTTTGTCGTCAGTTTTGTAACTTATGGTTTTCTTCTTCGAACAAAGATCAGAAATATTACTTTGGATCTTACTTGAATAATATTGATAAGCTTCTTTTATCTTACACTCCAACGATTGAAATTTCACGAACACCTCGGAAAATGAGTGATCGAGTACACTGGAAGGCTCATGAGTGGGTTATGTTTCTATTATGCTACAGTCTACCGACTTTAAAAATATTTATTCCTAGAAAATTTTTGGATCATTGGGCTTTGCTTGTCGACGGGATTTCGATTTTGGTACAAGCATCTATATTGCCATCGGAAATAATCTAAAAATTTAACTACGAAGCAAAGAAAATGTTTAAATTCAATTTTAAATAAACAAATTAACCCTCGACCTCGTTTGCAACTTGGAAATTTAGGCATCTTAGGCAAATATAAACTTTCTAACGAGTTATCACGAAGCATGATTCTGGTATTACTGAGAATTGATGTAGTTACTCAAAAGAATGATATTTTTTATCAATACAAACGTTGTTTATTCAATAACAAAACTTTGCACAGTACCGCTTATAAACGCATGAGTAAAAGAATCAACTTTAATGTTATTTTAGATAATGAGGAAATTTTTGAAATTCAGAAATGTTTGACTATCAAAAGGAGAAATCATTTTGAACATTATTTAATAGGGAAATTTTATCAACAAAGTAACAAAATTTTTTTACGTGATCGAAAATTGACCCATTTAATCCGAATTGAAAAAAAACTAGAAGATTTAACTGCTGTATCTATTAATAAAATTAAAGGAAAGGTTATAATCATTGAAGTAAAACAAAAAAATTATTACTTAGCGTATCAGCATCTTTGTTACCACGAATTATTATATTGATATACTGTTTTCAATAGTGTAACAAAAAAAAATTGATTTTTCAATCATTATTTTGGTGGTATTCAAATTTTTACCGTGTAAAAGTAATTATTGGTTGTAAATAAATAATTTTTATAGTCTAAAAAATTTATTGATAATAAAGTAATGTGGTTAATTTGCTTATAATATAATCTGTTATCATTTTAGAAAGGAATATGCTGATAAAGAAACTAGTACATAAAAATATTGAGCTGTCTCGTCGTGTCTTATCAAATCTACTCAAAGACTTTATGATTAGTCCACTCCATCTGATCAGGTTTTGTTTTGACATTCTTAGACCAGGATTTACTCATCATTTGCTGATCAGGGCTTTTGTCTTACTATTCTCGGCTCAAGATTCAATTGATAGCTGCAGATCAGTTTTGAATTACGATTCTTTACCCACCATTCATCCAGTACCTGTTGAATAGTTCTTGTTTTACAATTTTTGGTAAAAAATTCATAAGACTAGCAGACCAGATCTTTCTTTACCATTTTTGGTGCAAGATTAACTCAACATTTACTGATCAAGTCTTGTTTTGCTATTCTTGGTCCAAGATTTTTTCAACATATACTTGCTCTTTTTTTTTTTGTTGATAATCTTTGTCCAAAATTAATTCAATATTTTATGATCAGATCTTATTTTGCCATTCTTAGTTGAAGATTCACTGAAGACTAGCTGATCAGGTCTTGTTTTACTATTCTTGTCTCAAGGCTCACTCAACACTTGCTGATCAGGTCTCGTTTTCCGGAATTTATTGATTTACCTATTTGATTATTAACATTCGGTAGACCTAACATCATTAATATGCGATTAATAAGGTCACTTAAATTACATACACAAAATATAAATATATATGGCTATGATCAAGACTTGTATCATTGAGACAAGCAATAAAAGTAATAAATTATGATAGCAAAAATATATAAATGAGAGAACAAACATCTATAAGTAAATATAATTGATGTACCTATAACAAAAGATGAAGACGATAGTCGAGCTACATCATTAATGACGGTACAACGATAACACTCAAATTTAGAAATAATAACATTTTAAAACTGACAATAACTTTGTATCGAAAAAATTAGATACGAACAGGTATTGATAAGTACAGTAGCCAGTTGTATGTTACAAATAAATGAGATTTTTTCAACTAGCACATGAATGATATGTCTCAACATAGTAATGGTTACTATGTTAAAACAAATCAGTCATTCCTATGCTGGTTTACTGTGCCAAATTGTAACTATTCGTATCGAGTTTTTTCCGTGTGACGACTTAGTAACTTATACGTCAAGTTCAAAATTTTTAACTCCAATGTTTTATTTTATATTTTTATTTTAAGATATTAATGTAACATATAATACAATATATAATTCGATATATTGAGTTTATATAATCTTAAATATTCTGAAAAATATATTTTCCGATTTATAAAAACTATATTTCATTTTATACTTTTCTAATAGAAGTAAATATATAATGAAATTTATAAGAAGTAAACAATATTTTTAAAATATATTACACATTATAAAGATACATATATATTTTTTTAGAATTTAAAATATAAATTATAGTATAATTTTGAATTTATAAAATAATATATCTAATTATACATACATTTTTGCCGTTTTATAAAATTATATATTCATAGTATATTTTTTCATATAAAATGAAAATATATGTTATTTTCCTGCGGGAAAGCTAGATAGTATAGATGCGAGGTAGCGCACTGTAATAAAAAATTAATATCCATAATTTATTGTTTCAAGGTTAATTAGTTATTTAGAAAAATTTAATAATCAATTTAATAGTACAATTTAATACTTACACACAGAACTTGTGCGTGAATTAGAAGACTCTGGGACGGGCATACCATCGATCATAGCGATCGTGGCCATCAGTCCGAAAAGGAATAACATGATTTTTGACAACTTCAAAGTCATGTTAAATATGACAACCCCTCCTTTAAATAAATCGATAATTAATATAATTACAATGCAATTATGAAATTTATGGATCAAATGTTAATTTTTCCACTTACTAAAAAAAGCAAGCTTTATCCGCACTTCGCCGATGCTTGTCACAACTGTAATATCATTCTCAGATTAAAATTTTATATACCTTTAGAAATGGATTTGATTTACTCAGTAACAGCTAATTTTAGAAATACTCATTAATTAAAAATTTTACTGGTTTATTATCACTGAGTTCTATTTCACGCTTCTTATTTTAAAACCAATTAAAGTAATTACTGTATTTTATCAAAAAAAAAAAAAAATGGTGTGTGTACTAATGTACACGCGTCAGAAGTTATACTTCTTTGGCATATAATAAAAAAAAATTTAAAGAAAAAAAAATACAAAAATGATCAAAGAAAAATGTTAAAAACAATCAAATAGGTTTTATTATAGTAAAAATTTAGCTATACCGTATAAATATAAAATCATTAATTATCATATGAATTTAATTCAATATTATTAAAGATTTTTCTAAATAAACTAATTTTGGAGCTTCAAAGTATCAATAGTTTACAATCGATAATTATAAAATATTTTAATTATGAAAATTAAGTTAGCTGACATAAAAATTTTGAGAATTTTTTTTTTTATTGAAAAAATGATTAAAAAAAATAAAAAAAATCTTTCACTTGTAAAAAACTTCAAAAACTGTAAGTGCAATTTTTAAAAAGTATTTTTTTGTTCTAATTTAATTATTAAAAATAAAATCAAAAAACACTAAAA
>CAJNRD030001123.1:15796934-15922009 GCA_905319865.3 Cotesia congregata
AAATTAGAAAAATTTTGTTGTAAATTTAAAAATTAAAAAAAAAATTTTGGGACGTACTTGGTGTGCGTCATTGTGTATTTCAATTTTTATAAAGTCTTAGTAAATAGAATTCACGAATTTCATTATAAAAATTGAAATACACAATGACGCACACCAAGTACGTTCCAAAATTTTTTTTTAATTTTTAAATTTACAACAAAATTTTTTATAATTTCGGAAAATCATATACAATCATATCGGTTACTTGGATTTTTTAATTTTTTTATTTTATATCTTTTTGTAAAGAAAATAAAATTTTTTTTTCTTAATAGTCTTATGAACGTGGACTTGGCGCGATTTTTTTACAGTGAAACTGTTTTTGTTCGGATTTTAGTATTTTTTTTAATTATAATAAAAATTTACAATTAGTACAAATTTAAATCTCGCGTTGGCTGCATTTTTATAGCAAACTATTCCCTTGAAGCTACAGTTTATGTAAAAATAATTCCAGCGCACCCTGGCGGGTGTAGATGCAAGCTGTGAAATGTATTTTTCTAACTGTAGTTTCCCATCTATTGGAGGATTACCATGCACTATCGAATTATGTAGTCTGTGGCAGATCACTTTGCCCATCGAAAAAAAGTCAGGATCGAAATTTTTGCGTTGCTATAGTTTGTGCTGATTAAATTTAGTAATTTCAAGTAGATTAATTGTTATAATTAAATATAATTAATTAATATCAGTAAAATGAAGTATGAATTACTGTTATAATATAAAATTTAGGAAAAAAAAATTACCGTAGAATTAAATAAAATTTTGCAACCTCGAAATACCGTTCTGCTTGCAGTAAACACACTCGGTAGTCTGGCGCTCCGTTTGCAACGGATTTGAACGGAACTTGGCGCCAGATTCTACCGAATCTGTGGATTACCAATGATATCACGAGAAAAGTAGAAAATTTGACTTTACTAATATATGATTATTTTTAATAGAAAAAAATTATGAAATGTTAAGATAAGCTCGATAGATTTTGGTGAAATTTTTTTCGCTACGAATTAAACACTGAAAAATTTACAATTTGAAACAAAATTTTCCAAATAAAATCGCAAGTTTTAATTTTTAGATTTCCAAATGTAATTTTACAGTTTTGAAATATATTTCTTATGGAGTTTGTAAAAATTCAAATTTTTCTATTTTCTGTTCGAGGCACTCATCATTTATAAATCATACTGTAAACTATAATTATTCATTTTTTTTCGTCTAGATATAGAAAAATAATTGAGACGAATAATTTGAGGAATAAAATATAAGCTTGTTACTATTCAATAAGACGAATGTTAAAAATGGAGATAGATATTTAAATAACAGATAAGAACTGTATTAGCATTATTTTTATTCTCTAAATAGATACCTTGATTTGAATAGACTCATGATAGCTAATCTCCCCTTTTTTATTTGTATTTTTTTTTTTATATATTTGCTACTAGGAAGCTTTATCTAGTTATTTAATCATTCAATTATTTCGTCATTAATAACTACTGCATGCTCCGTCTTTTATTTATTACGCAGAAGATTTATTCTGACATTTTTAGATTTTAGTGAAGTCATATATTCATATTTTTATCTCCGCTTGACTTGATTATTTTCTATATTTTATTAAAATTAATTTTATTTCGTTCGCAAAAAATAAAAATGGACGGGCTTTATCGAAAAAAATAAAACTAAAATCGAAAAGAGGCAAGAGGTTTAGGCGCCTCGAAGTTCCGCAATGTGCTCGCGATATTCAGCGGGAGCTCCGCGAAAATTTATCGTCAACACGTGGCAGACTGTGCTGGGCGTGACGAGTAGAACGCTTGACGTGCCGGCCCGGAGATAACCTAGAGCATCTAACATCTCCTACGCGAGTAACGAACAGCAAGACCATCAAAATTATTAGCAAATTCCGCGCTGGTGCATATGCTGAGAGCTCCGTCTTCACTCGCTAAGAAAAGAATAATTTACGAAATGCGCTGAGAGAAAAAAGTAACTCTGTAATCATCCGGTTCGGCGAGTCGTAAAGTGCTGAGTTGAGCTAAAGTATGCTAATTTTTTTATTATTTTCTCCGTAATGTAATTTAACAATTTGCTTATTTTATTACATACACTCAGACTTTACGTTTAATTTTAAAGTTCAGTTAAACTTTTCATCTTTTTATTTTTTAGGTCTTAGTTTTAAACAATGTCAATTAAAGTCCTAGCCTGATGATCGATTGTTTTCAATCAGATTTAAGTTAATGAGACAAGTTCAGACGTTGATGGAAATAAATTCACTGGCATCACTGCCCTCGATAACTTTCCCGGGTTTCAATCATTCAAATTGATAGTAATTATTTAATTAAAAATTTTTCTTAAGAACTGGGATTTCAAAGTTGGTGATCAAAACTTTTCAAAAACGGCTGAATCGTTTTCTGATAAGTCTTTATTGATGAAGTTTAGTCACTAAAATACATGGAAAGAAAATCCGGCATGATGGCCGAGCGGACTAAGTCATTATCCCGTTAGTTCGTTCGTGCATCTTGTCGTGAGGCGAGGGTTCGATCCCCGACGGTTATTCGAATAGTACCAACACCAACCGTCGGAGATCGCTCCGGTAGCCGACTGTACTGGCATGGGTTTTCTCTGTGGTTTCCCCATCGTCACTATTCCAACAACCGATAGAAAGGGGTGAGGAATAGGGTGAATACAGTACAGAAAGCACAAGTCGGTCCACAGCATTGGAATAAGAATATGTGGAATAAACACAAAAAAAGTGGAAAACTCTTCTAGCCATTTACACTTAAGTGGAATTACGGTGGTAATTAACAAAGTAGAAAAAAATATAGGTTACAGTCTTATAAAAACCAATAGGTATACAAGTAAAATTGGTAAATAAAAATACATGGAAAGAAAGTTTCCCGAAAAATTACTGTACAAATAACAATAATTATAAGACATTCCGCAATTTCTGATCTAATTACAATTTTTTAAATATTTATTAAAGAATAATTTTTTTTTTATTGTTGTACTTCTTAAATTTATAATAAAATCGAATCTATTTACTAAAATCATAAATATATTAATTCAGCATTTAATCTTATTAAATTAAAATCTAGTTTTTTCAAAATATGAAATTTATAAATTTTATAATTATAACATTATGTCGTTTTTCGACCATAATGCGTATAAATCTTCGAATAAAAATTAAATTACATAAAAAATAAATGCATAAATGTATATTTCGATACTGTAAAAATGATTAGTAAAAGATTGAGGACATGAAATGAATCGTGGGCGTATCGCGTGACAAGAGAAGTTATCTGGTTTCTCTCTAAAACTATTATACCAACAATAATGCAGAAGTATGTATCCTTACCGTATACACATTAACTTGGTGAAGAGCAAAACTGTTAGCTCGAAGCAGCCGATACCAGTCGAGGATCCTCATCTTGCATCGTATCGGAGACGTGATAGCATCCAAATTATCGTTAATAGCGATAAACATCGTCAAGACAGCCCAAGGAAACTGAAACTTATTTAATGATTATGATAACTAATTTAAAAGATAATCTACGGTTAACTTTTGCAATAAAAAACATCTTCACTGTAATGGCGCTGAAAAATAATTATTTATGCTCTTCTCAAATATCCGATTTAATTGGGAGTCCAAATCATACCGAAAAAACAAATAAATTATGCGCCATTTTACTTCAGTGAAACATTAAAAAATTATTAAAAATATTTCTCTTTAGTCGAGGGTGGCTGATAGACATAAACAAAGAAGACAAGAAGCCGAGAAAAATGAAATGAAATGAGCAGAGACGAGTCACATCGATCATATGGACGTCAGGCTCTCAGAACTAGCCTTTGACAACCGACAGCAGGCCATAAACGATCTACCGGTCTTGTCCTATAAGCAAAGTTACAGTAAAGTACTCAGTCGCGTTTCGCGTTACTTTAAGTACGCCTACAACAGCCGTTACCGAGCAGAGGGCGTCATACCATTCTCAACTGACAATTTAAAACTTACAGCACTTTAAGTGCCCATAGTAGTTGTGTCTCATCTAGACAATGACAATGCTACTCTTATAATACGTCAATACTTCATTTCAGTTTTAATATTTACAGCCATACTGTGCTTATGCCCGACTCTGTACCAAGTCTTACGTTAATGGGTTGGGTATTAACAACCAAAGTCCTCTGATTTATTTGTAAACCATAAAACATTAAATTCTTCATAATTTGCATTGTTAGAATTAATAATTATAAAAATTTAAATAAATAACATCCTGTCACTAATAATTTTACGTCGAAAATTTTTAAAACTAGACTTAAATCTTTAACGTCCAACGCACGCCCACATTTGCAGTGACTTTTGTCTAAATTAGTTTTGTCATAGTATTCTTTCGCAGTTTTTTTTCTTCTTAGGATATGAAATTCGTAGCTGACAGGTAGATGAGTCGTTGAAAACTAGAACGGACACACGGTAATGTGAGCATGTAAATTCTAATAGAAGTGAAACGTAAATAGATTACCACGATAATATAATAGACGAGTGGTACAGGGATTTGGACACTGGTTTTAACATATTCGACTCAACTTTTGACTCGTCTTATCTTATCTTGACAATTTGCAAGCATTAATATTCGTCCAACGCTCGCGGCCTACGAAGTTCCAACACAAGGAACTTTTTAAAGGAAGAACCAGTGAACTAGGTATTACGTGTGCTAATCCGCCTACTTCAGTGCGCTCCTACCGACTCACTCCCCCGTTTTATTGTAAACTATTGTTATTATTAATATTATAATTTATTTTTATTTGTATCCAACAATTAAAGTTACAATATTTTGTTTTTATACTTCATGATATTTTGAATACAAGTTTTTGCACACTGCAACCGCAAAGAAGTTAATAGTAAACTTTTGGAACACTATAAATTTTCTTTACGCTTGCAATCGAACTCTTGTCAGCAAGTATCGTCTTTCCTGCACTCAAAATTTATTAATTATAAAATTGATAAAAAACGTAGTATGTAAATATTTTTAATAATTACCACATATCTGTCGCTCTTACAAGGTTGAGGTTTTTCAGAAGCAGTAAAATTGACGTTTATTAAATTCAAAAATATAAATCCAACAATAATCAGCGAGATTATTTTAATCGTCTTAATTAATTTTAAAAATAAAAATTTTTATAAAATTTTAAGAAAATAAAATTTTGAGTGAAGTACTACACTAAAATTACGCTGTTATACTTAAATGTAAAATTTTCGGTAAATGTTGTCAAACGATAAAAAATACGTTAAAATAATTTTTATAATAACTTAAAATTAAATTTAATCAACAGGAAATTGATCAATAAATAGAATTGTTCATCGAGAATTTTTAACTCTTCTAATACATTTTTATTGATAAAAAAAATTCTATAAAAAAATAAAATATATTATTTTTTGAATCATCAATCATCAGTAAATATTAAAAAACGTCTCATTTATGAATAAAAATTAAAAAACAATTAATTCTATTACCCAGGTAGGGTTAGCCAATGCTGACAAATGGCCCAGCCTTGGACCATTTGTTACTTTGCCAAGCCTTGGTAAGTTACCAGTGGCCCAGGCCTGGCCCGAGGCTTGGCCCAATGGTTCAATATTTTGGAACCAAGCCTTGGGAGATCACGACTGGCCGAAGCCTGGTCCGAAGCTCAGCCCAATGGTTCGACATTCTCAAGCCGAGCCTTGGGGTACACCACTGGCCCAAGCCTGGCCCGAAGCTTGGCCCAATGGTTCAATATTTTGGAACCAAGCTTTGGGAGATCACAACTGGCCGAGGCCTGGTCCGATGGTTGGCCCAATGTCTCGATACATTTCAACCAAGCCTTGAAAAATCACCACGAACTTAAACCCGGTTCGATACTTGGCCCAATACTTCGAACACTGATAGAAGAATTTATTAGAATTCAATAAATGACTTGTCAACAAAAAAATTTTAATAAATATAGTTATTAATCGTTGACAGATTATTTTTAACTATTATTTCTTTGTTGCTGAAAAATGTATAAAACTCTCAAAACTGCTCAAAAAATATTTTCCATATGAATAAAAAATGATAAATTTAATACTGATACATATTGTGAATATTTTAAAAATGTTTATTTCTCTCCAAAAAAAAATATTGAAAAAAATTGTTAATAAGTAAGTTTGTTTATCACTCTCTTATACATATACAAATTACTTCTACAAATATATCTATCAGTGAAACTATAGTTTTGGGAAGTCACTGACACCCGAGGCTTGGCCCGGGTCTAGCTTGAGACTTGGCTCAATGGTTCGATATTTCCAAATTGAGCCTTGGGAAGTTACTATCGGACCAAATATAAATTCAAAACTAGCTTGGTGCTTTAATTGAATCATAGAAAAATTTTTTTCAATGATAAAAAATATTAATTTTTTATCAAGAAAATCTAACGCTAAAAAATGCTTCAATTATTCATTATTTATAGGCACATTATCTTAAATAATAGTAAGAACATTTCGTAAAAAAAAATTATTGAATGAAATTATACTAAGTAGTTACTTTTCTATAAATTAAAAGTGACAATTTCTTAATTTAGATGTACTGAATTATGATCATGTATTTATTTTTGGTAATAGAAAATTTAATTATTTCGTTAAAATCAAATGAATTAAAAAAAATACATTTCATAACTGTATTCTGTCAACAAATTATATTATCTGAACTATACAAAATTTTTAGCAGTTATAAGTTCAATTTTAATTATGAAATATCATGTAATAAAGCAAAATGACTGAGTGATGTTTAAGTAACTAAAACTAATCTGTTAGTGTTACTACGAAGTTCAGCGAAGTCAGTACAGTTCGAGACTTTCACGCGGGTGACCCAGGTTCGATTCTCATCGTGAGTAAAGATTTTTTCAAGGTAATCTGGTGTGATCGCGAGATACGATAACATAAAGCTGATAATAAACCGTAAAATCACGAATACAATTAAAATCAAATTTAATTTTTTAATAATGTTTGCATTTTTTTTAGTCCTGGCAAATTAGTTCCCCAAGACTTGGTCCGAGCCCTGGGCCATTTGTTTCCCAAGACTCAGCCCAAGCCTTGTGTTTTGGTTTCCCAAGGCTTGGGGACATAGTTATCATCCTAGGCTTGGACCGAGCCTTGGCCCAATGTTTAGCCAAGGCTCGTGCCAAGCCTTACCCAAGGCTGGAGACGCTTGGCCCAGGCTTGGTCCAAGCCTTGTCCAGTTGTTCTTTCCTACCTGGGTATCAAACAGCATTTTTGGTTACATCTATTTATTTTTCAATGCTTACATTCATTTATTTATAATAAATGAAAAATTATTTTTAATACAAAAGGATAATTATTTCATAACAGATCTTTCGAATTACTCGTAAACTTTTGCAGTACAAATGTAAGGTGAATACCATACCTTATATTTGCAGTCAAGATCTTTACAGCAATTATCATCTGAATTGCACTAGAATATAAAATTAAAATTACTTACAATTAGTAATTGAGTAGTTATTTAATAACTAATTATAATTAATGATCACATACCACGTATAATTCAGGGCGGCAAGTCTTCGCATATTTTGCAATCACGAAATTTTCCATTATCAGCGACATTAATATTACCAGCACGACCAACTCAATGATGATAATAAGCTGAAATTTCGCCATCTTTAACTGTAATAAAACTAATTTAATTTTCTATAATTAGCAAAATATTAATTTATAAATTTATAATTATATTAATGAGCTTTATAAATTCATTAATTGATAGATGTTTATGTAACATAATTAGTGTGCACAAGAATTCATTTAGTGATTCAAGTTAATTAAAATAAAAATTTCTCTATTCAAAAGTTTTAACTAATTCCGAGCATAAATGAAAATTTAATTATCAAATTCATACGAAATTTATGCTATTAAAAATTTGAGTATATTACTAAAAAGATTACCGAAGTATTTTTTTCTGTTTAAATGTTTCGTCTAAATTATTCAATCGTTGACTGCGTTTTAAATTAAGTCTCGGATTTAATTAAGTTACTAATTAAACTATTAGGCTCAGTCGTAAAAAATTTATTTCAGTCACCGATAAAAGTCATGCGCTGTCATTAATATTTATTAAATTTATGATAGACTGTTAACAAAAAATTAATTAACTAGACAAAAAAGTATTCCGATAAAAAATTAGATTATTATTGAATTTTTTTAAAGTAAAATTTATTATTTCCATTTTATAGGGGAAAATAAAAGGAATAATAAAATGTTTAACTCCTTGCAGCCGGTATTTGAATTGAATCGAATAACGTCGTCTTAAAAGTCGTTAAAAATTTATAACGACAGTTTGATGAGTAGCGGCGATGATGTACGGCTGTTTGAGGCGTATGGTAATTTATCCCGGATTTTTTGGTGCTTTTTTTCCACTTGCCGTCTATACTTGCCGCTCAGGGTGACAATAGCAATCTATTTAAAGAAGTAAATCCCACGGGAAAACAGCAATGAGTCCGGCAGCTCTTACATACCCGTACCGGTTCGTCACCCGAGGCTGTTAAAGCTATTCCGAGAGAAATATCTCGTGCGTACATACAGCACCTCCTTTGCTATACACTTTTATTTTATTCTCATATATATGTATGCATACGAATGTGTACGAGTAATATAAAGCCAATACAACTAAACTGCTAAGAGAATAAGAGAATAGAATAAGAACGAGCAGAAAGTTTAAACTGGTAAGCGGAAAAAGATGGAGAAGAGAGAATAGAGGACGGAGAACAGCGAGCAGCAAGAAGAACAAGGCGAATAAAAATAAGAACAAGGAGTTAAACGTGAAGAAAATACGTGGGCAGATCTCTAAGTCGTAAACGCATTCGCCTCATCGTCCCGACGGGACCAATAAACGTCCCAATAATGACTTGAACGGCGTTATTCTTGTCTCTAAATATTTATCACGAGAACACCAGAATGTTCTTCTCCTTTTTTTATTTCCTTCCATTTGTTTGCAATAGAGACTGTAAAGATGAAAGTCGATGTATGAGAGCTAATTCCGTTTACCAAGTTAAGATCTACAGGCTTTCATTTACTCAACATCTTTTGATAAAAAAATTTTAAAAATAAACTATAAAACGACTGAAAAATAATTATTTCTCAAATATCTACTTCACTGGGAATTTGTTGAGCTTTTTATTGGTTTTATTTATTTTTGTAGTACGCCCTACTTGTAGGTTATCTTTTTTTGTTATATTAAACGATAAAGTGTTTTTTTTTTTTTTTTTTTTTTTTTTATTTCGTATTAAGTAATTAAGTCTGAAGAAAAATCAACAAAATTATTTAATACATTGTTCGATATAATACTATAACAATAGATTCAGCTGCAGTAGTTTATGAATTTTAAAATATTTAAATAATATTTATCAGCTTGCAATTTGCACATTATTAATATTCAATAAAAATCAAAAACATCTCATTAACATTTACAGAGATTTATTTAGTTTAGTAAATATATACAATATTAATTTGAGTAAATATATTTTAATTACTTGATCTATTGATACTAATTAATATTTTTAATATATTCTATTTGAGCTTTAACAAATTCTGAAAATCATTTTATTGGATATCAAGCGTCCAATTTATTTCTTAAATAATAACACTCAATTGATTTAGATTTTAAAATTTTTTAATTCATTTTTAACTGACAAATCAATTTTTTTCGATATATTATTTCGAGATTAAGACATGGATTTTTTCATACATTTTTTTCTAGTTTCTCCACCAGTAGCTCTACACTGATAAGCTCCACAGCAGAATTCAATTCGACTACACTGTAATAAAAATGTTTAATCATTTATTATTTGAAGATACAATTAATTTTTGAAATTCAATCATTAAATGCAATAAAATGTTTACATACAGGTCTATTCGGTGGCTGACAAGACCTTTTGACGATATAACCATCGATGACAGCGATTGCGGCCATCATTCCAAGCACGAATAGAAAAATTTTTGAAAAGTTCAACTTCATTTTGAATATAGCGATACTTATTTCAAATGAAACAATAATCAATATAATTATAATTACTAAATAATTATGATAATACTAAACCAAGTATTTATTTTTCTACTTACAAAATAAAAATAGATTTTCTTCTGAACTCCGCCGATGTTTGTCACAAGTTTGATAGTATTTAGAAAAAAAAAATTAATTCATGTCCTTCCAAAACGGATATTGATCAGATCGGTAAACTCTAATTTTAAAAATATCGACCAATTACAATTTTATTGGTTAATTATTTCTAACGTATATTCTAAACTTTATTTTTTATCGCAGTAAAAACATTTCCTTTTTTTAATCAAAAAAGTTATCAAACTATAATCGAATAATTTTATATATAAAAAATAGCCGCTCCTTTCATGCATTTCCTTTGTACACTTCCGCTTTTGTACATTCTACATTTAATAACCCTGCAGCAAGGTTTGTTTGATTCGCACTAGAAAAAATTGTACATCGATACAAAAATTGGTTCTTTTGAAACTCAATATACTATTCAAAGTATATAAATTTCACTTACTGATCTATTTGGTCCAGTGCAAGAGTATATCGAACAACTATTGCTTATAGTATAGTCAATGTTATCTTTATATATTTTAGTCAAGAAATTTTATTCAACAGAATAACAACAATTAAAAACATTAAAACTTTAATAAATATTTTATTGTCTTTCCAATATAAAAAAATTCCACTTATAAAATTTATTTACATTTGAAAAATTTTCTCTCTCTAATTGATCACTTAAATAAAATTACATTGACGAAAACTGTCAACAAAAAAATTCGTAAAGTTGACCGTAATTATGGTAAATACAAATAATTAACGAAATAACGAGGATAATAAGAGCTAAAATATTAATTCAGTATGGTAGCATTGTTGAAAAAAAATATTCTTGCAAGCACATTAGTTATTTTTACTGCATACTAAATAACGCACACTTTTGACGATGAGCAAGACATTTTATTACTTTACCGTGATTATCTCTGGGTTTTATTCATACACTTACGTAGGTAATGTTTCATTATTGGGCACGACACGCACAAAAGTCGATTGTCGGGTACAGTAATATAAGGAAGATTGCCCTTTGGGCACGCGTCATTATCCGGATCGCAGATGTCAGGAAGGCTCTCTTTCTTCAACCGTAGCTACAAGTAGCCTCGGTAATGATATGCAGCCTCTCGGTACAGAGTATTCAAAATAAGTAATACCAATAATGATTAAAAAATAATTTGGTTCAAACACGTGATTCCTGAATAATAGCCTAAGGCGTCACTTGTTTGTTATTCGTGCATGTTTCGTCAACAGTAGTACATGTTACACATTGCATGTGTAAAAAAAGTAAGAACTGGTGCTTTTTGTTTATTCCTGCGGGTGCAAAACCAAAAACTTTTTTCTCGAGTGTGTTAATTTTTTAAATTTCCATTTTGCAAACTCCGGCCATGGAAGAACTGACTCACGACGGAGTTACGTCTCAGCAAGAAAGTTTTAAAGCTACTCAACTTTTATTCAGCAAGTAAAAGCACCCGTGTGGCCTTACATTAGTAAAAGCGACGGCAATACGTCACCAACTGACAAATATTCCGGAAAAACGATGAACCGGGTGCACTTAATGTATTACCTTCTGGAAACTCTGGTGATCCATTTCGTGCTACGTCAGCGGCCATTTTGTTGAGCGCTTGGAAAAACTTACACTCAAAGTAAAAGTACTTGGTGAAAAATTTGTTCACGAATGTGAATAAGAAGACGAATAAAAGTTTAGCTGTCGGAATTGTAACGGACGTTTTGGTTTTTTGATGAATGGTAATCATACAATATTTTTGATTTTAACAAAATTTAGCATGACTTTCTTTGAAAAAAAAAAAAATAATAATTTAAATAATCAATTTCGATGATGAACCTGACACTTTTATTCAAATGATAATATAAATAGGTTTGTTTTTGTGGCTATTGATATGGCGGTAATACGAATTATTGAGTGACGGGCTATCTACCCTCGGTGAATCACATGAGTTGACACTTGGCCCCTTTCGACACGTAAACTAAATACAAAAAGTATGAATTTAAAAATTCGAACACAACATGACGCGACTTATCGAGGCGTCCCAAACGCTGTCACCAAATGATACGCCACGTTCCTTTCTGTAGCAGATCCTGGCCGTCGATTGGGTAATCCGCTGGCAACTGACGACAAGTAAAGTTTTATCAAAGTTAATAAAACTTCTATACACAGTAGCACTAACAGTAATTGACGATCGAGGTATTTTGTCGTACACGTGGCCTTTTTACACGGTTTTTTAGGGGATCTTTATCCAGGATTAATCACATTTACGCTTATCTAACTCACATGTCCCGATTTGTTGATCTAGGGCACAAAAACCGTCGCCTAAACTCTCTAGATCAGGAAAATTAATAGCTTTTTTATCTTGTTTTACTTGGGGCGTAATTACCAGGTAAAAAGTTAGGAGTTTGAAAAAAATGTATCGATTAGTGTTTACGGAAAGAACTGGAAAAACGGGTTTTAAAAAAGCCGATTCTCTGCTCTGGGTAGAGGGAGAAGATACTACGACAAAAAGAGGAAAAAATAAAGGCACATACACAGCAAAAACATTTAACGCTCTGCCGGGAAGTTGCTCAAGAGCAAAAAAAAATCAAAGGACGTTAACGACACCGGTGATCGTTAAGAAATTAAGGAATTAAGGGCTTTCGACGACAACGACGACTATAACTATTTTCTATAACTATATCTTTGAATATATATATATATATATATATATATATATATATATATATATATATATATATATAGTTAGAGTATAACTAAGTTAAAGTTGTGGTAGTAAGCGAGAAGAATAAGACGAGAAAAATAGTCGGTAAAAAAATAAGACAAGCACCACGTCTTATCGGTGCTCGTTTGTCTCTACCGAGTAAAATTCACCTCTATTTTTCACAGTTTCACTGGAAGAACCAGCAGCTAAAAGCCCGATGAAAACAGACATACACCCTTACGCCACGAGCAAAGACAGTTCGAGAAATAAGTGAGACAGAAAGTAAGCAAGTAAGTCGCCATTAGCCAAGTACCGTGAACCGGAAGGATTCCATCCGCGAGCAAGGACTCTGCTAATACTGAAAAAGGTCTTAATAAGAAATGAATTGCTACAAAGTTTCTGTATATGGTTGACTAATTGCAGCCTGGTTATAAAAATAATAATGATAATATAAAAAGGTCCACTTTGCGGATTATCGGGCAGCAAAAAAGTGATAAGTCGTCAGTGAATTTAGCGGTTGTGAAAATTGTTCCTGACGATATGCTTGCCGACAATAACACCCAATTACGTAAATTGGTCTCCAGATCCAGGTTTGTGGATACCGCGACCATTAATACGAATTACACGCTCAAAGTGTGTTCACATTTAATACACGCTCTGATCGTGGTCCTCCTCATTTTTTATCGGTTATTGCGTGTTGTGTGTGTGGTAATATAATATAAGATCCTTTCAGGTTACGCGTGTGCTCAATAGAAACCCAAAAAAATGCACACACATGAAAGAACATAATCCCTGGTCAGAGCAAAAGCGGTCTTGTGGCAATATGATGTCACCTAATTGCCGTCCGGCACATCTCTATAAAGACCAATCATTAGACACGATTATCTTCTCTTTAAATGTCCGAAATCGTCACTCAATTACTGCGACCCTTTCACCACTTTTATTCCGGCGGCACTTGTTAATACTTTTTTATCCGTAGAACGGGGATGCAATTTGTGAGTCGCGTGGCCGAATATTCTAGGTTAAAGTCAAACCTACTAAGAGTAAGAATATATAGTGCTCTCTGTAGATGATTAGAGAAGCGACAATTAGAGCTTAAAAACAGATAATGACGTGGTAAAACGCATAAATCATCTCCGTGCTGTATTATAGTGCTGGTCTCTGGTTATTGTTACGTCGTGTGTCCCCTATCTAAAGGAGTCAGAGTCACGGTAACCACTGCAGCTGCCCAAAAAATGTTCCCATACATCGATCCGGCACTTTGGCGAGGCCATTAGCTGCGAAAAGCCATTTTGTAAAAATTACCCGGCGTGTGGTGCGCTTAGGGAGCAGGACATAGAAAGCGACCGAGACAGAGAAAGTGAAAATGAGAGTAAAAGTGAGAGAAATTGCCAGTCTACCCTTCGAGGTCATGCAGCGCTTCGTCTAGCAGCCCCTCGATCTCCCGGGAATGCAAAATGCACCACTAATGGCCGAACCGTGTTGCATTACAGGATTAATGCGCCTAATATGTTCATGCGTAAGGTTATTAGGCGAAAAATTAAATCTTTGGGTTTAAAAATAATTTTTAATCGGAAAGAAATTTTCTTTAAAATTTACTATTATTAAATTTATAAAAAAATTAAATTACCGATCTGTTCTTTAATTGCAAGACACTACGGCGTTAGTTTATCATTTATTAGCAACAGCAATGATTTTATTATTAATAATTATCATTATAAATTTTATCGATTTCGTCTTTTGGAAAAACTAAATTTCTATTTAATAAAATTAAATGGTTTATTAATTTTTTTTATTTAATTTATTTTTCAAGGTTATTTAACTTCACAATATAAATAGAATAATATTAGCTAACAATAACAACAAAATTATAAATGTTAAAATAATTCATACTATAATATATAACTAATTGCATAAAATGTTCTACAATAATTATTCAGTAAAATCAAAAACTCATCAAACTTAAACATAAATATCTTTCATTTGAATTATCCAATTTTATGTGAATTCAACAGCTTTAACATTATCTTGATTAAAGGGTAATGAGCTGCAGAGGAGAGAAAGGGAACAAGCAACGCAATTTGCTTGTTGGTGCAAATGTTTGCTACTGACTCGGACTTTTGACTTGTTGCTGTCACAGTGTCGGAAAATTTTCAATTAAATTTTCGAGCACGACACATTTTCTAGATGTAGGTCACCGAGAACAAACAATCAATTGTTTACGATTCCAACGCTTATGGCCGTAATAAAAAACTTGGGTTTAGTTTTTAGTTACATTTTTAAATTTTTAGTGGACCCTAAAAAATTTTACGACTGCTTCAATGTATCCAGTACCACATGAGTCGCAAGTTTTATTGTTATTACATTCAGCACACGTGTAAAAATACAAGAAATTTCTGTTTAGTTGAAGGTACCCTGCAATAATGACCTCCGCGTTGAGATAAATGAGATTTTACCATGACAAATTCCGAATTTTCATGATTTAGGTACCCGGAGGGTCAAATGCGTCGTTAATTAAGACACTTATGTGTTCGACCCCTGCGAGCTAGCCCGGTGATGCGAGGGTTTAATTCTGGCCCTTTGTGAGCACAAACGGACCGTTAATTCGTTCGGCACCGGTGTTTTATTCAGATTTATCTTCGCTGGCCATTACTCAAAACTTTCCCTTTACTTCTATTCGTAACTCCGTTTTCAAACAATTTAACGAAGAGAAGAAGCGAACCAGACCATAATTGATAACTTTTGATCTACCACAGATGGAAACATGTCGCTTCATATTTATGTTGATGAGAATCTCATTATCCTTTGGTGTAAGCCGCTGTAACGCAGAAGAGACGGCCGATGGAAAATAGAGTTTGTGTTGCTCGTTACTCGAAAAGTAGGTTACCCGCCAGTGGTTGAGGTCATAAACCAGTGCAAAACAGGAGAAGAGCTTCAGATAGAATAGAGCGTAAACTTTGAGCTTTTTATTAAAGGGTATGAGTGGAGCAAGAACTCTTTGCTTAGCGCCATCATCAAGTGCACTCTCTGTAGTCTCTTTTCTACAAACTCAATGCTGTATATCGTATAATATAATATTGTTTTTGTATGTATGCGCACACACCAGCATAAAAGCCGTGGCTCGTTGACCACCAGCCATTTTCAAGGATCGTTTGCCGCGCTTACTTCCGCGTATACCATGACATGATCTTTCACAACTTTGACCTTATTTCCAACTGCTGCTCGATAAAAAATTTGTTCCGTTTACGTATACTTCTGGTGTTTGTTTTCTTGGATAAGAAAAAAAGATGTAGTTTTAGAAAACATTTCTCAGCTTTTAAGTTAGAAATTTTGTTTATTAAATAAATTCTTCTATCATGTCGTGAAAAAACTTTTCTTCACTACAGGAAAGTTAAGTTTGAGGTATTTATTTCTTAAATAAAAATATTTCTTGTTTAATTTAACATGTTAAGCAAATTATACATTTTCATTAAAAATAAAAAATTATAATAAATTTATTTTTCATTTTCATACATAGCCTAATTTGGCCATAAATGTTATGATCTGTTTATATATGACCATATCGGAAAATGTTCTCACAAGAGTGTAGAGTGATGTGTCATGTGATAAATAACACAACTTACATATGAAGTTTATCATCATCATAATCAAACAAACGATTAAAATGTGTAAGGTCAAAGCTATAAAATAAAAGTAATATACGGATAGAACAAACGGACATTACACCAGTGGACAGCTGAGCGTATTTAAGTCGTGTCATGCTCGGAAAATATATCTATATAAATGTGGGATTCACTTTCTGTTAACCGGAGATCGGTAACGATCGAATCTCCTCGTTTACACCCACCTGAATCGGTGTACCTCAGGCGCAAATGTACATGCACGTTATCGATTCTAACCCAAGTCGTTAACTTTATCTCAATGTAGATCTTGGTAGTTAACGAGAGACCATGCAGCAGCAGCTATATGCACCAGACACAGTCATAGTCTAGTGACTGTTGTTCCTTCTATTCTATGTCTGAAACTCCTCTACTCTATTACTATCGGCAATTCGATATTAGAATACCGTCAGCGAATGTGTTAAAAGACATTGCGGTTAAAATTTTACGAGCGAAGAATATCCCCAGATTTTATCGATACTTGTTGGTTTTATTTAAAATAAATATATATTTATTTTACTCCCACTATCTATCGCCATTTGTTCAGTTCCTTCATACTCGGGATCGATATGTAAAGAGATACTGTGAAAAAAATTTCTCTTTTCTATTGAGATATTTCGGAAACTCGTGGAATATATCGGATCTCCGGTAGTGGAAAACTTTTGAATGATTGCTCTAGTTTCCTGTGTATGTGAGTCGAGCCATGAAATAGAGAGTCAAAAAATTCACGAAATAGAATAACGTACTTTACATAGGTAAAGTCAACCAACTCTATTTGCTCGGATTATGTACCGATGTACGAGGAATAGCTCTCGAAAGCGTACTTGCATCAGATGAATATATTGACCTGCAAAACGATATTTGCCAAATGAAACTAGATCACCAGTTCAAATTCAATTTTTCTGTATCAAATCACATTTATTTCTTTGGTTAAAAATGCAAAAGTTTCAAAATTCATTCGATGTAAAAGATGAAGAACAAATTTATCTATCAATTTAATGCTCATAACTTTTAGTATCGTATTGTATTAACTTAAGGTCTCTGCGATAAAATGAATGATTTGATTCATTTAATAAAACACTTGACAAATATTTAATCCGATAAAATTGTTTGCACATGATAGATTCAATATTCGATGCACTAGAGAATATTCAATCGTTATTACCATTACCATTACGATTACCGTTCGCATAAAGCCTACTTTCGGTAGTTGTAATCGAGTCAATAGATTGGTAAATTATTATGAACCTGGTGCTCAGAACACGCGAGTAACAGTTACAGTAAACACGGCACAGCTCGGTGTAATAGTTCCGATTCTGACTGCACTCGCATGTTCCGGCGACATCATGGTGGATATAATCGATGAATCTTATTATTATTGTTATTGTTATATTATATATTAGACCGGTATCGGGCCTTTCCCAATCCCAATACAAACAAGAAAATAAACAGGCCTAGGGTTATGTTTCCTGTGCTTCTGCTTCTGTTAAATTTGGATCATATTATATTTCCGGAGGTTGAGATCGCGTGATCAGAATGAATTGCTCACCGATCTAGTGTAGCCACCAGGCCAATAGAAACGTGTAAGATGCTTGGGAATGTCGACACGCGGGTTTTTCATCGACTTTTTTTTTTTTTTTTTTCAGTGGGCTATTTCCTTTCCTTTGTTCTTTTTTGGATCGATATCTCTATTAGTTAGGAAGTAAGGTATGTCGAATAAATTTAACCCTCATGAGATCGAAGGCAATTTAACGACTGGACCATCGACGTATAAATGGAATGCTGCTACGCTTTCGAGTCTTTGATGTATCAATTATTACCAATAGCGTTATTGATACTGGACTATACCGAATACAAAGTTATGAGCACGTGCTCTACCGCAACATTTTACAGCTCAACGCATCATCGACATCATTTTGATAAATAATTATAATTATTTTGTGGAATTCCGCACTGGCTTTGTCATATATAATTAACATTTTTTTTGTAATTAAAAGAGAACTCTTAAAATTTAAAAGTTAAAAAATTTTATGATTTTAGTTAATTTATGATTTATTGAATAAAACTTTTCATTTATTGTAATATATAATTTATAATATATTAATATTTTCGATAGGACCAAGGCCTTTTACTGCAGATACCATAATATTCAGATGTAAATCCGTTACAATAGTAGTCACAGCAATCATTGTGATCAGCACACATCCTTTTCCCTCCCTCTTCCCCTTCCACTACCGGCCTCTCAGGCCCGATACTGTTTTGATGGTTTTTATTATTTTTTAATTTTTTTTTCCATCACATATTTACTTATTTAAATAATAGTCACTGTATAACAGGAATTTTCAAGTTTATAATATTTTTAATATAATTGTATTTTAGAGAGACGCTTCATTTGAAGACTACTAAAATATTTAAATTAAAAAATAAGTGAGTAAGTTTTATAAGGTATTTGTTACTTAATTATGTAAAAAGACTAACAATCAAAATAAATAAACTTTTTCAAACCAAAAACCAACGAGATCAGCACACTGAAACATCAAATTAATTTTGTGAACAAACAAAATTTATCACTCTGATTTCATTATGACTATTGACTATATATCAATTATATCATCAATTAATAACAATATTTATACATACTGCAGCTCCCAAATGCTTGCAATCTACGTTGATGACACTTACTCGCGTGAATACTAACAATAGGATAGTCCCTCGGATATTCATTTTGACAGTTTAACTTCTGGACAAATATTCATTTTTACTGATTAACTTTAATGAAGATGTTTATTTTTATTGATTTATTTGGATAGAATTTCATTTATTCAAATATCCATTCGGACAACTTTCATTTGTACCGATCATCATGTTTACAAATGTTTATTTATACACAACCTTAAAAATACTAATGATCATAATGTCGTTTATTCATAAAATCATTTCTACATTTATTCATTACGATTATTTATCCGCAATTTCTTTTGTTCAAATAATTATAATAGTTTTTTTACATCCGGATCTATCTTTTTAAATACATAAGTTCATTAAGTGAATGTATCATTTATTTTTTTATACACTTGTATTATTAATCATTTATTCAAATGATATTTTTTATTAACTAGTCAATTTATAAATTTTTATTTATAGTAATGTTCATTTTTCCATTTATACTTTTGGAATTGAAATCAAATAAACATATTATTAGTTGTACGTATTTTTAAAAATAGGGAATTTTATTTGTTCAGTTGGTCACATGAACAACTGTAAAATTGAACAGATGATCTAGTTTACATAGAATCATTTGTATTTATATACAATTATACGTAAATTTTTCTGTGCTTTTATTCATTTATATTCATCAGCATTTTTACAAACTTTCATATTTATTTGGACAAATTTTCATAAATCCAAACTTTCATCGATACCAAAGCAACACGAGCAGGCATAAATTATTGTCTCTTATTGTACTTTAACTAACTGCTAGTACTCCTGACACACTCGTGGCGGCGCGACCGCTTGACACATTTCCCATCATGCATTGCACGATTGGAATACCTTCTTATTATGGAGGGTAGAGGTAGTAAATGCGATCAAAAATTTATTGGTGTTATAATAACAATATCAAATAACCGACAGCGAAAAGCAAACTCGTGACCATTTTGATAGATTAGACCAGTTTTATTTAATCTAAAAATTTTTGTTAATTATTTTTTATTTGATTTTACATTAATTTTTTTTTTTATATCTACCCCCCTCCCCGACCAGCAGCACTCGCTTCGCTCGTGTCGCAAATGACGAGGGCAGGCATCAATTTTTTTTCAATGCAGTACATTAAATATTTTACGTACTTTCGACCGGCTATAAAGAAAAATAGTATACACTACACGGGCAGAACTTTGAGAGCTCTGAACTGCGCGCCATGATACCCTTGGCTACGCCTCATGGCATCATGGCACGCAATGTAGAAATCTCAAATTTTCTACCATAATAGTGTAGTATACTATTTCTTAAAAACAAATAGACGCCCTGTTGTGGAATTCCGAACTGGCTTTGTCATATAATTAACATTTTTTTTTTTTTGTGTTAAAAAGAAAACTTTTAAAATATACTTCTTATATATTATCTTAGTTTTAGTTATGAAAATTTTTGACAGTCAACTAATTTAATAATTTTTTAACATTGACCATAGAAAATTTTTTTACGGAAAATTTTTATCGAAATAATCAATGTAATAAATTTATGATTTATCAAAAACAAATTTTCGTTTATTATGAAATATAATTTATAATATATTAATTCTAAAAAAATATAATTTCAATAATAACAATGATTTTTGGCAATATTCTCAAAACACTGAAAAAATATCAGTACTTTCAATAGGAAAAAGGCTTTTTACTGCAGATACCATACCCTGATTTAAAAAAAGTATTGAACCATGCAACTGTATATCTATATTGTATGTATATATAGATATACAGTGTGTGAAAAGTATTGAAAAAGTATTGAATTACATACTTTTTCAATACTTTTTTTTAATCAATGTAATCAAATTTTAGTCGTTTACAATATTTGACACAGCATTCATTGTCATCAGCACACTAAAACAACAAATTAATTTAGTAAATTAACGAAATTTATCACTCTGATTTAATTATGAATGTATATCAATTGTATCAGTAATTAATAACAATATTTATACATACTGTGTGTCCCAAATGCTTGCAAGCATCTGCGTTGATGACACTTAATCCCGTAAATAATAACAATATCAGACATGCGACAGCAAAAATCAAACTCTTCACCATTTTGATGGATAAAATTTGTATTATCAAATTTTTTTTGTATCAAGACTTTATCGAATAGACGAATTTTAGTGCTGAACAAATGAACCCGTCTTTTATATCTCTCGGAACCAGTACACAGTTAGTGCGCAGTAATTCTAAATCATTAGCAATAATAACTATACTGTCGTCATTTGTATCTGATAGGTTGAAATTTTTTTGTTAATGTCCGGAGATAATGAAAAAAATAGAACAATAGAAAAACATTAAATGACTTTGTCAGGCAGTAAATGCGATCAAAAATTTATTGGTGTTATAATAACAATATCAAATAACCGACAGCGAAAAGCAAACTCGTGACCATTTTGATAGATTAGACCAGTTTTATTTAATCTAAAAATTTTTGTTAATTATTTTTTATTTGATTTTACATTAATTTTTTTTTTATATCTACCCCCCTCCCCGACCAGCAGCACTCGCTTCGCTCGTGTCGCAAATGACGAGGGCAGGCATCAATTTTTTTTCAATGCAGTACATTAAATATTTTACGTACTTTCGACCGGCTATAAAGAAAAATAGTATACACTACACGGGCAGAACTTTGAGAGCTCTGAACTGCGCGCCATGATACCCTTGGCTACGCCTCATGGCATCATGGCACGCAATGTAGAAATCTCAAATTTTCTACCATAATAGTGTAGTATACTATTTCTTAAAAACAAATAGACGCCCTGTTGTGGAATTCCGAACTGGCTTTGTCATATAATTAACATTTTTTTTTTTTTGTGTTAAAAAGAAAACTTTTAAAATTTAAAGGTTAAAAAATTTCATGGTCTTAGTTATGAAAATTTTTGACAGTCAACTAATTTAATAATTTTTTAACATTGACCATAGAAAATTTTTTTACGGAAAATTTTTATCGAAATAATCAATGTAATAAATTTATGATTTATCAAAAACAAATTTTCGTTTATTATGAAATATAATTTATAATATATTAATTCTTAAAAAATATAATTTCAATAATAACAATGATTTTTGGCAACATTCTCAAAACACTAAAAAAATATCAGTACTTTCGATAGGAAAAAGGCTTTTTACTGCAGATACCATAATAATCAAATGTTAGTCCTTTACAATGTTTGTCACAGCATTCATTGTGATCAGCACACTAAAACAACAAATTAATTTAGTAAATAAACGAAATTTATCACTCTGATTTAATTATGAATGTATATCAATTGTATCAGTAATTAATAACAATATTTATACATACTGCGTGTCCCAAATGCTTGCAAACATCTGCGTTGATGACACTTAATCCCGTAAATAATAACAATATCAGATAACTGACAGCGAAAAGCAAACTCTTGACCATATTGATAGATAAAAATTGTATACTTTATTAATAATAACTGAATTTTAATCTTAAACGATTTTTGTTCAATTGAGCAGCTTGAATAAGTTAAAGTTTTCGTATCAACTTGTGGATGAAGACTAAATTTATTTTTTTTAAAACAAATAGACGCCCTGTTGTTAAAACGTAGTTATGACTCACTAAACAGTCATATGCTGATATGTTTCCTATCAATTATTCAATGGTTGTTCCAACGAATTTTAAAACAACGTAATAATTGAATTGGTGATATTTATATTATAAATCTAGTAAATACGTGTTTACTTGTAAAACTTTAAATGATTACGAATAATGACTTATGACACATAATATTTGAGTCGTAGGATAGAAACTGATAAATTATCTTCAGTACTCATTAATAACAGCCGTTATCAATTGTTTTCAACGCTCGGCTTATTTTTCGATTAAATTTACCACTAGCAATACTACTATGCAGTAACGATTTATTAGTACAATTATGCACGATATTTAATCTATAAAATAAATGGTAAAGTTTATTATTTGTTAAACTCGATTGAGCTTTAACTTTGCTAAATAAAATAATTTCACTTAAGTTAGTAGTTACCGATCCTGATGGCCCGAGGCCCTCGACCTCAAGCCATCAGTGAGATAAAGCAAGACGAATGAAGAAACTCCCGACTGGCATGCAGAATAAACCAAGAGGCTAACTTTTTTTGTATTGTAAGAGTATTTTTTTTTTTTACGCAGTATTCGATCTTCAATCTTTGCCAGGGTCCACAATTTACAGTCTACAGTAAGCAGCATCAAGGCCCGGTCTATTGTGCTTGGAAACTTTAAAGACATTATTATACATTATGCTATATTATAAAAAGGGATTGAGTAATAAAGTTATGTTTTTATATTAACAACAACAAAGTAGAGACAGGTAAATGTGATGGTATATTCCCCGGTAAGATTCATTGAGAGTGGTTAAAGTATGTAAATATAAATGGACTTTATATTAAGAAAACAACCACCATACTGCGTACTGTCGAGTGGCTTTCACAGGCTGATGCCGATTACGGCCGAAGAAAAAAAATAAAAAATAAATAAAAGGGCTGTTGTGTCTGTTAGCCAAAAAAGCTCCTATCCATCGGAAGCGAATTAGCATATATTAGAATTGCATTAATTAGCTTACCGAGATGAGGATGGCCATAGCGATGTCATGGAAATATATGTAAGTATGAGTATATAAGGAGATTGCATAGGAGGAGAGTGTGACCATACCGTCGAGCGGCAATCCTACGTAGGCGGCTACTTAAACTCGCGGGTAGAGCTAAACCTTATCCTTGTAATCGGGATCGCTGCGGGCTAAAGCATCAACATTAGCAATAATTAACGCAAAATGCCTTACACTAAAAATATGTTAGTTTTTAAATAATGTAATATGTATAATGAAAGTGAGTGCTCGCTAGTCGGCTCCAGGGAAAGAACCAACAAAACACCCGACACGCTTTGTAACCAAGCTTTCCGATGGAATTAACCTCCCGAGACACCATTATTATTATGCTATGATAATAATGTCTCGGTGAGGATAAATTAAAAGTCCACCTTCGCTCTCTTATTTTTTTTTTTTTATTTTTTTTGCTCATCCTTACCGTTAGTTTAATTTATGGATATATTGTAATATTACGGTATATTCATCAGTATAATTTTAATAACAGATGGAAATAAAAAAATTATTCATCGATTGTGTGTTTAAAAAATTGTAATAGTGTTTAATTTCACAGTATGTGATACTTTAAGTGATAAAAACTATATTTAAAATTTTTTTTGAACAATCATATATTTTTTTTCTTGAAGTTTATTATAGATAAAAAAATTTTTTCAAAAATATCAATTTTTAGATGAAAAATAATTTTTTTTAAAACATTAAAAAGTTGATTTCTTTGAAAATTTTTTTTCTTACATGTAAACATACGGAAAAAAATACTTGAAACCAAAAGCTTTATCTATACATATTTTATTAAAGATTTACAGTCGACAAACATTAATTGCTTAAAAAATTTATTTCTAAAAATGTCCATTAATTTTTACTACAAATCTACCGTAAAATAGAAAAATTTCAAATTTTTTTCAAGTATGAATTTTTCGAATTTTACACAAAAAAAAGTGACTCTAAAACTAATCAATCACCAAAAAAATTTATCAATTTTCAGATCTCTAAATTGGAGCAAACTAAAAAGTAATCAAAATCCAGCCTTGAGTGAACAAAATCCCCAAACTATTTTCAACAAGATCGAATGTCTTTTAATTAAATTTTCTATGACTCTATTATCCAACCGTGATTTTTCTGGCCCTTTATGTCGACACTCTATAGTATTCCCATTCTCCACTCATACAGATATACTCATACATACACATACGATAGCATGAAAAATAGAAGGAACAAAGCGATTTGAACAGCCCTTATGGCATATCCCGATGTGTGGGGTAATTGACCAGACGCCGAAGTAAATTCATGGTGTGAGCTACCATCGGCTGCTTGTCGTATTCGTTGATTTAGAGATGAGAGAAACTCACGTCTCCTACATACATCCATACATTCATACATTCATATGTGAAACACTCGATAGAAATGGAACGCGATATATAGGTGTTTAGTGTAGAGTCCTCTATATCTGCTCTCTGTACTCCATATACTCATCCTTGGTTTATCTCCGTTCAGTTGGTCGTTGGTTGATACGGATGTCATGCTATGCGGTGGACGTCGTGGTGTGATATATGTGTACAAGTGCGTCGGAGGACCACGCCTACTAACACCGCGTTCTAATTGAGTGATCGAGTGCCCTTGCGGCTCTGGCACCCCCGTTACTATTACTGGGCCTATATATGTATCTATCTATGGGGGTGCTGATGCTGATTCTGCTGGTTAAGTGTAGAATGGTTCAACCATTGCCATAAGCATTCTGCCCATGGGAACTAACGATCTATATTTATCAGTACCTTGTTTCTCTGCCTCTAAACTCATTTTTGTGTTTTATATTTTTCGACATGTTATTTATGTAATTTTTTTTTTTGTTGCAGGTATGTAACATTCGAGTCAAGCATTCTCAGCTTTACATTGTAGAATAATATGTCCGAGGCCTCTGGTGGTGAGAATAATTTTTTAATGTATAATATGAATATGAATATGTATATATGATAGGTATGATATAATAGTACAGTAGATTAAGAGACATTGTTGGAGCGAGATGCTTAAGCATAACTGATATGGCGAAAAATAAACAACAAGCAGCGTGTAAGTCGTAAAAATAAAATAAAAACACGGAGTAGACGTTGCCAGTCAGTGCATTATATTAGAGAGGACATTTTCTAGTTTTATGAGCTCGTACATTATAACATCCGCGTGTGAGTTACATTGCATCTCGCACGGGGATCCTTTGCCGTACCGGCGAGTCTGCGAACAAACTTGGGTATAAAGGAATGCCTTTGCAAACCCAAGGATAAAGAGAGAAGCAAGAGGAAAGTGACAACTGTGTTATATTATGTGCGAGTAAGATCATACATAAATTTATTTCACTTATTCTGAATATCATATACTCTCTTATTTAGTCTAATGTCATGTCAACCTGCGCTCTAACTTTATTTCAACTCTTATTTAGCAATTCACATTCTTTGTCATTATTTATTACTTATTTTTTATTTTTTACTAAAAATTTGCAGTCACTATATAAATGCTAAAAATAATGTATTATGAACAGAATAACTTTAGCTTGATTTTTTGATATTTTTAATTGCAACACACAGTTTGGGTAATTTTGAAATAAAATTAAAAAATGTTATTGTTGACATGATCAATTACCAATTATTTAATGGACAAATGTCACGAAAAAAAAAAATTACTTAATTCAAGTAAATAATTTCGAAGAATTTCATCTTCTTGGTTCGAGTTGTAAAATTCTTAAACTAAGAAATTTCACTTGGTTTAAGTAAATTTCACTTGATTCAAGAATTTTTCGTCTTAATTCAAGACAATGAACTTCTTCAAAATTATTTTTTTGGTTCAAGAATTTTACTCTTAATTCATGTTAATTTTTTTTTCAGCGTAGAACCAATAAACTATGTGAATTCGCCCCAAAAACTTAATATAAAAAATTGATTATTACAAAAAAAAAAAAAAAAAAAAAAAAAAATACATAAAATCGTGAAAAGACACAAATTCACGTCAAGACCTTTCCAATAATACTAAATGTACATTAAAAAACTCATTTTATCATATAAACACACCGAAGATAAAATTTTCTTTATTCTTTCAATCATCTAAATTATTTATTATTTATTAATAATTAGTGGATAAAAAAGAAAATGACTTCTCTAATAGCACGAATACGAATAATTTGATTGAAATTTTATCGTGATAAAGTAGAAAGAGTACATAGGTCGCGATTTCTGTTGATCAGATCTGTAATCGATTATTTTCTTCAAATTACCAAGGTATAAGTATTGAATTATATTGAATCATTACACATTGGCAATACAGTATACTGTAATATAACTGTAGTGGTAAACACAAAAAATATAAAAACATAAAAGTGAAATGAGAATTGATTCTAAAGTTGACGAGTCATTGCTCGGGAATCGATAACAAGCCACGTCTCGATTTCAGATCGATTTAAACTGACGTTTGAACGACCCGATCCGCGATCAATGTTTATATATTTTTCCCTCAGGAGAAACAATAAATAGTTTTAAGCTCATTAGATACCTCAGATGAGAAAAATAACCAGTAATAGTAATAGTAAGAGAAAGACTAAAAAAAGGTAAATAGGGATCCATTGCACTGATGTTCAGACTGAAATGGTAGATGGAAGAAATCGACGTGAGGATCCTAAGAGGAGTTCCAATGAGATTTTATATCATCGAATAAATTGCGCACATCCTGAGCCGCGAGGTATTAAGTATTGAGCAAAGGAACACGGAGAAAAACTCCCGTCGTTCTTTGTAAGATGTAAGATGCAGAACCGATTACGCGACTCGGTACTCGTCACGGTAATCGGACTCGATCGATATGAGCCAATCCAGATCGATTTCAGCGATCGGAGATACTTTCAATCCGCGGTTCTTAATGTGCTTTTTGTGGCTATGCTTATGCTTCTGGGGATTAAGGTGATCTTGCGATCGAACTGATGATGGCTTCCTAATGCTCTAATCTTCAATCTGCTCTGAGACTTAATGATTTTCCTTTCTCTTTTTTTTTTTTTTTTGATCAACATATTATTTAAAATTTTCTGTGACAAAAAATATCAATAACTTATAGAGAAAAAAATTCAAAATTGTAAAAATGAAATTTCAAAAAATTTTTTTCCACATTAATAGAAAAAAAGTGACAGGTGTAGCACTTTTTAATCTTGTGCCATAGTCCAAAAAAATTTTCTAAGTCACTATTTAGTAAAAAAAAAAAAAAATATTTTTGTACCTTCCAAAATTCAAAAATTATTCAATTAATCATAAAAACACTTTTTAAAAATGACTAATTTTGCGTCTTCTAAAAAAAAGGAGGTCGCCCCTTAAATTGTCTCAATTCAAGTGAAACATTCCGCCAAAATTAGTGCTAACAAAAATTCTAAATAAAAAAAGTACATAAACATTTACAACACCACAGTCAGTTGTAATTTATCCAGTGTATCAGACGAGTAATGTACAAGGGAGAGGAGTCACCGGACTCAGTAGAAACAATGCAATTTAAATGTTAAACGGATAGTATAGGACTGGATCCCTCTTGATATCCCTCGCCTCTCTTTCTGCACTGCGTTTTAACTACTCTCCTCAGCATATAAAAGTACAGTACAAAAATGCACATACATCCTACACTAGACTAGATACGTTACAACTTCTATTCTCTCATTTCACTCTTTGCCCTCTGTAGTAGAGACCACCCCAGCTTTGTATTTGTTACAATATCCGATCCAGTCGAGTAGTACAGTTACAATATAATGCGAGCTTTTTCCCGTTTCACTCCATACCAGGGTCTAGGGGGCAGTACAGCGACATAGACATGGACAGTTTAAATCGAGCGCTCGTTTATTCTGTCTGTCGGAATGAAAACGTGATGGAAATCCACCAAAAAATAAATGATGTATGAAATAACACATGCGACTCCTCTACTCTTCATTTCTCGCTACTCGATCCTCATGAACGAGTTATGGGGTAGGTCCACCTATCTCCTAGCGGCGGATATTGGTACTGGTCCTGCTCTTGTTACATGTATGCACTGTACTGTACTGCCATTAGATTGTATTGTATTGCATAGCATTGTGCGACTGATGATGTCGAGGATAAAAGTTGTATCAGCCGACGGCAACAAGATGTAAGCAATCTCTAAAAACGTCGACTTTTCCATCCACTAGTGTTGCTGTGGTGGAATGCCTGCGTGTAGTTTTTACAATGATTGCTGAAATAGCCAGCGGCGTCTTTTTCAATCTACTTTTTAAGCCATTGTTTTACGACAATACCAAGTATACGTCTTTAAATAAAAACAGAGATAAAGAACCTTTGTGTAATAATTTTTTTTGGTTGATAATAAAGTGTATAGAGATGGAGAGTGAGAGTGAGAGAATAAAAAATTAAATAAAATGATGTGTTTGTTGTAGTTGAAGAAAAATTTTTAAATCGAAATATTTAACGCCTCTAGCCTTCAATCTATAATGAAAATTATTGCGAATAAGTGAAAAAACTTTAAAGAATCCTTTAAATTAAAATACATGATAGTCTTGAAGTTAGTCAAAGGTCGAAACTTGCAAAAAAACGGGCCACGATTCATTATTGGTTAAAATTTAGGCGCGCGCGTAGCGCGCTATTCAAATTTCTAGTAATATATAAAAAAAAAAAAAGTTTATGAAAATTAAATAAAAATTTCTGCAATGATTTAAAGTTATCAAAAAAGAAACATTAATAACAACGAAATTTTAATT
Organism: Cotesia congregata; assembly: GCA_905319865.3. Taxonomy (NCBI): domain Eukaryota; kingdom Metazoa; phylum Arthropoda; class Insecta; order Hymenoptera; family Braconidae; genus Cotesia; species Cotesia congregata. The sequence goes on from CAJNRD030001123.1 coordinate 15,826,538, forward strand.
ACCAATGATTAACATTGTCTGAAAATAAATTTCCATATGCAAAATAACAAGTACCTCCTATCTCTTGTTCCCAGCGAATTAACGTCCCTGTTCTCAATGGCGTCCGGTTGTTTAATTCAACGTTTCGCGAGTAGAGTGTATAAAGAGCGAGCACGGCGGATGTCGAGAGAGCTGAGTACTGCGGTGTATATCGCACAATATATATATCAAACATCCAGTACAGCAATGGGGTATAGGGTATAGGGTATAGGACGAGACGGCGGGAGCTTGGTTAAAACACAGAGGAAAGGTTACTTCGAATTCGGTTCGGTATTTGATTGGATAATGTCCAGCAAATTAAACCAATCGTTGGATTAATTGTCTCTGCTTCATGTCTATCTTTTTTACTCTCAACCCTCTGCAGTCGCTGTTCTGATCTAGTCTACCGTTTTCCGCTTGCTCGACAAATTGTTCACGTTAATTGAGAACGTACTAAATAAAACAAAATGTACCCATGATCAAAATACAAGTAATATAACTAGAGTACTGCCCTACAATTTACTGTAAAACTATTTCTGATTTTTTATACAATTAAAATCAATTTAAAAAAAAATTTACGGTCTCTTAATTTTTGTCTTTTACTCATTATTTATAATTAAAATTTTTGATTAACTTTTCACAATCATTCTGTAAATTTTCACATCAATAATTTTAGATCGTGTGATGTAATAAATTTTTATAAATGCATTTATAAATAATCGTTATGTCATTGCATTGGAATTGTAATAAAAAAATATAAATTCACATTAATAAAACATAAATAAAACATATATACGAGAAAGATTTGAAAAATATGCAATTTGATTGTTTCATTGAAATGATTTATGTGAGCGGTAACAGCGGGAATTTAAATATACGGAAACATGTCAAAAATAAAAACAAAAACTGGTAAATGTATGAATGTACGATATGAGTATCGTATGAGAGCGAGTAGAGTAGACTAGAGTAGAGTAGAGTGCAAAGCATGTAGTAATATAAAGCTTGCCAGGAAGCCGAGAAGGAGAGTAAGATCGAAGGCTGCGATTTGGCGGCCGCTGAAAACGGTTTTGCGAGATGTTACCAATCGTTCACACTGTTACTAGCATTTGCGGTGGTCGTTGATAAACAAGCATATATATATAGAAGTATAGTGCTCCCATACTATCCCGAGAGACCGCGGGCCGAATAATTCGCGATCGTGCCGCGAGATAAACCCATGCTTCTCATAGTTCTCGCGTGACACTGAGATAAGACCTATAGCGCAGTTCTAAACGAGGTGTTGAAATAAAACACACACATGCAATTGCAGACATTTTTTAGCGCTCTTCCGCATTCATTCCCATCGCTTATCAAAAGCTATTCTCTCCCTTGCTCTCCTCTGTCTACTGTCTACTGTCTGCTGTCTATCCGTCCACTGTGATACATAAAACTCAATATTGTAAAATTAGTTGTCAACAATTGTTTGCCGATAACAACCGCACCATCGATTCCAATCTCTCTATTTTATTTTATGATTTATTTAAAATCCTCGTTGTATATAACTCTTGATAAATAACCTATTTTTTAAAACAAACCAATGTGTATTCGTTCATTTCACTGACATGTCAATGATCTATGATTAATTATTACTGGTTAAATTACTATTATTATTATTTATGTTTAGTGTGTATGTAATCGAACGTACTATGAATAATTTCCAAATTTTTATTAAAATATGTGTTAACAAAAATTTTAATTTTCAAAATTTTTTATAAAAAATTAGACCGGAAAAAATTGTTGAAAATTTTTTTGTTAAAAACAAAATTGTCTAAAAATGTCTATTATTTTTTTTTTAATATTTTCCAAAGAATCAATACTTTGAAAAGTTTGGAAAATCTATTGCTCGTCTCACAAAACTTATTTAATTTTTAAGAAATAAGTCATTTTAATCAATATTAAAATAAAAGCGCATATAATAAATATTTTTATTGGATGAGAATTCAACAAATTGTGATTTAATATTAGATTCAAATATTTAGCGGCATTTTCATTTCAAATATGAAAAATCCGGTAAAATAAAGAAATTATTTTTCAAACTGGATAAATGTTTTTTAAAATATCTGATGTGTTAATACTGGCAATAAATATATTGATATGGGTATAATAGAGGAATTTAAAGTTCAAAAAATTGTTCGACTTTTATTAGTTAAGAATAGAGCACTGCTTTACGTTATGAGACGTGCAATTTTCTCAAATAATTTATCTGACTAAAAAATTAACTTCCACTTTCTCTACACATAAAATAAACTTCTGAAAAACATATAAACAACGATTTATCGCCTTTTGATCAAATAATCACTGAAATTTTGTATTGTATCAGAAAATTCTAAACATTTTTATGATAACATTCGCACGTAATATTATAACAAATTCCCATTAAATAAATTTCGCTTTCCATAATATAATAGAATCTCCAGTGATTCTTACAAACAAAATAGTTATCATTATCACGAACAAATCGTTAGTTCGTGCAACGGTTTTACGATCTACATATTTATATAAATATCATATACAGATACAAAATCTCTTATAAATAGTATAAGTAGCGACATGTAGAACGGGAATGCGAAGGTGGTCTTAGTGCAGGGCCTGAATGAGTGGTGATAAACCTAACAGTAGCAGCCACCGTAGAATCACATATTTGTGGTCTTATTTCTATCCATTCTATCTTCGACTTTATTGCATTCACACGTGCCTATTGCCTACATGTCTAGACTCCAGTTAAGTCTCATGCGCGAGTAGAAAGACTAAGAAACAAAAAGAGGATAAGATTCGTGCAAGATCGTCTTTTGGGCGAGTTATCCTGTTCTGTCAACTCATACGGAGTCTGGAGTCTAGTATCTAACCCGCCAGTACTCACTGCAGCGGAGAGACAAGTGAGAAGTACCTCACAAAGTGTCAAGTACTTTTAGCATTATATACCATCCACCAAGCTCGTTTGTTTCACCTTCGCCATTCCCACAAGGCGTTATCGTGTAATATATCCACGACACTTTGCATCACCATCCACCATCCACCTGCAAATACTCGGTAAAGTAATGTCAAGAGAAAAAATACGCACTTGGTGAAAAATGTTTAAAGGGTTATACACACTTGAAATTTTTTTTAAAATCTATTTTTGTTATGTACGTACGCGCAAGAAAATTTCTTCAATTTCTTAAATCACTTATTACTTTTTTTTTATTAATTTCTAAATTCCCTTGAATAATTTCATAAATTTTAAGAATGATGTAAGAAATAAGCTTAGCTTAAAAAATTTTTTTTTCAATTTACAAAAATAATGTAAATCGAAAGAATACTACTCTGGAAAAATTTGAGAAGTTGTAAAAAATCTAATTTTTGAAAAAGCTATAGCTAATTGAAGGAAAAAAGCATTTTTTTGGAAAATTCGAATTTTTTTTTTGGTTAAAAAAATTTGAAATTTTTCTGAGCAAAATTTTTAATTGGGCAAAAAATGAGAAAAGATTTTTAGTGAAATCAAAACAATAAAAAAATCACTTTTTTTCATCTTTCTAAGTGCTTAGAACCCCTCAAAAATTCCAAAAGTATTCCGTACTTTTTTATTCCTATACTTAACTATAATTTAAAAATAACGATTATTAAAAAAAAACAACATTTATTTTTATAAAAACATAAAAAAGCATAGTTTGGATATGACCCGTGTACATATATCACGAGTGCAGAACGTGTTATTAGATCGAGCCGGCCCACGCGATGGGTAAGGGTCCCAGAGTATCATCCTGAGAGCTCTTAAACGTTCATAATTATCGCCTATACATCCCACCCTTTTCCTCTTACTCTGCACTATCTACATATTAATATATTATTCCGCTTTTTACACCACCAGCGTCGTGTGTAATACCCTCAACGTCGTACGTCGTGCAATTATTTACTCTATACTATATACCTGGCACACACCTATAGACAATATATCCATCGTCTACCGTCCATCGTCCATCGTATCGAGCTTATCCCACGGTTAATTTAACTGAACAATTTATTCATCGTCTTTATGAATAACATTATGAATTATGATTAATTATTATATTATGGATTGCAAATAACATTCGTGAATTTACTCAATCACCATCGCAGGGAATAATTAATACCGATAAGTTATCCATCATCCTCATTCTCCTTACGATAAATATTAATATATTTATATTAATTCCTGTAATATGAACGTGCTCATGCAAATCCAGATATAGATGTAGATGCAGAATAAATAAAACGGAGCTTGCAATTATTCCCCGATAACTTTCTGGCTAAGATTTATTGATCCACTGAGACAAATTGATCGGAATTTTTAAAAGCTTTTCTTATATTTTTATTTGTATTTTAATTTCTTAAAGAAAAAAAAAAATTTGTTTACGCATCGTAGGTGCTTATGTGTGTTGAATGTGTGTGAATATGTGGAAGTGTGCGACGCGACGCATGTTAAAAGGATATCCATGTATCGCGAGATAGTCCCAAGGCAGCAGACGTAAAAAAAGTTTAAATTTCAAAGTATCACTTGGAAAATTTGATGTTAAAAAAATTCTACCAAGATAAATGATGAACAAGGTGAGGCTTCGATGGTAGAAAAGAGTTTTAGAGAGTTATAAAAGTAAATGTTTCAAGAAAAAAACAAATTGTTTAAAATTTTAATTTTAATTGAAATTATTTACGTGAAAAAAAAATTTTAATTTATTTTTACGCATAAAAGATTCAGTTAAAATTCGTTTTTTTGCCCATTAACACTCCGGATTAGCCAAACATTTTCCTCTCGCATTTGATGCAATCTTTATTGCCCCCAAACTCTTTTACTTGCCAACGAGCAAAAAGCGAGTTGATTTTAGATTACAGCCAATTGAAAATAACCCCTAGTGAAAAAGATAACGCGTTTCGTTACGTTGCATAACACGTCACCGCAAACTTCTTAAGAAATATTTATTAAAATAGTTCAATTAGTTCGCGCTCGGGATGAAAACGAGCGGTGTAACTTTTAACGGCGACTTTTTATCTTCCTTTCGAGAATCTGGTCCGTATCATCGGAAGCTTTGAAATCTGAGTTACATTTATATTTTTGGCAATGTCAAGATATCTCGTGACAAAGAGACACGCGTCTACTATTACACATGTACTTGTCACATTTATATTTGCAGTCTGCATAATAATAAGTATAATAAAGCACCAGTTAGTCAGCAGAGTAAATAAAAGGGAGAATGAATAAAGTTTAAACATCTAACCATGTGGTGAAGCTCCGAATCTGCTAAGAAAGCCGAGATTCGGTCCCATGAGGGAGAACCTCGTCCTTTAGTCAACGAAATGTCATTTTAACTATATTATACTACTTGTCTGTTATGGATTGTATGCGTGGAATTTAAAGCGTCGGAAGAAAGTAAGATCGAAAAGTTTGCGAGAAGTCACTCTTGCAGAAAGAACTTTTCTTTTAAATTTACTGTTAAATTCATGAGAAAAATTATCGGACTGTATTATAATCGTAAGAAGCGAAGGCAGTGCTTTATCATTTATTAGTTAAATTTACTGCACACACCAATAGAATTATTATTGGATGTATTGTTATATTTTAGAAAAATTAGATTTTAATGGAATAAGATTAAATCAGTTGATTTTGTTGATTTAATTTTTTTAAGGTTATTCCACTTTACAAAATATATAGAATTATAGCTAATAGTAACAAAAAATTACGAATGTCATTAAAATACATTCTTACAATTAATATTTAATTAATTTTATTAAAATGATAATTTTGATAAAAGTTTTTTGGAATAAACTGTAATTTAGCAAGAACTGATCACTGACATGTGTAATTTTTTATACAGCTGATAACTTGAAAGCGATTGCAGCGCCGTCTTAAAGTCGATGAATAATACCGTTACTTAAATTCATTTTTATTAAAGACTCCGGTAAATTTTTTGGTCATTTCAGTAAAGATATTAGAGTTTACTGTGTAATTCTTAATAAAAAAATAATAAAAAATAATTATTCATTTTATAAAATTTTACTACAGTAAAAATTAATGGCAATTAATATATAATTTTACATTGTATTGCAATAGTTATCAAAAGAATTGTAATTAGATTAGAAATCTCGAAAAGTCCTACGATTATTGTGATTCTTACGGTAATTTTTAAAGAAAATTTTTTCCGTACAAAAGAAGCATGAAAATAAAGAAAATAAAAAAGGATAAAAAAATAAAATTGATTTTAAGTATACACATAAGAAACACATAACAAGAAGCTCGAGTACTGACTGTTTACAGTATGTTCGAATACTGTACACGAATGACGATGTACTTGGTATCGCGACAACGTATTCGTGATAACGGACTGAAAAATAATTCCCCCGGCAACATAACAGAGATCGATCGTCGGGGCTTATCTCGTAGATCCCGTGAGTGAATTTATTTATATTTATATTTATACTAAGCAATCCCGATTTACAATCGAACATCGAACATAGAGAATTGAGGATTGAGGATAATAATTGTACCCGCGAATCGGCCCGACTGAAAAATATAAAATATTTAAGCGAACCCGGATGCAAATACGAAAAGAGAGAGAGAGAGGAGAACCGATTGCGATATCCACCGATCAGAGCATCCACCGCCGGATCTGCAAAGCCTCAAGTTCTTAAGATAAGAGGATTGCTACTCTATACTATGGCATACTACTCCTACAGGATATCTCCGTTACGTGTTTGTGTTTATATATCTGTATCTGTGTATTATATCGGATTGTAGAATAAATAACTCAGAGCCTTTTATTTTATTTAATTATTTTCAAAGCATACTTAGTACCAGCTAGTAATGACCTGTGTACATATCACTGTTGCTATTACGCAAATGTATACACAGTGGATAAAAAAATGAGCTGATATTATCCCATGATCTCTGTCTTCAATAAAAACACCGGTTTAAATAATTCTACAAGTAATCGTTTACTGTGGACTGTAGTGTAGTGTAGGGGTTTAGTATTATATAGCGTAGTAGTGTTTTAAGTATCCGCAGAAGAGACCACGGCTGTATACGGATCGTGGCTTCCATGGCGATCGTATGCAAATATTTTGTATAAACAGTCTCTGGCACTTTGTTCATTTTGTTTGTCGTACATAATAAATGCGTGTGTGCTTTATACCAGCTGTATGTACGCACAAAACTCTTCGGTATAATGACAAGTCTTAAATTCTTTTAATACTTATTATTCGCGACTCCTCTTTCTCTCATATTAACATTACACGGAGAAATCTCATTAAATTCTTTCTACTTATTATTGAAATTTATTTTAGTGTAGAGAAATTTTAATAAATAAATTATATTTGCCTAGTAATTGATAGGAAATTTTTTTAATTTTTCACATACTTTTACTTGATTCATCTATTTATAAAATTAAAATTTTTAACGTAATTTTTACCGGCTTTAAGACGATTGATTGATTTGAAAATTTGTATACCTATCAAAGATTAATGACAATATAATAATTTTATTACTTTATCTTAATGTCCGAATTATAATTATCAGAGTAAACATATTACTATTTTTTTTCTTAATTAAATATATACAATTCCATAAAATTACAGTAAATATTGCTCTTATTTAAAGTAAGTAAAATATTACAATGTAACGCTTCTGGTGTTTAATTAGACCAAAAAATTCTGAAAAAAAAATTATAATTTACAAAATTAAAAAATAAAAAAGCAGCAAACTAAACTAAAAAGTAAAAAACAATTTTAAAGCAGAAAATGATTTTCAATAATTTTAAAATAAGATTAGCAAAAAATTTATTTTATTATTAATTTTATAAATATTCATAACATTTGATATATAAAGTTACAAAATTAATTATTTCAAGTTTATTAAAAATTATGTTATACTTTTTACTTAAATTAACCATTAAACCGTCTTTTTTAATTTTAAAAACTATAATTTATTACAAGTTATTTCTATCATAAAACGCCGTATAATTATTTTCGAGTAAACGATTCAATTACCTAATGTATAAACTAAAGTAGAAGTAAAGGGAACTGTAAACTTTTTGCAGGTATCTTGAGTAAAAGAGGAAGGGTAGGGCGGCGTTCTCTTTTTCTTCGGCTAGGAGCTAGAGCTCGACTATTCGAATTTTATGTAAAAAGTATGTAGCTTAGTTTTTTGCCGAAAGACCGGGGAATTAATAAGAACCTCGTAATACCCTTTAACGCTCGGTTTATCGCCCTGAGGATGGAAAATGAGCCAACAATGCCTGGTTACCCGTGCTAGTGCCGGCGAGTATAGTATGCAGCTTTGGGAATTAAAAAAAATACAAAAATATCACACCATCGTCTGGCGGAAAGAGAACGCCCCTTTGAAAACTAAACTCATAAAACTCGATGAGACTTATTCACCATCGTGTATAGTATTCTCCTTCATCGGTGGATCTCTTGCTTGTTTTGTTTCTCCTCTTTCTTTTTATCTTTCTCTTTACTCTTACTTTTCTTATCTGCGAAGCACTAAACTATCACTATAGCTTGTTCGTTTTACATGAGCCGCGGTCATTTTTTCAGTGTCAAATTTTTATGAGTATCCCCGGGGGACCGGAGGCCCTGAATAAACGCAGCAGCCAACTCGTAGATCATCATCCGAGTAAAGATCCCGATCTTACCAGATAAAGACTTGTCTCTTTATTTTAAAATATATAGATGTGCTGCAAGGCAACTATGTCGCGGTATCATGCTCATACTCAGACTTGAAATATTTATTACAATTGCATCATCAAAATCTAGATTTTAGGAACTTGATATGCTCATATAGGACCTGATAGGTCATATATGCCCATTTAAAACTTTTCGATCAAAATTAGTATTGAAAACCTCCAACAGGTGGCGCATGATAGCTGAATCTTTTCTCTACAAGAGAGTTCGACCTGAGGATTTAAGTTATAAGATAAAATATTTTTTAACTCTCTTAAGGAGCTTATCAATCATAGCTTTAATAGTTTATTCAAAGTCTGAACCAATTTTTGATAATTTGACATTTTAATTGATGTACACATTTCTAGAAATAAATAAGAAAAATAAAGTAAATTGTTTTTATGCTCTCATATATAGCCCGTACGAATGTTCGGAATTAATTTTTACGTTTTAAACTGCCTATAAAAAATCAAGCTTTTATTTCAAAGCTACCACAGTACTCGCACACCTTAATAATTAAAAATAAATTGTAGAAATCATTAATATACAATTAATAAGCTTTAGCTCAGTAGTCAAGCCCAGTAAACTTGAAACATCATGATACGAGAACTCTGTAATTTTAAAATCCTGGACAAGATACGACATTTGGTGCCTTGGTCGCTACGCGGTCAGTGATAAATCATGAACTTGCGGTTTTCCCCCAACAAGAACTTATCATCCTTCTCTCTCTCTCTCTGAGTCTCTATTTCTCTTTCATGTCCGCAAGTGTTTACCTGGTTACATAGACTCCTGGAAACTCTGTTTGTCAGCAAACTTTCTCCAAAATAAACACAAACTAATATTTTACCTTTATTAAAATAAAACAAAACTTCAGTTTTTAGTGAATTTATTTACCATTCGTATGTATATCGCATGAAAACTAACAACTTATGCGCGTCTAATTTATTTATGCGAATGCCGGATGCTAATCGAGTGAATGCATTTCTGAATTGCGTGCAATAATCTTGCTAGCGATATAATAATCTGTCGATTAATGAAAACTTGAGAGTTTTAGAATTAACGTGGTTAATAATACCGAGATGTTATTAATACATTGGTTATTTAGTTATAAGTTAGTAGTTATTAGACAGAAAAAAGGTTAAGGCGCCTGTTACGTCGAAGGAAACAGCATTGACAGGATATTGACAATCGATTTAGCACTACACGCAATACCAGGTAGGAGCGGTATGTCTGTAGTCTGTAGTGACTTTTGTCAGTCACGCTTATTAATTTATGTACCGACTAACCTGTCATTACTCATTGCGAAATTAGTTCGACTGTAGCTAATCGATTTTAATTTTTAATTCACCGATCATTCGTGTAAATATAGGCTTTTATGTTGGCAATAAATGTTAGTTATGCTCTACATTTATTTTTCATTTTATATCCATTTTTTTTATCATTCATGTTATTATTGTAATCTATATCATAATTTTGAAATGTTGAAAGAAAATTTTTCACTAAATAAAAATTGAATTTTTTTTTTTAATGCAAACTACAACTTTTAAATATGATTGCATTTTTTTTTACAGAAAATTGATATTCTTTTCCATAATAATTGAAACGGAATAATTGTTCTGTTGAAAACAAAAAAAAATATAATGAAAGTAATAATTTGAAAGCTGCATAATTAACAGAAGGATTAATTTCAAAATACCGATTGTGTTTATTTAAAATTTATATATAAATATATAAATGTAAATATGTATATAGGTACATGTTACATATGAACGTTAAAAATGAAAAATAAATAGAGTAAATGAATTGGAAAATGAAATGACAATATATTGAACTGTACAGAGTACGGAGTATTGGAAATAGTATAAATTCCACGTTTATATAATAGAATGAAATGTATATCCATGATGGTATTTATTATTGACATTTTGGTGCATCGATGCATCGGAAAATTTAATGTCTTTATAATAATCCAAGCATAATAATCCAATAACGCGGTAAATGCGAAAAAATATAGTTATTGTCATTTTATTTCTATATCAAATACGTTTTTAGTATTTGTCATTTTTATTATTTCAATTTACTTTAAATGGGTTTTATTTTTGTTCGGAATATTACGTCCAAAAATATAAAACTTCACGATGTAAAATATCAAGTGACAATGTTAAATAATAATCTTATTAAGTTTTAAATAATCTGATTAAATATTTATCGAAAAAGTATAAATATAGTTTCTTTTTTAAAGATAAATCTGTATATCACTATATTTTAAAACTTCAAAATTCTGTTGTCACTTTAATAATTAAATTATTGTTATTATCGAGTAAATTTTCAGTTTAAAAAATAATTCACAGTTGCTAAATTTATGTCAATAACCAGAAGGAATTTAAAAAGTGAATTTATTTAAGCAATAAATCGTTGAAATGTAACATGCAATTCGCTCCGTTTTTCTCGCGTGTCAATAATCCTCGAGACATCTGTACAAGATGGATATATTGAAATTCGGTAGTGAATTTCAAAATCGTGTGTTGGTAAGTCACTATTCAGAATGAAAAATGACAAATATGAATAAGTAGATAAGTATTGACAAGTTTGCTTACTGTAAAATAAATAATAAAAATAAAAAAAATTTCGATAAATATTATTCCATTGGAGTAGATAAAACTATTGAAAGAAAACAATGTGTCATGTCTCACGTCAGTTCGTCCGATAGTCTTGTATCACCGGCAAAAAAATCCTTACTCTGCAGTACCGATATTTAATAAAAAAAACCATAACCAACAGGACACAGTAGAGTAGCAAGTAAAGCCAAGATATAAACCAGCTCATAAAGTCGGACGGATTGACTTGCAAATCGCGACACATTGAAACTAAAAAAAAAAACTTAAAAATAATAGTAACAATAATAAAACGAGACAATGCAGCATCCGACGATAAATAAAGTGCGTTGACTCGTGTTTCGAATAATCGAGTGGAATATTCAACGAAAATTTCCAATATAATACTTGAAAAATGCATGAGCTCGAAATTAAGTCGCTAAGAAGTTCCGTCTACCGAATAAACTAGGAGCGCCACTACTCGTTGGAAAGTCTCGCCCTCAAAGCCGCCATTTTTTTGAGCACTTTTTTTTTTTATTTTTCTCTCTCTATCTGAAGCTGACTCTTCTTCTCTGCACACCACTCAGCTTCTGTTAATTTTTTCAGCACAAAAGAACAGAGTAAACGAAAAGCTGTAATTGTCTCTCGGTCTTCGAGACAATTAGACATTTCATTTCATTTATATTTTTTTACTAGCGCTCCGAACAAAAGGAAAATATACTGCTGGTTAATAACGCAATTTGTATTCGCCAATTAGTGGATTTGAAACTTAAGAAGCCGGTACTGTACAGTATTGAAACATTTAAAAACCGTGTCCTAAAGAAATTAGCCGCGGGCTCAGTACAATTTGTAATGGGGAGATGTTACGAGGAGGAAAAAAAAACAACTAACCAGAGCCTTTAGCCCTTGTTTCGATTCAGAGTAGTGTTTCTCCATTAAGCTAGATGCCAAAAACACAAGTTTCTGTCTTGTCTCCTTGCTAAAGAAATGAATTGAAAACAAACTTTACAAAAATTAGCCTTCAAATTCATTCGAATTTTTTAATAGAATAAACACAAGAAAAAATTATTTAAATTAGGATTAAAATTACAGTGCAGACTGCTGGCTGAGGAAACTAAATTACAAAAAATAGTATTTATTCAGACTACTGGAGTTTTAGTTTCCTTATTTAACGCCGCGACGTGACATGTATAGTGAATAAAAATATAAAATATCTCGTTGGTTGTAAAATAGTTAATTTGAATGACCACAGCGAATTCACGGGGGAACGATTTCTCTGTCTGGCGAGAAGATGCAACTGAAGCTTAGGCCGTTAGCAATACAAGGAAATGAGAATGCGGGATGTGGTTGCAATGTATATGTGTATATTAAATATACAATATACTCGGCAGAGGGTAGGAGTTTCGAAAAACGATTTGCATTTTTAGAAGTGAAACCACCAGGAGAATTCGCCGGTATCTGGTCGGGTACCTGCCGGGCAGGCGTATACGCGTCACAATCAAATATGTAAATTGGGTTGATATTTGTCAAGAGTACGGTTACCAGACTTAACTCTTGTCTCTACCGATATCCCGCGATACTTTTCTCTGCGGTATAAAATGAAAATGATCCGGCGGAATAAATAAAAAAAAATTTATTTGATATGAATAAAATTTAGTGATAGCAATATAAAGTTGATATGAGAAAATAAATAAAAAGGGGAAAAAACAGAGAAACGGTTAATGGTTTCAGTCAATAAAAACAAACTCGTTCACTCGTTCGTTCTCTGGTGGTTTTAAAACGTGGGTGGTTAACTTGGATCCTATGATTATCTAAAATTAGCGGCTGTTATACACACACACACTCAATATACTAACATTTAGACGGAAGTCGTATACCGAGGAACGAGCACAAGATCAACACCCGAGTGTTAAAAGTGGTCGTTTCAATTACTGCTAATAGTTTATAGATCACGAAGAGGCTATAAAAACAGTGCATGCCAACACTGGAATGAAGGCTGACACGTCTCACGGTTATTGGAAAATCAAACTATTAATTTAATAAGGAACTCGAGCTTTTCTTTTTTAATAATTAGTTATTACCATTATTATGTTTTAATATACTTTAAAAAGGTCCGAGATACTTTTTGTTGAATTTTAAGGAAATAATAATAATAATTCGGCACGCCTCATGAAGCGAAGAGTTTGAGGTAGTACTCTACTCTCAAATCAAATAATCAAAATCGAGCAATTTTTCATACATACATTATATGTAAATTAAGATTAACCTTAAGTCATGCATGAAAATGAAGCGAAATTTTTTGATCTAAAATTAAAGCACAATTTGTTAAATTGTCCACTGATAGAAGGATTTCTTAACATTTAAGAAGATTTCTTTGTATTTAAGAAATCATTTCTTAAATACAAAGAAATCTTCTTAAATGTTAAGAAATCCTTCTATCAGTGTCCATATAATATAAATACTTATTAGTACGTGAGCTTTCATTTTAACAATCAGTAATACGACTTATTTTTCTCTTAAAAATCATTTGAGCGTTATGAGGTGTGCTTTTATCGAGTTTCCCATTTCTTTTAAATAAACTGTTGAAAATTACAGTATAAAGAAATCGAACTTTTACGATTCTATTTTAAAAATTAATAGAAATTTATTTATAATTTTAATTATTATCATTGACTAAAACGGTTAAAAGTAATTGATGCTTTGAAATTGTTAAATTATTAGCTGACCAGTGAAGATAAAAAATATTGAGCAAAAAGCGAATTTTATTGACCGACTACTTGACTGCAGACAGAGGAGCGTTTAGCGGTTTTAAAGTTAATGGACGCGGTACGACGGTACAGCGAAAAAAATTTAACGAGTCCGTCGACTTGTCTTTGCTAGGAAAAATTTAAGCACTGATGAGGATGTGGATGTGAGTTAAGCCTCGAGTCAAAGACTTAAGACTTAAGACTTACATTAAAGCTTTATATTAAATGCACATCGTAATTCATAATTCCGCGGTTTCACTTTAGTTTATGGCTTCCTGAGATTTGCTCTTCAAATAAAAATTTTATCTTCAAATGCAGAGGTTTAAAATTTTTTAGTCATTTATAATAAATTAGAATGAGCAATTTGTAAATTAAATCGACAAAGTGTTTATACAAAAAGGACAAAGTGAAGTAAAGTGCCGGTTAATTTAATCGAAATGGATTTCTTGGACTTACAAACTTGTCACTTTATTTATCCAGGTTCTTTAGTGTCTTTTACGGTTTCTTTTACGAGACAATCCGACGGAAGACAAAGTTGTTGCGGAAAGAAGCCCCCGGGTCTTCTCTGCTCCGGTCTCGGATCTACTCGTATACATACTCGGTAAAACAAATGGCAAACGAGTGAGTAAATGTGCAGTTCGTTTAACCCCTAATGTAATTGCTAAACTCAATGTGTACATTCATTTCAACTCAGCAATACATTATTCTTTACATTTATAAATTAACTTTACGCTGAATAATAAATTAACAAAGACTATAAAAATAAATTAAATAAAACGCACAAATCTCTAACCTTTAACCCGCTATTAAATAACTCTTTTGCCTTTTTTTTAGCAATACAATAAATAATAATAATCTCAATCATAATCACGATTCGCTATACGGGTCCATTGTCATTTTAATTGTCGTACGTTATTTGATTAAGTGACAGAGTAATTTGAGCCATCACTCACATCGTATCGTAAAAAGATATGAAGTTTCGACTGTATCTCAACTCTATCTCTCATCCTCCGTGCTATAACTAGAGAATCGTCATTGTTGAATTGAATTATGAATTCAAATTTTATTTCAACATCACGTGAGTAAGCAGACAAATATTTTATTTTGTTCTCTCTTCTGATTTTCATTTTTAGTTTCGTCAATTTTTTAAATTTTTCTATAAATGAAAAATTTTCCACGATTTATTAGAAAAATTTAGGTAATTAATTGGTAAAATAATTATTTAGTTTCACGGTAATTTTTTTTTTTTTTTGGAAAAAAAAGATAAAAAAATTAACAGGTTTTTAAATTATTTTTTTTCACGGTGAATTTACGATAATAATAATAAAAATTAATGATAATAAATTTTTTACTTAAGTACAAAGTTTTTTATGTTACCGAAAATTAAGAACAAAAATTTCAAAAATCAGTCAATTCTTTTATAATTTTTTCAAAAAAAATTTTTCATCAAAAAATTGACAAAAAAAAATGAAAATATTATTTTTATGAATCACAGTTTAGTTGACTGTGAAAGTGCACACTGGTCAGAATTAAAAAAAAAAATAACTTGTTGAAATTTAAAATTTAAATTTTAAGTGAAGGTTACCACCTACAACTGTGAAATGTTTGGCAGAATATTTTTCACCATAAAAACTGATGATAAAAAATTTCACATCATTTCCTCAAATTATTCAGCACTATATAACCTAAAAACCAAAATAAAAAGCATTGAGTGAAAAAAGTCTAACAAGACAGTAACAAAATGCAGGTAAAAGCTCCCGTTAACACAGAAAATATTTGCGGGAAGCTTCTGGTTCTTTAATACACGACGTGTCCGCATTTACCAACACTTTTTATTGGGGTACTATAGCAATACCACCAGTAGAGTTAAGCTGGTTGGTAGATTTAACCAACAGAAAGACTCATGAGCATGGAGAAGAGGTAGAGTTCGAAAAGCTAATAGCTCTTCCGCGTTAAAGCTGAAGCCACTCAGTAGCCTCACCAGCCAAAGGGTACATTAATCTTGGCCCTTCTATGTTGCTAAAGTGCTTCCGATGCTGCCTGCGCTCCTTACTTCCGAGAGAATCGACATACAACACGCCTTTTCATTTTATCATCTTATACTTTTACTCAGCTTTATCTTACTTCATTGTACAAGCCAGAGCGATAATTACAGTATCAATTATTCATTAAAATAAGCTCGTATCATTAAATTCATTTTTAAACCCCGCCATTTACTTAAATGTTAATTTATAAAAGTTATTTCCTGAAAATAAAATCTCGGAGCGAGTGAATCGATTGCCTGGAATTCAAACAGTTTTCTCGTGTAAGTGGAGTGAAAAGCTCTATTCTTTCGAGCGTCTACAGTGATGTATTCACTCAGTCCTTTAAAAAGGTCTTTAAAGATTTCATCGATGTAACTGGGGTAGAAGAAAGAAGGTGGAAGAATCTACAATACTTCACTTTAACATTAGAAACTCCTTCAGCATTTCCAAAGCGCACTGTGTCAATTCATAGCATAGCATAGATATATATATATAGACAGAGAGCCATTATTTTTCGAGAAGCTAAATCACATTTTCAATAACTCAACCAATGTATTCCACTTACTCTTTTAACATTCAGCAATTCACTTTGTCTGTAGATATACTTGAGTTCTCATTTTCTTGATGCTTAATAAAGCATCGTTTTATCTACTCACATTTCACTATCACATTTTAAAAGTGTCCCATTTGCTAGCGAATCTCTCACCGGATTAATTAGGCTCTATTATTAATGATAGTCACAATACCCGTTTTATTTGAAGTTAAACACGGTACGGCATTGTCATTGTCATAATACGTGTGCTTAATTCCTTTATTGAAGAGATCAATATTTTAAGTAACTACGAAAGCTGTTAAATAACTAAAACACTTAAAGAATGTCACTCAATCCTAATTAATGATTTTAGCTTGAAAATTGACATTTACCCTGATTAAGCGCATAATCCGTCCATTTTATATCCTTTTAGATCGTTTAATCTTTCATCAGTTAATAGTTTAAAAAAAAATGATCCATGCATAATTTAGATAATTAAATATTAAAATTCAATAATAAATTAGATAAATAAAATATACGCAATAATTAGAGTGGAGTGTTAATGATAATTTGAAGGATTCATTAAAATTGAAAGTAGAATTATGAATTATAATAGTATCGCAATAATCCGAGTGTAAATATAAAGGGTCATGCATTAAAACATAAACCCGATTGAGTTGTTGATTAAATTACTGTTGTAACTATCGATTCCCGACACTTGTTAATGCAAATAAATTATTTATCTGGTTATTCATTAACTGACTAAAATACACCAGTTATTAAAGATATATTTATATTAACTTGCATAATATAAATATTCGGACTCGTAAAAAAATAGTATACCGTACGGGAAAAAGTAATAACCGATAAACTTAAATCCGTTGTAATTTACTTAAAGCACTCCACTCGCTTGGATGTTGAATTAATGTTTGAATGTATTATATACCTTTTCCGTGCATACAACAGCGAACAGTGTACATTGGAATGTCGGCAAAATAATTGCACTCCGCGAGTGGTCCGCTAATTAAGATCTCGAATGAGCTTCAAAGCGGTTTCTCAACGTCGACTAACGATACTACCCCGGGTAGGCTACTAAAATAATCAATTATACCTTTTGCTGACGTACTTTTTTAATTACCTGTGTACATGTGCTCGTTGATCTACTTACTGGGTCAATACAATATCAATACGGTGATTAAGGCTCCAAAAAAATCAAAACAAAAATATTTGCATCAATATGAGCACTTGAACTACATTTGTGTTTTTCTCTCAAAAATCTAGGGCACGAGGACGTGGTTTACCGATAAAACATCACATCATATAGAGTGAGCTTTAGTAGTTATTGAGCGTACAGTTCGTGGAAAGAAATGGTTACATGGCGCGGGTCTCTGGATGAAAGTTTTGATTTGCCAAGGATAATTTCACATTTGCTGTATTTTTATTTTATACTTACAAACGAGGCTATAAGAGAATGAAGCACAAGTAATAGGATGGTGGCTGGTGTGCAGACAAATTAAGTAAACTTGGAAGACATTCGATGACAAATGAAAGTAGGACGACAGCATCAGTTACAAACACTCGCACGATAGTTTGGTATGACCGAGTAGAGTCTTACTAATGAGTTTCGGCTGTTTCCAACACAACTTCTATTCGTCGGTCTCATTCTACTCCTTGAGGGACTTTAGCCATCACCATCAGACTCCTAATTTCCGCAGATTGCGCGTTTCACCGATGCTGTTCCTATTCGTATACTTATAACTATAACGAACTCGGGTTCACAAAGCGAACACAAGATTAATGATCCCAAACTGTACAGGGAATTCAACAGAACATTTAAACTAAAAATCAAAACTGCTTTCTCTTTTTAATCGTTTATCAAAATCAAATCCTCGAGTCAACACTTTTGTGATACTTTCACGGTTTAGAATGTCTCAAAACTTTGTTAGATAAAATTCAAGTATTTTGAAATTTGAACTTAAGCTTCAACACTGTACAAAATTTGTTGGACTTGGTGGGAAAATTTTTAACTCTGACGGTGTCAGAGTTACACTCTGCAGGGTGTTAAATTAAGAGGGTGTAAATTACACTGTTAAACAATTGAATTTTTGAGATTATGATTTTGTATTTATTAAAACAATTGTATTGTTTTGATATTGTGCTATCGCATTTTTTTTTTTGTTTAAATGAGTCAAGTTGCAGATGTTATACACAGTAAAAAATTTTGCGTCATTGCGTCAAAAAACTTAGTGTTAAAAATTTTTGTGTTAAATATTTAACACTTTTAAGTGTCAATTTTACATTTATTCTGTTAAATCAACACGAAAAAGTGTTAAATATTTAACATACAAATTTTTAATACAAAGTTTTTTGACGCAGTAACACAAAATTTTTTACTGTGTAAAAGCGTGAAAAAAAAAATTTTTTTTTAATCTACGTAATTATAAGTTAGAAGTAAAACTGATGAAAAAAATAGTTGATATACCCTTATGGATCTCAGTGTAAAAATTTATTTATTAGTTTTATACTTTGAGATAAAAATTTTTTTGTTTAGTAAAAACAAAATTTTTGAACACACCCCAATTTTATAATTGGCCATATCAAATTCTTAAGAACCATTTTTTTGAACGAAAATATTTTAAATTGTAATGATATCTTAAAAATTCTGTGATTAATAGCCAGATAAAAGTTATTGTCATAATGATAAGTTATAATACTAAAATCTGAGCTCTAGCCGGGATAAACTACTTCTATAGAAAGTGTTATAACAGATAACGGAATAATAATTCACCGATAGCCTTCTGGTACTCTAGATGGGTTATGATTATCGCACGTGCCAGCTTTTCGATATCTCACTCATCGACGAGGCCTATCGAGCTTTAGTTTAACCCTGATATGATAACTGCACACTTCACCCAAGCAAATCCTCGAGCAACCGGCACCGGCAGCGGGAGACAATTGTCAATAAATTATACAGCAAATCCAAATCGTAGTCGCTGCAAAATTTACGCTATCGATAATTCTTCGCTCGTAGTACAGAGCAGAGTATCAAATATATATTATTATTTATTACATTACATGTCATTAAAAATAATCCCGAGTTTATGTGTGGATCACAACGTCGATAATAGCCGAGCAAAGTCGATGAAGCGCGTCTGTCCGTTATTCGAGAGCAATACGAAACACTACAAGGCGGGCACCGTCCGCGAAAAGAACTTCCGTCGGTCCTTGAGGCGACGTACAATGGACGATCTGATAAGATGATTTTTTACACCGGGATCGGCAGCTACGGCAGCAACAATATAAAGCACGCTCCATTAAGCTCAGGGCGAGGCTGACCATACTAGCAGAGAAAAGCTTAAAAATCCATTCCGGATTGCTACCAATGCTCTTTTCTTCTTTATACTCTCTTTAGATTAAAACCAGCCGAGCAGTTTTGTTCCAACTTGCATTAAATGGTGCCTCTAAGCCTTCCTGCCACTACCCTGGACCATATTCTCGGTCCTCTGTACTGGTGTACATTTATATCTCTGCGATATATCGATATATCGGTAGGTGACGCGCACGTTCCCTATTCTCAGATATACATCGATACGTATATAAGTACGTCCACCTTCTACTTGCTCTGCTCGGCTTTCATCGATAATGAACTCAATATATCAACGAGAAATCTCGGCCACTGGGCATTAAATATTTTAAATAGCAGCAATAAATGATCTGACGGATAATTGTGCCGAGATAAAATAGTCTGGCATAAAGTAGAGAAAGGAAATTATTTTTAAATTTCAGTTGCTATTTCACCTGTTCAATCAAGAATTTTGCTATTCAATTAAAAGAATAAGGAAAAATTTTTTACGACATATTTATATGACAAAATAGGTGTTTTATATCATTTTTAGTGATAATCAATTTTTTATGCTCGTTTATAGAGGAGTTTTGAATAATTTGTTTGTTCTATCACATTTCTAATAAAATTATCCGTAATTGAACTCGTCACAGTAATATTATTTTTAAAATTTATTCCAATTGTATTGTAATTAAAACTTCTAAAAATCATCCATCTAAAGTTCTTTTATTCATAATTTATAATTCTAAGCAGTTAATACGTGGTGACTGCAGGTTGCTAGTTATTATTTAGTCGCTGGAATGAGTAACTAAATAAAAGCCAAAGTGTATGGCTGCTAAAGAACGTTTCTATTATCTTGTCTTTTTCGATAATCCGGAGCGCTGGAGCATCCGGAAATAGCCATTGCAGTTTTTCCACTCTGGCAAGCAATAACCGGAGATTCCAGCGTCGTCTTTGTTTTATTTCCTAAAAGCTATGTAATAATGGGGAAGCTGTTTCTCTGGAGCCCTAGACGTGCAATAAATTCAAGTCCTCGCGACCTTGCCTAACTTAAGCCGGCTTTAACAAACCTCTGTCTTCATATAGCTATAACTATACCTATACTTATATTTGTATCTCCATCTCCATCTATAACATCTTCAGCCCGTATTTTTTATCCTCCTCGACTGGGTTCTCTCACTTTGCATCCCAACTGCAGAACCTATTCGTTACAGTTATACACCACCCGAACGGTATGCACTCAGTCCAGAGTGTATACATCTAGCGCTGGATTTGGCTTCGCTCCAGCCAACAATTCGTTCGTTATTGTCCGGAAAATGGGTCGACTATAATTGCAGCCGCTCGCGAACTCCGGATCTCAATCTCTCACGAGTGCCAGGATCTCTTGGCTGTTTCCGGTTCCCTCATCGCAATTGCTCAGAGATTCCCTCGTGACTCACTCAATCACTCACTTTCATATTATATATTATATATACCGAGCAGCATGAATGTGCTTATGACGTTATATACTCTCACAGAGTCTACTCCTGACCATCTTTATATATCTCTCTCTTCTTGTTTCACTTTCATAACCCACCAGAAAATAAATTTCCAGTAATTTTAATCCCTCTACAATTCACCTCGCTATATTTCATCGACGTCATCTTCAATAAATTCTCATAATCATATTACTAAGTAATTAAAGTTTTAATCAAATATTGTAGTGATCCATCATTATTGCAGATTCATTATTTTGAACTTTGTATTTTTATATGATAGTATATTTTTTATTGGCACAATTATAAAATATCGAAACATATACTTAGGTATCCATTTTTTTTTAACACGTTCAGATTAATGATACGAATTAATTTGATTTCTAAAATGTTAAATTGTCAAAGATTATTAGATTAAAAAATCTTATAAGTTGAAATTTTGACTTTCAATCAACAATTTCAAAATAATGATAAAAAAAAATATAGATATGTTCATTTTTTAATTTTTTATGGCTTAAAATAATTAGAGTAATAATTATTTAAATTAAAAAAAAAAATAACTAACCAAAATATTTTTTCTGTTTCAGGTAAATTCAGCCAAGAATTTCTCAAAAATCTCAAAACTTGTGAACACTAATAAATCCACTGATTACGAGTCGGTGTCGGTGAGTCCATTCTGGTTCATCCTCTCAATTAATCATCGCGCATTACTCTCCTGCGAATAGAAAGAGAAGGGTATGGTATTAATAGGGTAGAGATACAGGGTGTGAATCGAATGCGATTAATTGTGATCCCGTATGATAAACAAATCGCCCACGGTCCTTATCTGTAAGTAAAACTGAGCTCCTGACGACACACGTGGACGATACGAGCCACTCTTTAGATAACGTTGCTCCCCATTCTATTGTACAGTAATCTATTGTATTGTATAATTTGTTAACCCATCCTTTTCCGCCCGCACCGAGGCCAGTCCTGTCTAAGGACCAAGATCTGGCATTGTCCTGGGAATCTGTAGGCGGCAATTAACTTGGGGAGGTGTCACGTGTCGCGTATTAGAAGATGAGATTAGCCGATCCAACGGGGAGCGATATGACCATGCCAATGCGTATGCGGGGGTTAACTGGCTTTGGGCTGCGGGTATTCCGAAGTCAGATTCTGGAGGCAGCCATCCCGAAGGACAACCATCTCCGGGCGCTTCTTGATCGACATTTATCAGCAGAGATTCCATCTCCTGCAAGATAAATTTATGTTTAATGCCAATTACTAGGATATGTGGTACAGTGACAAAGCACTATCGTGTCTTCTCTATGTGCATTATGCTCATTTTTACAGGGGAAATAGTCATGAATGGCATAAATTGACCTTTATAAATGCCTAGATTAACTCGTTCTTCTTGTAGATACTATGAAAAATGATGGCAAAGAAAAGGTTTTTTTTTGTACAAAATAAATTGCGTTTATGAATTATGAATAATGAATAATGAGGTGTCTTTGTGCATAAAACCTTCCACTGATGAGTGGTTATTCAATTCACGAACATAAAAACTGAACAGAACAGATAAACGGTGAATCATGGAAATTAATTCTTTCTTCGAACGTGCATCTTTTTGCCAATTATCAGAAACAATTTGACTTTAATTAGATAATACATTGAAGAATTTTATCGTTAAAAAATCACCTCTTCAAATAAAATTTATCTTTAAACGTAATTTTTTCATACACGTTCGCACAAATGGATTAAACATGCCGACGAGCTTCAAAGAATTTGCGACAAAGCAGACGCTCAAACTCCTTCCTTTCTTCAAGAGCTCGTCTTTCTGCTTTCTTTATCACAGCTTACGAGGATAAGTCTTTGCCTAAGAACTCAAAAAGAACCAAAGGGACAGAGAACGAATTTCTTCTCCATTCTTCATATCAGCTAAGCCTAAAAAGTTATCATTTTTTGGGTTCCTTCAACCACCAGATAAACTTCCTCTGGTCAATAGATAAAGAAGCATAATTTATTGACGGTGCCGTACAATCGCTACCCAAAGTCTTTTGCTTGGCGGTTTAATTAAGCCTAATACCAAGATTGCCCCAAGTTTACTTCCATTAAGGAATCCATACACACACATATTATATATTATGTATATAAAGTGTCTTGTCTCATAAATCCAATGGCTTTGGCTTTGATTTGTGCGAGCATACTAAAGAGAAGCTATTCACCGATGGCTCCCTAGTCGTCAGCGTCCTCATTGAGGAATTTCTAACCCCGACAAGCAGACGCCGTCGCCATCCCTGATGGAAAATGTCTTCACTCATTCCTCATCACTCCCTACAAGTTAAGCGATTCCCTCCCACGTTTCGTCCTTCCATCTTATCTCCAATATCCCGATTAACCCTCGTCTTTCCCATCCTGTTCTGCTCCTGTTCCTTATTCTCAGTGGTCATGATCGTGAGTAGTTACATCTGATCAGCGAATGCAGTAGACCACAAATGTCTGGGATCACCCTCTGCCGTTAGATATTGATTCGGAGCATGTCGCCCATAAAATTATCATTCTTGCGACCACAGTAACTTTCAGATCCGACCAGACAATGCGATGGAATTGAAGAAAGACATCCCTCGCCCCTTTGGCTTTTTAAGGAACTGACAATCACATAAATATAGTATAGATAAATCGACAATTTCTTATTGAAGCAAGAAAGTAATCACTTTCACTGATGAAAGTCAGAAAAATTTTAATATAAAACCATAAAAATTGGTCGAGTAGTTGATTAACCTAAAAAGAACTAAAAAAACTCCGTAGAAGAGTCAAAAAAATATTTTTATTTTAGACTTTAAACTTAACTCTCCTTTAGTGAGACGATTCAGTGATCATGCGCCATCTATCGGAAATTTTCAACATTAAATTTGGTTGAAAAATTTTGTATAGGCTTATTAAATCATATCAAGACATGTCAAAGAAAATTTTACGGAAAATTTCTTCAAATAAAATAATAATGAAGAAAAAATTGTTTGAATTGTTATAAATTGCAATTATTTGTTCAGAAGACTTTTGATAAATCTAGTTCATTACATCTCAATAAATCGGCTACTATCAGTGAATTTGTTCAATGATGAAGCTCGAGAAGTTTATATTTTCAGTAAAAATAACTAAAAGTTATAACAGCATAATAAACTTTAAACAAAGTACATTGCAAAGAATCATTAAATGTTGAGAAAGACCACGAGGTTTCATTAAAAATAATTCTCCTTAGTCTTTGTTTGTTTGTTCGGCGGTCTTGCTCTTGCTCTTCCCGTACGGAAGAATGAGCTTGATGGTATCTGAGAGAGAGTAACGTTGGTTTCTTCTCAGCGCACTACTCTTCAGAGGCCTTTAATTAATCGTGAGCTTATTTTCTCAGTTCCAGCAACCGGCAATGCATCCCTTCTTTTTTCCTCGACCTTCTTATTCTTACTCTTACTCTTCTTCTTCTTACACTTATTCTGCACCTACTTATGGCCCGTTTCGTACTGCTCCAAGTTCTTAAGTAGGATTAGCACCGATACGAGGAAAACAAGCCCAAATAATAAAAGTTTACTCTACCGACGAATCTCTTGTTACTCAATGGTAATATTCATCAAATAAAATAATAAATAAATAATCACCCACCAATAAAATAACAATATAAATTAATATCCACCGGGTTGAGTATACATAATGGTAAGCTAAAACATGGAGGGATGATTCACCGGAGAAGGATATTGTACACTAAAATGCACATCTATCTGACGGCTAAGAGAATCTCTTTCTATATATATATTATATTATATTATATCGTAGTATAAGATAGTGTAGTGTACTATATTACACAAAGTATCTTCAACCCGCAACATAACTGAGAGAGAGAATTATCCGGCATTTGCATTGAATGCCCTTATACTGGGCCTCCTATAGATACTTGGCTACTGCACCCGGTACCTTGTACCATTGTGTTTATTTATGGACTTTAATTATATCAAATATGGTGTGGGAGAGAGTTACGTCTTGTATAATGGGCATGTATACGTGTATCGTATTTATACACATATATGTATAAACAACAGTTACCGGTATAGTAATAGTGTCTGGACTGGAATACCAGAAGCAGCGCGGACTCTCCCAACTTCTATAACTTCTTCACCATCTCCGTCTCCGTCTTCATATGTACGTACATAATATATTTGCCTTTCATTGTAAGCTGAAATTTGAAGACAGTATATTTGCACATGTTATATGGCCAAAATACCGCTACAAAGTACACCAAATGAAATTTTTTTTAAAGTTTACTGTTGAATTCATGGTAAAAATTACCGAACACATATAAGAGAATTATTCTTGTAAATGATCTTACTAGCGGATTATTATTATTATAAATTTTATATTCTAGAAAAACTAGATTGTAATTTAATAAGATTGAATGTTCAATTAATTTTATTGATTAATTTATTTTTTAAGTTAATTTCATTTTAAAATATATAATAAATAATAGCTAATAGTAACATAAAATTCTAAAGCTAACAGTAACATAACATAAAATATCATTAAAATACATTCCTACAAGTAAAATTTAACTAGTTGCATAAAATTTTATTAGAGTAATAATTATATAAAAGTTAGTGAGAGTTAAAATGTAATTAAGCAACAACTGATCACTGAAATATGTAATTTTTATATACTACTCAAATAAATTATTAAATAAAAATACATTTTTATATACTATTAAAAATCAATATTCATTATACTAATTTACCATGTTTATTATTTTTTACAAATATACTAAGTAAAAATGAATGGCACTTTCTGTTGATTTTTTATATTATATTTGTTAATAATCAAAAACATTTTAATTAGATTAAAAATCGCAGAATGTCTCAAAATTACTGTAATTTTTGCAATAATTTTCAAAGCAAATTTCTTTCCGCGTAATACAAACTTGAATTTATACGCTAATCTAACAATAAAAATATTAATGAAACAAGTAAAGGAAGGAAGACTTGATAATACTTTTGCGCTCATTACTATCAAATAATTGTCTATGGTAGTTCGCCAGACATTTATTGGTGGATGAGAATGCGTAGAGACTTGAAACGGTTTTGAATATAATAAAATATTTCAAAGCGTAATGATAATAATGATAATGATAATGTGTAACTGGGATTCTATTCACTCCCACAAGAACCGTAACTGGTTCTCTGGGACTTACAAGGTTTTATCTGAATGTATATCGCTGGTTGTTGGTACTTGCTTACTACTTACTACTTACTACTATATTCTCGAGCTCCTTATTCTCCCGGTGCTTCGAGAAGAGCAAGCGAAGAAGAGGTTTAGTTCTTCCTTGTGGCTGCTGACTGCCTTTCTTACTGCCATACCTATTCTCGGTTCTTTCGCGTTGCGCGAAATGCAAATGTTGGCGTTAAATCCGCCCTTCTGTACTTTGGGTTTCCGTACCGGGAGACAATGCACAATGCAAGTGAATTTAGCTTACCACACACGGCATACGCCAGATCGGATCATTGTGTGAAGATTTTTTGCTCGGGTTGCTGTTGAGAAAACAACATTTTTTCAACGCTTTGCTTTGATATTAAATATACGAATAACCATTTTCTTTTTCGATTTAATACTGGCAAATACGAGCAAAATAAATTTTCTTGTCTTCATTAATAACATAAAAAATTTTTTATTAAATAAAAATTGTCTCTTTCTTCCGTTAATTTGAAGAAATCATCAACGTGCCCTTTCATTTCAGGACATCATTAGGACGATTAATTGTGAAGGAAAAACGGCAGACTAAATAATAAAGGCAAAAGGCTTTTAGAGTATTTGCATATCATTTTATTTTTATTTTCATTCTTATTCATATGCACAAGGAAGCCCCCGGGAAAATCCACCTGAGCAGAGACACGCCTCCATGTTCTGAAGAATAAAGAGTAGTGAGTTGTGAGTTGTGAGTAGTCCTTTGGTGCGTTGCGTCCTATGTCTGACGAAAGACATTGTGAATAATCCAACATAAGGCCAAACAGCCGTCAGACATGTAATGGCTCCCCCCCCCCCCAAGAACCAGCAAAGGATAAATTATAAAGGACACATACAGTAGTAGAGATGCACTAGGTACATGCAAGTGTAATTCGCGCGTGACCCTGCACTACTCTGTGTATCTTAGATTGCACTTTGACAAGTAAAGAGCCACGATACAGCGATACGAGTATTTTATTGTTTCGGTGGGCGTACAGCGCCCGATTGTTTCCCGAGTACTTGAATCCTCGAAACGAGGGTTGAGAGTTGTGCGAATTGTTACGGGACGTTCGTCGCCTCGAGATCCTGGATGGCTTATACCTTGTACTTTTGCTAGAGCCTTTTTCAACCCTTCTATTTTCCCGCTCTCTCATTTCTGATGCCTCTCTTTTATTTCCAAATGTGGGTAGAGAATCATGAGCACCCTTATTGCTTGACGCAGTCTCGCATCAACCTGACGTGGCGCGTTCATTCGAATTTGCTCTGCTGTGTACTCTATACTGTACATACAACACATATTTATGTTTATATGGATTTGGATTTCAATTTGAATGTGTGTGTGTGTGTGTGTTTCTTCGCCCCCTGGTAAGTGTCTCGCACTCATTAGTTTGTCAGAGGGGTAACTGCTGAGGGAAGATGATAAAAAAAGAGACCCTTGAATTTTTTCGCTCTAGATCCACAGTTTGTTAATTGGAGACCCGTTTTGTACGGCTTTGACACCGAGGGTCATATACTCCGCACTCGTGCCACCTCCCCGCGGGAAACAACTCACGAGCTCTACAAATCTACTCGGGAAGCGATTAGGTACTTGTGAAATACTAGTGCCGTAAGACATTGACCTGTCTAGTTTTATTTTTAAAATCCGCGCGTACCACTTCAAAATTTATTTTAATTTGCTCGAGTTTATATCAAGAGATAGGAAAAAAATATTTTAAGCTCTATATATACCAAGATTTTAAAATTATCTCTCTTAACCCGCGGAGGTAATATAAATTTATAAAAACTCAGTTAATATTTAATACATTTTTATCCCGACTAAACGATTTAAAAATTTTATTCAACAGAAATAAAATACTCTTGCTGTTAAATAAATTTATCTTATAAAAGAAATATAAATGAATGGAAGTTCTAAATGCAAGTAGAAAAATATTTTCCAGGTAAAATTAAACAAGGGAAATAGCTTTTCAACTAACGTACCTCATTACAATTAACTTTATTATTTTTATTATTATTAATAAATTTTAAATTAACTTATAGAGTAAGCATAGATATACACACACAGAGTGTATGAGTTCTGAACCTGAGAGAAAAAAGGTTGGGAGTAGAACAGAGATCACAGTCCTAGAGCTGCTCTCTGTGTCGTAATATAATGTTTATATAGAGTTATACTAAATAAAAGGGCAGAACTTAATTAAACTCTTTCTGCAAATGGTCACGTAGCACAAAGAGATCAAATGTAGGTATAAATGTATGTGTGCGAAATATATCTTTCAGAGAGCAGTGAGAGTCTCCTTTGTCTTACGGATTCAGTGAAACGACGTGTTAAATAAATCGTAGAGCAATTCTCCTTGCAGTGGGTATATATAATATTATATGGTATATGCCAGGCGAGTAAGGCCTGGAATAGCCACCGGGCGAGAGAGTAACGGCTGCACCGGGTGTTAATGATGATTAAGCTACGGCTTGGGTCACATGAAGCTGCGATGACTCATGGGGATGAAACTCCGGGGTGGAATACCTTTGCCCTTTCCAAAGAAACTTTCTTTATTTAATTCTCGTTACGCTACTGTAATAATTGGAGTTTTTGCAGACGAAAGACCAAATTATAGTTCATTCTTTTATTCCGACGTCAAATCCCCAGAGAAATTTTTTTATATGATCATATATCGCTTACTATATGGCTTAATACGGCTTTATATATCTCTATACGACTTGATATGCTTATATAAGACCTAATAAGGTCATATTTGTCCATATATAATTTTTCAACTAAAAGTAGTATTAAAAATATCCAAAAGATAGCGTATGATCACTAAATCGTCTCCATACCAGAGAGTTAAATCTGTGTGATTAAGTTATAGAATGAAAATAATTTTTTTGACGTTCTGAAAGAGTTTATCTGATACTGATTATTAGTTTAATAAACTGCTTAACTAATTTTTATGAAATTAATCATATTAATTGAGGAAAATCTTTTTACGGGATGATTCAACTTGCTGACATTGAATTTCGAAACATTGATTGATAAGTCTATTTAAATGGTAGGATTGAAAGTCGAATTTATCTTTACATGTAATATATAATCTGGAACCTAGTGACATCAAGTACATGCCAGAGAGCAGAAGTGGATTATTGTTTTTACACGAGACAACACGTGGTTCGTTAATGGAAAATGGTGCATGTGTATGTCAAGTGTCATTGATTTTCCCACTCAAACTTTCGCCATACCAGTAGAGGACACTTTAATGCAGCTGGTTGTCATTCTTAGCAAGAGGACGTATGTCAAGAACCAGCGAAACGTATCGATAGTTTATTGACCTCGGATTACTGTCTCTGCGAATTATCTCTAAATCATTACATTCGTCCATTTAGATTTTTACTTATCGGTATACTACGCTTAATTCATTCCACATGATATAATTTAATTATGGGGTAAAAAATAATTCATTCCGTACCAATTGAAATTATTGCCAGTTACCGGTAATTAAATCAGACTTGGAGACTAGTGAAAACCGTTCGATGAATAAAACCAATCTTTTAAACACTTTTCTTCATTCATTTAGTTACTTAACTTTTCTTCTCTTTATATATATTTTGTTTTATTCTTCTTATTACCGCCACGACTTAACTTATTTCTTTCGTTTGAGCGAATTGTTCTAATGCCATTAAACGCGATAATGAGAGAAAACGTCAGTGGACAAAGAATCCGGATAAGGAGAAATAAAATAGAGTTTTAGAAAAAAAAAAAAAAATAAATAAAAACTAAAAGAAATAAAGAAACCAAGCGAAAGAAAAAGTAACTTTTTAAAAGGCAAGTTTTTTTTTCGTTGATCTTGGGTTTTTCTTTTCATCATCATTTTTTATTTTTTTTTTTCGCTATCTTTCCTCCACAAAGCTCTCAAGCGCTTTCGTAATTTAAGGTTCTGCTCTTGAGAATCTTTATTTTTTTTTTGTCTAAAATAGCTTTTTCCACCCTCGATCTCCCTTTGAGCTTTTATTTTTTAATGTTCCTATCTTAAATATTTTGCTAAACAAAAAAACCGGTTATAAATAAAAAGTACCCATAAATATTTTTAGAATAAGCGGACGTAGAAAAATTGAATACAGTAAGATCGCGTATCGCAGGCGAAAAATAATACGAGTCCAGTCTCGACGGAAAAAGGTATTGGGTAAAAATCTACGAGGAAATTTACAGGCTTGCATCATACATCTGTACACACATACGTACCTATATAGCATACATCACATAAATATATAACAGCAATATTCTCAACTATTTACTTGGACCATTACTCACGTCAAGCAATACGTATAAAACCCATACCGCCCAGAATCGCGCGGAAATCGGGATAGGAGGTTCGAGTGCAGTGAGTACTATTGCTATTGGTATTATATTGCTTTGGCTGTTATGTACTGAGTCAACGCCATATACCATATACCACACTCTGCCATATAATACTCGTGTAGTATACAAACTCACCATTTAAAGATAAGCACACTACATTAAATAAAATGAAAAGTCACTCGCAAAACACTTATCGTTATTGAATTGCCGCAATACAAATAATAGAAAAAAGAAAAAACCCAAAAAATAATTTTAATTTATGATTTATGGCGTTCGTATGAGTGCTCATCCGATAAAAACCAATATCTGCTCGGCACAAAACCTATTTTCTGTATACTAGGTATTTTTATGAACCATCAATGTCAATCAAACACAACACTGTATCTCTTTTCACTTTCACGAATTGCCGGTAAATTTTCTGAGTAATAGAGGACTGAAGTTTAAGAATTGACTCATTGATTCTAAAAAACATTAATTATATACTTTTGCAAAAACTCTGTGTGTACTTCGTGCGCATTTAATTAAAATTAAAAATTCACTCCCAATTTTCTCCAGCGAAAAAGTAAGCCTAACATCAACAACAACAATAATAATAATACTAAAATAAATAATGGTGTACATGCCTGGATAACGAGATCGAGGCAAAAACCTCATTCGTCTCACGCAAGGCTAAGGAGGAAGTATCAGCACGCGCAGCCGAGGTGTAAGCCTCGAGAAGTGTGCAAGTTGAGAAAAAAGGGGAAAGAGAGCAATAAAGTCTGACGGGCAAGTAAACCAGCGGATTTAAATAAGAAAAGTGCATGCTTCGTCACCAGAGGATTATCTTGCTTTACGAGAGTGCAATCTGACAACATCTGTATTATTTTATATTGTATTATATTATATCACATCACATTACATGTATATTTTATTCCGTGTATGCTCAGGTTTTTATAAGTGTATTAATTTATTTACAGTATCAAGACTCGTTTTAATTAGACAGATGTTTAGGCTGCCAGCACGTTATGACGGGTGTGTTACAGGTTATAAGTTACTCAAATATAAAAGCAACCAAGGCACGCAACCGTAACACTCCCATCCATTGGTCGGCCGCCGGTACTGAGCCGACATTAAAAAAAAGATACTACCACAGCGCCTTGCATTAAAGATTTAACAATTTCATTACACTATTGTTGTTCGGTTCAGTTCAGTGTTGTTATTTTTATGACACGAGATGGATTGAGGATTGAATCCATAAAAGGTTTTATTCGCAGTATTTTTTACACGCCCATTAAAATTAATGAACTCGGAGTTATTTAAGGAGCAAGATAAAATAGAAATAAAGATTATCAGGCAGTGTGTTCGAGATTTAGGGCTTGTTGTAGTTATGTTTCTTTTCCCAGGAGAGTAAGATTAAGCCGCAACGGCGACGGTTAGTTGATCTTAACTAACACAATCTCTATGCACGTATGGGTATATAGGACAAAAGCTTACATCAATAGAAGGGTAGGAGGAATAAGAGTAGAGTCTACTCAGATCGAGAGCGTGACACATCCTTGGACACACAAGCAGTAACTTTGTTACGGTATTTGCAAGCACGAAACCCCCGTGATGTCACTTTGGTACGTCAGTCGGAGTCATGCATGGAGAAGCAGCAGCTACGCCTCCTGATATCTAAGTCGAGGGTTTGGGGTTTAGGGTTTAGGGTTCAGTCCCTCGAGCTTGTGGTGTCTTGCGTCGCATAAAAAGGACGCATTAGTTGATTGAAGATTTTATTTATAATAATAATACTAATGATAATTTTGAGGTTGGTGGATGTGGAGAGTAAATTTGTAATTGGGTCGTATTGATTGAAGACAAAAATTAAAGCATCATTGAAATAGACAGCCGAGAATGTATTTAACTGGTGAGCTATATCTTTCGTCACCGATTAAATGATGTACATAGAGTAGGATAGCACTGTTACTGCAGCACTAGTAGAAAAAGATTTAAAAATAACCTTTTAGTCGCTTTGGTAAAATGAAAATGGATCCAATCACTGTCCAAGTAATTGATGAAGAACGGCAAGATAATTGCTTTATAAAATCCATTCGAAAATAGATTGATAGACTGTGGACATAGCTCGATGACCTAGTTGAGGTCTACCATAAATATATATCTATACTCGTTTTAATATTATTTTAAAATTTTTATTTTCGACGGATACCAGGGCTTTGGTAGTATCAGTACCAATGTAGGCGGTGAAATCGAATTCAATTGAGCTCGAAGCTGTAAAATCCAGTGGAATAGATATAAATGCAGATAGAGATAGAGAGAAGGAGAAAGATCTGAAAGGATAGAAATACTTGGTGAGACAGGACGAGGATCTAAAATTAGCAAACTAAGCTAACCTGTCATTATCGTAACTAAAACCCTTGTTTACAGATTAAATGTTAGTACTGAAATCAATAACAAGGCTGCTGGTGCAGTCGTACTAAAAACAGAGAGCACCAGTCATTACAATAAAACAACACCGGTGTATAATATAATATAAATAGTCCAAGTACACAACTTTGATAGTTAGTGTAGTGAATCGGGATTTATATAAATATAATGTGTTTGGTGTGTACGCTTGGAGAAACGTGTTCTGCTTTCCCGGAAGCTGAATATTTGAAAATATAAATCGAGTATGCAAAAGCAGAGGAGCGAGATTGCGTTTTTGATAAATCCATAGAGAGGATAGAGGATCGAGGTAACCCGATATTCATACAGGGTGTAAATCGATGTAAATTTTAACCATCTCTCCAGTGTGGCTCTCTGGTTATATACTCAACACTTTATACCAACTGATACTGCTTCTGCTTCTGCTACTGGTACTGCTACTGTTACTGCTTTTGGCGCTACCGCTGTTATTCACATCCGGTTTTCTATGCCAGTGTTTTGCTTTCGTGTTTCTCACTTTACAATTATTATTCACTGACGAGTATTACAATTGCAAATACTCGTTACAAAGGTGTTATTTTACAGACCAGCTGGATTTTAAATTTTCTATACCTGACCCACCAGAACTAGAAACACAACACACAAGGCGAAGCAGAATTCAACCCAAAAGAGCATCAAATATTTCAAGTTAATGGCGATAGTTATCATCACGATTAAACTATTCCACCACGATTTCAATTCTAGATTCTGGAGGATAGAGCCAATAAACACACCAGCTTACTACTACCATACTAGATACCAGTTAGAGGATATATATTTAAGCGTATTATGCATCTCCAGCTCACGTCTCCTCAGTGAAGCATACAAAATCACTACCACAACAAGTTCGCTAACAACATTTACTCAGAGGGTAAAGCATCACTGATACCTGGCTATTGCTCTACATGTCTATCTTCTCCATATCCTACCGAGCTACCATCAACAACCACTACTACAACCTATAACTGCAAATGTAGCTGGCTGTTACTCAAGGTATCGTGTCAAAATGGAATCGCGTGCCGTCCAATGTATTAGACGTAAATAAACTAAAGTTATATGGATGTATTCACATACACTGTTGAGCATTCAATGCTGGATATTGTATGTAAATTCTATTTGGTGTGCTATAATCTACGTACGAACCGTACAGTACATCAAATAACTATCATCATGCAGAGAAGGGCTCAAAACAGTTGATAAATTGACGACATTAGCTCCGGAATTACGTCCCTTCTATTTTACTCATCACCGGTGAGAGACTATGGGTAGTCAGAGAATCAAAAATTGATTTTTTTGGTACAGTGGAATGTTTTTATTGGTCAAATAATAAAAACTACTCTACTAATTACTTATAATGTTATGTAGAAACTTGATGTTATGTTTGAAGGGCTAATTAGTTTGAAGAGATGAACATTTATGCACACAGGTAGTGCAAATCCGTAATACTGCTTAACAAAATGTAGTTAGAGTAAATTAAGATACTATCGAGTACGAGTGGTACATCGTGATGATAGCGCAATTACAATTTGCTCCAATTATACGGCAATGTAATAACGTGCTGTGACAATTAATATCGGAAAGGTGATACGAAACAGCTATTAGAAGTACAGTAGTAGAGTAGTATCCAAGTGTTGGAGCTTCGGTAGTGTGTCTAGACTGGATAATTAATATATCGAAAGGTGCTCGGATCCCAGGTACTGCCGATCCCTAGGTTTCCATTTTCCATTTCGTATAATTTTAGGAATCGCCGGATTTAATCTTAATTGGCTATAACTTAGGCTACATCGTGCTATTAACCCGACTATGTTTTAATCCGTGTGTCTCTCCTTGTGCAATAACCTTTCGCTTCTCAATTTTCCACAACCTTTCTCGCCTCGTTTTCGCGTTCGCATTCGCATTTTTTTTTTCTGTTTATTTTTTAAAGTTTGTGCACTCATACCGGATATTTAACAGCGAAGAAAGAGAAGGCTTAATAATAAAAACAGAATCTGGAATTATGATTAAATAGTTGGCACATGTGGGGGGAGGGGTCAACAACATAGGTTTATAGTACCCCCCATACAACGGGTTTATAAATTTATATACTTATTACCTACATATACACATAAATGAATACAGAACAAATTAATGTATGAGTTGTATGATAAAATAACTCACAGCTCGGTAAATCGGGAACACAACTCGCACGAGGCTACGGTTGTTTAAATTAAACGAATAGCATTCCAACGTTACAGTACACCATTCGCATTGTTTCAACATTATTCTACCAAGTTAACTTTAATCACTAACTAACAAACTCATCTATTTATACAAATACTTTTCTGATTTAACGCGCCACTCACTACACCTAAAATATTAATATAAATACCTCAACAACTTTTATGTATAAATTCCCTTCCATTAATACTTTAAATAATATAACTCGGCAAGAATTTTCCACGTACGTTTAATATTTAACCCGCGTAAATATTCACGGGTATATTTCCCGGAATTCTATTCGACAATTCTCTTTATTCATAAAACACAACATACTTATACAATACCGCAGTTTCATTATATTTTTATTACATCAATGCAATATTATGTTTATTTCCGTCTTTTGTCCAGACACTTTGGCGCCCAATCTTTACACTTATACCAAACTATCCCCAAATATATAAATATTCAATTGTCTTGGAATGTTTTTCGTAAACAACAACCAAAAGTTAAGTGACGCTTTGGAGAAAAGTTTACCCCAATTCCGGTCCGCTTCCAGGAATCTAATTTCTGGTACAGAGTTTGCCACGTATTCGACAGTAAATGCTAACAAATGTCGCGAATTACCAATTCCCCTACGTATCTAAACATTGCCGCACTTACCATCTATATATACATAAATAAATATCTCTATACACACACACATAAATTCACATCAATCCAGGTCTATGTCTATATCTATCGATTATATACACAGAGACATGTTTGAATACAAGCTCAACAAACCCATCCATCCAACACTATACACCCACACTTGTCCTCTGGTTGTCCCTTACACAACATTAATATAAACATAGTCCGTAACTACACACATGTACTCACACCCGATGAAACATATATTCACACATTAAGCTACGGTAAAGGGATGCGACCCCACGTGAAACGTACGAGCTACATTAGCTGGCTGGTGCAGGGTTAGGGCCCCTTGCTGTGCTTTTACCGTATGAGAAATTCACGTCAATAAGATAAAAAGGGACAAATAATTCCTAAGTCCGATATATGATACAAGTTGGCTCCACAGAGCTTCCGTCCCCAAATACGAGTTCAGACAATCTGAAACAATTTTGTCTCCGGTCTTCGGTCGATTAAATCAT
Source organism: Cotesia congregata (assembly GCA_905319865.3). NCBI lineage: Eukaryota > Metazoa > Arthropoda > Insecta > Hymenoptera > Braconidae > Cotesia > Cotesia congregata. The sequence continues at coordinate 15,863,346 of CAJNRD030001123.1, forward strand.
TCCAAAGAATTCACTTTGACACTTGTCGATTGTCAGTGAATTGTTCTATTAAATTACAATCTATCATCATAATAATTATTGATACTTAAGTGTGATGTTAAGGGGAAGGGGAAGGGGGATGGCCACTGTGAGGATCGAAAAAATAGGTGATTTTCAGGAATTTTTTTGACTGGGATAATAAAGGAATTTGGGGATCGGGTTTTGTTTATTTTATAAAGTATACATTAAAGATTACTCTCCTAAATTTTTATTAAAAAATACCATGTTGTCACAAAGTTATTAGCATTTTTGTGGAGCACCAAAAAAATTTCCCCCTCCCTGATGAGATCTCTAATTCAAAAACGGATTATCTAAAATAAAAAAACGAAAGAGCGTTGTAATCTGCATGCATGTGGTTATAGTTGCACGTAGAAGATTTTGAAAATTTGGATTTAAAAAAAAATTGCGACATATTAAAAATTTTTTCGTTTTTTTTCCTCATTTTTTTGGATTCAAACAACCCTAAAAAATCTTAAAAATCAAAATTTTAAAAATCCCCTACGTGCAACTATAACTATTGAATAGACGAATACGGGGAAAAAAAAAGTTGCAAATCGGTTCATATTTATGCAAATTACAGTTCTCATCAGTTCAAAAAAAGTAGTTTCGAGAAAAACGCGTTTTCGTCGGAGTGCCGTGCGTGTAAAGTCATCTGACGCGCTCTCACAAAAATGATTATATTTAGGAAAATATTTGGAATTTTGACACCAAACTCTAGGTACATATTTTTGAATCTATAAACTTGGATTTAAAAAGAAAAAAAAATTTTTTTTTTTCAAAATTTCACAGTGGCCATCCCCCTTAATGCAAAATTTCTCAAGGTAAGAATTAAGTACTGGCAAATCGAATTAAATTGTGTTCAGCCAGAATGTCAAAACGAACAGAAATTAATCGAAACTTGAGTTCTATATTGCATGAAATAACTCGTCCGCAACTACAACAGCTAACTTTCGGCATTAGGTAAATTCAAGTGAATCCAAATCTGCAATTTAATTCTCGGCAAGTAAAGTCAATGGGGATGTGGTTACGTATAATCGTGAGTAGAGCGGAGACAGATATTCAAATGTCCTGTGCCTGAAGTGAAGCTTCTAGATCGGCAATACAACTATTGCACTGTGGGTACTGTTTCTGCACCGACTGCGTGTACTTGATGCAAATATATAGGTCTTCATTGACGCTAATCGGTGGTAGTCACGTATTCGCGTGAACGAGCCACTGAATTGGATGGAGTTTATGCGAGAAACTCAGCACACACCAGGTTACAGGTTACGAGTCGGGTGCTGTACAACTACTTGAATTTACCTTCCTACTCGTCAAGAGACGTTTGCCCGAAGATCGTAAACCTGCATAACTACTCCAACATGATTCACGACAGATCAATACACCCCAGAGTACTACTACCTCCTCCACCTTCACCTCGCCTGCCATTATCATCACCATCATCATTACTAGTCAACCACTTGTAAATATAAATACACCTTCAAAATGTAAAAGCATCCAGCAGGGTGGGGGCAAAATAAAAAAACAAGATATTTTATTCAACTGAAACCTCGAAAATCTCCATCCGTGTTATTGCAAACTTCCATTGTTCGGTAAAAAATAAAATAAATTCTAACTCTAAAGACGTTTAGGTATTTTCTTATGTGTTATATGTACACCTTTCTTATAGGAAACGAGGGTCACACATCTGCCCATTTCTCAACTCCATCGATAAAACTCGACCTATAAATCAACCAAGTCTTATTGGAACGAAGTTCCTTACAGCAGGCTTGGAGGGGATAGGGATTTTGCTGCGTGACCGAACTGAAAAAAATGTGATAGTAAAACCGTAAGAAAAATGCGTGGAATAAAACCGTTAAATGAGACGTGCGCAGGCGCGACAGTCGCATACACAGACGAGTAGTGTATAAGGGTGTAGTAAACTCATCCTAAAAATCAAAAACTTCCGGTCTTCTTTACAACTATTTGTATTTTATTCTTTTCATAACGAGTAAGAAAACGATGTTAAAAACATAGTCGTTTATTTTTAATATCTGATTTAGGATCAGTTATATTTAACTGCTTCGGTTTTATATAATTTCAACTAAATATCAATAACTGATGGATACAATACGGATAAATTACCGAACGATGTAAAATAATACTAACTTTTGAACGATTGTATTTTTTGGTATTGCATACTATACATCTATATTACAATAAGACCTTTTAAATAATGTCTACTGTCTTTTTATTTTATTATAATAAATCATAAACAGTTTGTTGAGGCAAACATATTGCATTCTACTCAATTTTTTTGAATCATTTTCAAAGAGTTTAGTTGATATAGTTAATTTTTAAAATAGTAGTAATAAGATTTTGTTTCCGCACTCTTAATGTGCATAGGAGTTTTATGTTTATTATTCAGTATTATTGGTGGAATTGAAAACATGAACAGTTACAGACTACATGATTTTGTGACCGTCGTAAATAACAGCACCTCTACATCTAACCGAATGAACTTCGTATCCAAAGGGACAGTGGTGCCAACTTTTTTTATAAGATGAAAACCTTAAAAAATATTAAATTGTATTGTTTATCAATATCATATTACTGTTATTACGTGTTTTAATTGTTTTAATTGTGTGTTTTATTGTTTAAATATATGATATTGATTGTAAATAGTTGTAAAGAAGACCGGAAATTTTTGATTTTTAGGATGAGTTTACTACACCCGTGTATAATACCTTTCTCTTTCTCCCTCTTTCTTTTCGTTCTCTCATCCCTTCTCTTTCTATTACCACTCCACCCCGCCAATGCATAGTATATACACGGAGAGAATTTTATGGTAAATACTATCATCTGAGTATTGTAAAAAGCTCTATGGTAAAATCTCTATGGTAAAAAGCTCACCAATATGGTAATTTTTACCATCTTTTATATTACTATAAGATTGTATTTTCAACTATCTAAGATAATTTGATTAAATATCTTGATAATAATTTTTAAAATCATATTAATAATTTCTACAATCTTTGATGATAATTATTACCATCAGAGTTTATATTTTATCAAATTGATATTTATATTAAATAAAAGTAATTTCTAATATTATTTAGAGTGAAAAAAAAATTAATTTTAATTTTCAGTTTATGTCTACCACCACATTTCACGTAGCTTAAAAAAACGAAAACATTATTATTATTATTACTAGCAACCTTGCAGTCACTATGTGACTGTTGTGACTTGTGAACTATAAATAAATAAAATTTTGCCTCATGAAATAATGAGTTTTCTTAAATTGCACTGTACTTCTTTAACTATTGACGTTTTTAAAGATATAAGCTCATCCCGATGTTACACCCATCAAGAGCTTTCATTTGATTACGCACATACATTTTTGATATATTTTTCATATTTACATATATATAATATATATAAATATATAAAATATATGAAAAATTGATGTGGGTACTCAAATGAAAGGTCTCGATGAGTGTAACATCGGAATGAGCTTATATCTTAAAAAATGTCAATAGTTCACAAGATACAAGGTCATTTCTTAATTACTGATATTTTTTAAGATGTAAGTTCATCCCGATATTACACTCATCAAGAGCTTTCATTTGAGTACCCACATGCCCTGGCATATAAATACCCTGGCCACAAAATTTTGCTTATTCTCATAATAATATAGATTATTATTATTCTATTATTGATAATGTTGTTGATATTAATTCAGTGCTTACTTTTACTGAATAGCTTATAATACAATTGGTAACTTTAACTACTTGTGATGGTAAATGTAACCATATCGATAGTAAATGGTACGATCGCTCTATTTTAGGAATTATTATTTATTATTGTATTGATTATAATTTAAATTGTTATATTTATCATTTTAACTTTTATAAAATTAATTACCATCTAAGATAGTAAAATCTACAAAACAAGTATTGTTAGGATTAACATAAAATTCTCTCCGTGTACTCATGAATTCATGGACAAGCACGTGGCGAATACTCACATTATAGATACATTTTACTCGTAAGTAGCCACGTTTATTTTTCATATAATTTCAATGTTTTTTTATTTTAAGTAATTTATTATTTCCTAAAATACTGAATTTCCTAAATACTTTCTTGTACTTAAATAAAAACTAATCAGCAAAATTTTAGAGAAAAATCAAGAAAATCTACATAAAATTGAGCACGATTTTTTTTGCAATTTGTGTCGATTCTACATTAGCCGAAGGAACTTCGTTCCTACCTGGTGTCCCACGACACCACATCATTTTTTTTAATAATTAAATTCCTATAATTTTATTAATTGCATGCAAACTTTTTAAATATAAATTTTCTCAAAAATAATCTTGCAGTAATAATTTTGCTTTAATATTAATATTTTTAATAAATTTTATAACATATCAAATTTACTAAATTTTTTATTGTTGATTAATGAAACATCGACCATTTACTTATCAATTAAAAAATAACAAAGTACTAAAAAGTAATAATGTCGACCATTACGATCAAATAAAAGATAGTAAAGCGTGCTATAGTATTTGTAAAAAATTTTAATTGCTTAAAAAATATTTTTTTCATATGAAGACAATAAATTGTCATTAAGTAATGACACTTTAATGAATTTTTTATGTTATTGTTAACTATCTCAGTAACAATGGACTCAAGTACTTTACAAACTATCATTATTGAGTAAAAAAATTAATTGAACGCGGGAATACCCGAATTATTTACTTCTGATAAGTAATTATAGCCATTATGCGCATTAAACTTCTTGAACTCTTAATTTTTCGAAAATTTAATTCAAAGTAAAGTCAAACAATTTTTATATTGTAAGTATTTGCAAATAAACAATCATCTATTCCGCCATAAAGGCAGTCTAGTCGAGCTCTTAGCTCCACGATTCGTGTTAATAATGTCATCTTTACGACCACAAAAATTAGATACGTGAGAAAACTTCTTACGCGTTGATTTCCATGTAAAAACTAAACAACTCCCATTTCGCGACACACGTTTCTCTTATCGGTTATCTTATCGCCTCATACACTCTCTTTAACTTTTATTAACTTTTTATTTGTCTTTGCATTACATTCCTTATAGAAATGTAAGCGAGTATTTTCAATTTGCACCAACCCGTATTAGAAATTTACTTTACTTCACACATCATTAACCATTAAGTTTAGTAAAAATATTAATTTCAAAATAAAAAAATAAAAAGAATCTTATTTTATTGAACGAGATCTAAAAAATAATCTATATTATTAAGAGAATAAGCGAAATTTTTAGTCATAAAAAATTAATTCCGTCAATCTTACGATAAAAATGATGAGGGATTTTTTTATGAAAAATTTTCTACAAAAAAAGGTGTTTTATAATTTTTTCGTATCTACAACATTTTATCAAAAATATTAAGCTTGTATAATTTAAATCTATCGATTTGTATTAAATGATGAAATTCTATTAGATTAAAATCATAAATTAAATTTCAATGACAAGGTCGTAATTGTATAAATAAATAATAATACTAATACCCCATTAAATATTTAGTCATATCACAGATTACAATATGAATACAAAAGCCGAACACGTCGTAAGTAACGTCCTGAGATCATTATCCTAAACAATAGTCGCGTGGCAGTATAACTATCTGTTTGTATTGTCGATTAAACAACCAAGACAGGATTCTGTGTGATGCAGTATTTCCTCCGACTACAAACGTCATATATAAATACACATGAGCCACGACAAAAGCCACGGTTTGATGATACACTGCTGCAGAGAACGCCAGTTGGATTGCGATCGTCCTTTCATGACGCTTAACGCACAACACACATAGAGCGTATACCGAAATCTGGACACTCGGTTAGTTCCAGAAACAATCGATATACACTGGTGTATACCCAGATGACCTAGTGTGTGTGTCAACACTATTTTGCGTCCATTTATGCTGTGGAAACCGATTTCCCGAGTAGACACTAGTTTCAATCTGCCACTGCTCTCTACTCTGTTATCCTGCATATAATAATACTGTTTCGACGATACAGAGTACAGACAAAACGGTCACGTGTTCTCCGTACGTCACGGGCGGCGCGTGTCCTGAATGTATATTCCTAACTCGCATCTACTCGCGTTTCGCTTGACACTGTACCAACAGAGTCAAAACAGGTAGATCGTATTCGCTAAATTATATAATGCAATATAACTTTGTTGGAATCTGCTGAGTAATCTGTTCTCTGTTAAATTAATTTTAGACTATCATTGTTAATTATCATTATGAATTATCTGTTATCACTGAAACAATCAAGTTTATTTTACGATTATTGTTTCTGGTGGGTAAAATTATTTAAAATGGTGACGAGTATATTCATTATTAGCAACTTGCCGTCACTATGTGTCACTGCTAGGAATTACAAATTATGAATCTGAAAAATTTTGGCTTAATTTTTGAATATTTTTAATCACAATTTACAGTTTGAGCACTTTTGAAATGAATTTTAAAAATTTTAATATGACGAGATTAATTACTAATAATTTAATGAAAACTGTCACCGACACAAACTAATCAATTAACTATTCAAAACTTATCCAAAAATTGAACATAAAAATTTACTAATGCCAAAAAAATATATAAAATCAAGAAAGGGTGCAATTTTATGTCTAGATCTTTTTACTAATTTTATCTAGCACGAAATTTGAAATATAAAAAAAATATAAATGCTTGAAAAGACAAAAATTCTGGTCATGGCCTTCCAATGTCCCTAAATTCAACAAACAATCCCATTTTACCATATAAATACACCGAAGACAAAATTTTCCTGATTCTGTTAATTAATTATCTAAATTATTATAAAGAATTTTTATCTAACATAAATTTTAATTAATAAAATCTGAATTATAAAGTAAAAGAAAAAATAATACAATATTGAGTAAATTATTTAAATTTAATTCAATAATTAATTGGTGGATGAAATTTAATTAAACAAAAATTTTCTACCATGAAAAACTTTAAATTTCACGAATAAAAACGATGAGTAAGCTTGAAACTTGCTAAAGCTCGAAGTGCATGCAATTGCAAGGCATCTGATGTGCCCGGAATTTTAGATAAATTAATATTAGTATCAAAGCAACGAGGAAAAATTATTTGTCTAATAGCTTCATCCGCGGTTCTACCTTTTTTATCTAAAATATTAAAATACAAGGTTTCTAAACCTTTCAACCCCTTACCACTTACAATATTACAAAAAAGTAATATAAACAAATAAAATATACTATTAATTACATGTTCCGATTTCTGCTTAAATAACTTTTGAAAAATTGATTTCAGAAAAAAATTTATTAATAACAAATTGTAGAAAATTTAATTATTAATAACATTGCTTTCTTTAACAATCTTGATAAAGTTGATAGTTTTTAAGATAAATGATAAATAATGATTCAAGACACAGAGAGGCCGATGCAACGCATGAGTCAGAGAGAGACAGCGATACTTAAAGGTAAGCGACGCATACTTGTAAGCGCGCGAAATTAACAATTGAAAAACAGATATAAACAATGAAATTTTTTTAAATCTCTATTAAAAATATTATTAACTATTGTATAGAGAATTTAAAAAATAGTATATTACACTATTAGGGCAGAAAGTTTGAGATTTCTACACTGCGTGCCATGATGCCCGAGGCGTAGCCAAGGGTATCATGGCGCGCAGTTCAGAGCTCTCAAAGTTCTGCCCGTGTAGTGTATACTATTTTTCTTTATAGCCGGTCGAAAGTACGTAAAATATTTAATGTACTGCATTGAAAAAAAATTGATGCCTGCCCTCGTCATTTGCGACACGAGCGAAGCGAGTGCTGCTGGTCGGGGAGGGGGGTAGATATAAAAAAAAAAATTAATGTAAAATCAAATAAAAAATAATTAACAAAAATTTTTAGATTAAATAAAACTGGTCTAATCTATCAAAATGGTCACGAGTTTGCTTTTCGCTGTCGGTTATTTGATATTGTTATTATAACACCAATAAATTTTTGATCGCATTTACTGCCTGACAAAGTCATTTAATGTTTTTCTATTGTTCTATTTTTTTCATTATCTCCGGACATTAACAAAAAAATTTCAACCTATCAGATGCAAATGACGACAGTATAGTTATTATTGCTAATGATTTAGAATTACTGCGCACTAACTGTGTACTGGTTCCGAGAGATATAAAAGATGGGTTCATTTGTTCAGCACTAAAATTCGTCTATTCGATAAAGTCTTGATACAATAAAGAATTTAATAATACAAATTTTATCTATCAAAATGGTCAAGAGTTTGATTTTTGCTGTCGCATGTCTGATATTGTTAGTATTCGCGCGAGTAAGTGTCATCAACGCAGATGTTTGCAAGCATTTGGGAGCTGCAGTATGAATAAATATTGTTATTAACTACTGATACAATTGATATACATTCATAATTAAATCAGAGTGATAAATTTCGTAAATTTACTAAATTAATTTGTTGTTTTAGTGTGCTGATCACAATGAATGCTGTGACAAACACTGTAAAGATCGAACATTAGATTATTATGGTATCTGCAGTAAAAAGCCTTATTCCTATCGACAGTATCAAAAATAATTAACAAAAATTTATTTTGAAAAAGCAAGTATGCCTCTGTACGCTTGAAAATGATTAAACGACATGAATTGTCGAATAACTATCCTCTGACAGTCACGTAATGACTGCAGGTTACTTCTAATTGTTGTTATACAAACATAATATAATAAAAAGTGTTTAAATCTATCCATTTATATTCAAATTTATTAACGTACAAAGAAGAGGTAGAAGTTGTTGTGCTAAACGATTTAACACGGTTTATTTACGGTCACTCATAACAACTCCCACAATTATCCTCAACAAAAAAGCCGCGACAATGCTCCTTAGTTCTGGGACAGCTAATTAGCAATAAAAATAACCTTTTTATTTTATTTACACAAAACTAAAATATTGTCATTTTTATTTATTAACTCCTCTTTTTTCTTTATTTATTATTATTCTCTCTCTGAAATTTCGTTTTTTACTCAACCTATAAATAGAACCTGCCCAAGAATTGGTCCTTTCGTTATTAATTAAAAATAAAGGTGCGTACTAATTTGAAAAGAATGGGATTGTTTTCAAAATTCGAGTATACAATACAGCCGTTTTTAATTTGTATAACGCTAACGGACAATAGAGGAGTCGTAAAAGTCAGATGAATTTCAGTGTTGGCCTCCTGTTCCAGTCTCTTTTCATATTCATTGAATACACCTAACCCTTAGTCTGGGTCATGTGTATACAATAAACAAAAACAAAACAAAGCAGACAAAAAATATGAATCTAAATATAAATATTGCATGTACCTTTCAATGAATGTAATATTGATTACATAGAATCTACGGACAAGCTTAATTGGCGCCAACTATCGACTTTGCTATAAACAAATCCGTATTTACTATTTTTTATTCCTTTAATAAAACTTTTTATTCGCAATATTTGTACAGCCTTTATTTCTTTCTTTTATTGTATTTAACTTCTACCATAAATATTAATTCTATTTTTTGTTTTCCCTCTGGCGTTTCTCTCAGCTATTGCTAATAGAATTAATAAAATCAAATCCAGTTATTTTATTGAATAAAAATATTCAAAGATAAAGTAATTAAAGTTTCGCTATCGCGGTCATTGGATACCAGAGAAATGTCTCAATTAACGCGTTTCCTGAATAGAATCTCACGTACATTACATGTGCCCATAATAATAAGGAAAAAAACACCCACATTACATTTTACATTATTACATTACTGTACACAAAGGAATGTATTGAGTTAGAAATCTTAACACGCTCATTATCTCGATCTATACACGTGGAATTGCGAGATAAAGAACCGGGGAATTTAAAATATAGTCAGCAGCTCGTTAGAACTGAAGTAATTAAACTAAATCTAATCTACTGATGTAATAAAATGTATATATGTATACAAAAATACATAAGTACGTATTTAATTAAATTTTTTACCGCTAAAAATGAAAGACGTCAATCAAATCACCGAAATATAAAAGTTTAAGTTGTATGAGTAACGAACATAAAAGCCCGTTGTGTATTTGGCGAAACCCGTGGCAAGTTTAAAAAAGTTCAGAATGTCTTTTTATTTTATTTTCATCTTCATCTTGATCTTATATTGGCCTTCACTTTTTTTGGAGTATTTGTATACCAGCTCTCACTCACTTTCACTTTCACACTTGTTATTCGCGTTACTACTCGCTACACGTCTAGTCCCTTTTTCTAATCTCCGGCGGAACCACTTTGCGTCAGTTCTCTCTACTCAGCCATACTACTTGATTTAAAGTAGTTCTCCAAAAAAATATTACGCCTCACGAGATTTCCGAGCTCTTTTTTATTTTCTTCTACACACGTCCGACGTTTTGCCAATCACTCAGCAAACCCCGGCCAAGTTTAGTCGCAAAACCTTTTTACCTTTTTTATATACTTTATTCTTAACTTATTTATATGCGATACAATCTCACATCTTACATCCACAAGATTCTCAATATTTTATCTAAATATGAGAAAGCAAAAAATAATAACTGATAACGATAACAATAACGGAAAATTTTTCTTTCTAAGATTTCAAAGCTCAAAAAAAAATTTTTTATAAAGCCACATATCGCCAATTTTCATATATGACCATATCAGGCTATTTATGAGAGTAAAAATTAATTTATTCTGATTTTTTATTTTTTGTCGACATGTATATATTAATTAACGTTACATTAAACAAAAATTTATTTAGAAATTGGTTAAACTAAATACCAATGTCAGATAAGCTCCTTAGACTAGTCAAAAAATTATTTATATTTTAGAACTATATATTTTAAACTCAACTTTCCAGTAACGAGATGATTAAACAATCATGCGCCATCTGTTGGAGATTATAAGCACTAATCCAAATCAAAAAATTAAATATAGTCCTATCTGACCATATCAAGCCATATATGTCTATATCATAAAATTATTTCAACTATTGAATGAAAAAAAAAATTTGAACATTAGTAGCGTGAAATTTATCAATTCAGGAAAAAAATAGTGATACCGTCGATTTAAATGGACGCGTTTCGTAAATGGTCCGAGCCGTTCGTGATAAATGGTAATGGTATACGTCAGGACGTCGGCAATAGCGATAACGCGAATGCAAAAGTCGGGGATCGAAGGAATAGAAGTAAAGGTGGAGAAGGATTGAATGGAGCTAAGGGCGAATTTAAGTCCGACAGGCATGTGAGGGTACATTCAAAATATACGTGCTAGTTTAATCCTCTGCAGCATTGAGGGCTCCAAACAGAATGCCGTATCGGATGGTGTGTATATATATATATATTCCAGAAGACTGGAACGGGTTAGGTGAAAGCCGATAGAAGAGAATAAAGATAAAGATGAGAAAGAGGTGAACTTGTGGATAAGAACAGGGCACTAACGCTCAGAACCTTTGACCCTTCTGCTTCAGAATAGCTTGGGTTTGGATATATGGCGGTACAATCGATCGTTAGGATCCTCGATATCTATCTTCAGTTTAACAGTTCCATTTATTTATGTCGTATATTTTAGTCAAATTCAATTTTTTAAGTGAAAATATGTGAATTTAAAATTTAAAGTTTAATTAACGTCCTGTCAAAATTAATGAGGTAATAGTTTAATTTAATAATGACCCGCTTAATGACAGACAAACAATTAAATAAACGGTACCATCAAAGTGGTCCAAGCAAACTTGCTGGAAATAATATAATATAATATAATACAAATACAAATAGCATCAGTGGGTAATCTGTTTTCTCTTGGCAATTGTTCCAGTGTTACGAGATGAGTTCCGGGCGCAACCTCAGAACACGAGGGTCGCCGCCGGAGAGACCGCACTGCTGGAGTGCGGGCCACCTCGGGGTCATCCGGAGCCTACTCTCCAGTGGAAAAGAAATGGGCATGTCATAGACTTGGAGTCTACCAAACGGTAAGTTGTCTCACATACACGTTATTATACTTAATAATAAAATAAAATGAACATTTTATTTTATAATATTTACATTTGTAAACCCCACAATAAAGGCTTCTTGTACAAGTGCTTTCTTATCTCTCTCATAATTCTCATTCGTATATAATGTATGAATTTATTTGCGGGTATTATTATTTAAGTATGATCATTTAGGCGTGATTAATACCGTGACTTTCTTTACAATTGACACGATTTTTTTTTTTTAATTGTTTGTGTAATGTATAATTTAAAACCTTGGGACTAAGTATTCAAAATTAAAATTACAGTAAAAAATTTTTCTTTAAAAATAAATTCAATTTTTTATTAAGAAGGTAACTGTTTAGATATGAGGCTCTGCCATTTTTAAGCATGAAAAATCGAAAAATTAACATATTCAAGTTTTTGTTTTATGTATGAATGTGATTTAAACAATTATAAAAAATAATTGTTTTTTAATTACATTTCTTAATTTAAAAAAAAAAAAATCCGTACTTGTCATTTTTCGATGAAATTTTTGAGACATCAGTCTATAAAGTAATTTTTATTAAAAAAAAAAAAAACTTTCATATCATAATTTAACCATTTTTTATAATTTTAAAAATTTTCAAATTTTTACGATGGATAATTTTTCAATATTTTTGCACCAAAAAATTATAAATATTCAACAGGAAATTTTTTTACGCAATGAGAAAATTTTTTCTGTAAAACTGAACCACAATTAATGACATTAATTAAAGTAACAGCAGTATATATACTCTACTCTCGTCCGTAAATGTATCGTATTGACAAAGAATTTAGTGTTTGCGCGGGTGAAAGCGCTTAGAGCCGGTTGAATAATTCCCAGCGATTAATTTCTCTCTCGTTGTTACACCGCGATGGAATTTAGGACCTCGTTGCGGGTTTCTGTACACACAAGTATGAGATCCTCGGTATATATACAGTTATATTAATACTGTACCGAAGACTAAGGAGTAAAGGAGTAAGAGTAAGGAATAAGGAACAAGGAGTAAAGTAAAGAGTAAAGAGTTGGCTCTAGACTACTATATACTCAACTCGGGGCAATAAGAGAGACAAGATGGGTAAAAGCCCTACCCGGTGACTTGGAGAACCCACCAGCACCAGCTCCAGCACGGTACAGGCAATGGTAATAATCCGAAGACACAAGGGCTCCGTAATCTACTGCGCATTTGCATGAGAATGGCGCTAAAGGATGTCCTCTATAATTCTTGCTGCGTTATCTCTTCTCGGTCCCTGGCACCTTCTACCCTCCACCCGACCGCCACTGAGTAGACCGTCCTTAAGAGCTAACCAAGACGAACTCGTTATTTACATTCACATTGTAGCTGTATAACTTACGGGCTTCCCCGTCCCGAGTATGAGGTGTGGGTGATGCACAAAATGCTTTTGCTAGTTCCTCTGCACTCACAGTCAGTCTTACTCTTACTCTTACTCTTACTCTTAATCTAGTTATTCACCGACTCATTCCTTTCCTTTAGCTTTATGCTCCGCATTGTCTCATCGGTCTCGAGTTATTGCGAGACATATATCGTTGATCCAGATTCCACATGCTAGTTTAAATTTTCAACCGTTTTACTCCACTGTTGTATTGTACATATTGTACACATTTTACATTGTGCATATTGTCATTTAAATATCACGAGTCTAAATCTTCCTCAACGGGACACGAAGTTATTTAATTAAAAGTTTTATTTCTAATCTCCCGAGGCTCGGAGTAAAATTTTAATAAAATAAAAACAACAAATGACGGTGCAATCCACGGTGCAAAAATTGGTAGTCTCTGGTGTAACGTTAAAGTCTTGTACACTAATGGTCTTAGTTGCACTCAGGAGTTTAATTTTATAATTTTATAATTACTTGTTACTATATTTTAGTAAATACAACAATAGAATCTTTGAAATTTATTTTACGAGTTAAATATTGAAAATACGATTATAAAATTTTTATTAATTTAACTTAATTTTCAAATTTAAAGTTACATGCTAAAAAAAATAATTACTAATTACAATTCCAATAAAGACGACAATAGAATTTTTAAATTTAATTTACAAATTAAATATTGAAGATATGAAAAAATCATAAAAGATTTTTTTACAGAGAATTAAATTTCTTATAAAAGTACTTCTTGCCAATTTTACCTAATTTTAGAATTTAAAGTAAAGTATTTGAAAAATAATGATTGTTACTTGGAATTGATAAAATTATAAATTGTAACAGACAACCGTCAGATATATTAAAAAAAAAAATGTCAGCATACCAAGAAATGTGGATGTTAAATTACTATAATTAATTTCAAATCTGAAAACACTTATATATTTTTGACAAGGCGGGAGTGACGGAGCGGGCAGTGGGTTTCGGGTAATAATCACAGGGTTATAAATTAGAGTAACTGATAGAAATTAAATCTGTCGACGTTAGCGCTGCGCAACGACCGCAGTTGCCCCGAGGGAGCCCTCTGACCTGTGTGCCGCCGTCACTAGAATTAATTGATACTATAAATTAGAGGACACAATCGAGGATCCATCGATTTTACGGGACGGCGTTGTCGTGCCCGGCTCTATATATCTGCGCTACACCGGGCTATCCGTATCCGAGAGAACGCGGCATTCCGTGAGTTTGAACTCGGCTTAATTGCTATCCGCCGATCCTATAGTGATGTTCTATAGGTATATACATACATATATAGATGAATATAGATATATACAAGTGTGATTGTTAAAGCATCGATCCTACCAGCAATAACAGAATCCTTTTGACAATCTAACCGACCTATCCTCAAATACTTGTCTACCTATTGTACAAATATTTGCCTCCAGTGAATAAACTCCTCAATAAAACTCTCGTTACAGAATTACTTTGGTTGACGGTGGCAACCTAATGATTTCCGATGTTCGCCAAACCGACCAAGGAAAGTATCAATGTGTCGCTCATAATATGGTCGGAGACAAAGAATCTGCTGTCGCTACTCTAACTGTTCATGGTAAGAAATTATTTTTAATATTAATAATGATGATGATGATTATAATGATGACAATCAAATTATTGATAATAATATTTTTTGCAGTGAAACCATTTTTCTTGGCCACGCCACAAAATCAAACGGTTCTCGTGGATCAAACAGCAGAGTTTGCATGTCGCGTCGGCGGGGACCCGGCACCTGAGATCCTGTGGCGAAGACACGACGGAAAAATGCCGATAGGACGTGGACACATACTCGACGACAAGAGTCTCAGAATCGAACGAGTTACACCCCAAGATGCGGCGACTTACATTTGTCATGCTGAAAACGGAGTCGGTGTTATTTCAGCCAGCGCGACATTAACCGTCCAATGTAAGTAAATAATATAATATAATAAAAAACGAAAAAAATAGGATTCATAATAATAAATAATATATTAAATTTATTTGAAATTAATTAATTAAAGCAAACATCTTTGAACTTGATTAAAGTATTAGTTCACAAAATAAGTACACAAAATTTGATTCAGATCGATTGAAAATAATGGATGCAATTTAACTAACATGGCACGTTACACATCATGTACATGCATACACAGAAAAAAAAATATTCTTGAATTAAATATATATTTTTGAAGAGCTCAATGTTCATAGTTTGAGTATAAAAATTCTTGATTTAAAAAAATTTTTCTTGATTTAAAGAAATTTTACTTAATTCAAGAATTTTTCGTCTTAATTCAAGACAATTACTCTCTTCAAAATTATATTCTTGGTTAGAGAATTTATCTCTTGAATCAAGTTAATTTTTTTTTCTGTGTACGTAAATAAATTTTTGGGCCAGTGTTACTTTTTGATACGATTAGAAAAATAAAATAAAACATAACACAGTTTCTGTAAAATTATGGTATTAGACCGGCTACAGGATATAGATTCATGAAATAAAAATCTACATAAAATGCAAGAACAAAAATAAAATTTTATTTTGTCTCGTATTATAATTAAGCGACATCTTTCTTTTCTGTTTGGTATACGAATACATTAAAAAAAATAATAATACGTAAATAAAGTGAATAAAATTATCATATATTTCAGTAAAAATAATAATGTCTAGACTTGTAGTAAATTAATGATAACTCTGGTAAAGGTAATAAAGTAAAGGTAGAAGAATAAGTGATGTTTTGCAATAAAGCAATTATTGCCGAGACAAAGTAAAATCAAGGCAAAATAATTCTAAAATATCATTTTCATTCTATCTATATATATAATAATATACTTCTGTTTATTAATGCCGAGTATTTTTATTTATATTTTTATTATTAATTTACCCCAAAAGCTATTTCATTGTTATTCGTCGGGTTTCAAGAGTAGTTTAATTAGAATTTGCAATGAGACTTTGTTGAGTCGTCCCTTGCGTCTCGGTCTCACTGATACTGAGACGCATTGCCCGGTGCTTTGCCAGAGCCAGTACAGGAACAGAACCAGAAGCAGTAGTAGTAGCAAGGGTGATTTAATTAGAGTCCACGAAGATAGACATCTGAGAGAGAGAGAAAAGAGACTCATCTCGTTTTACATTACAGCACGACCGGTCTTCACAAACTTCCCGAAGGATGAAACCGTGAGCGGAGGTTCGGACGTATCATTCGCCTGCTCAGCCCGCGGAGCACCGAAGCCTTCCATTTTCTGGACCCGCGAGGGCTCCCAGGAGCTGATGTTCCCCGGTAATGTTTACCAAGGCCGGTACATAGTCAGCGAGGACGGGAGTTTGCACATCAAGCAAGCCGTTAAAAAAGACGAGGGACACTATGTTTGCAGCGCAATAAGCCAAGCTGGTGCTAGCACGGCCACTGTTTTTCTACAGGTAAATATTATTGTTTTTCTACAGTAGAACTTGGATAACTTAATAAAATTTTGTGTTCTCTGCCTTTCAAAATTTAAAATCTCTCTAAATCTATAACTTGAACGAATAATTCGAGCGTTCGTCTTCAATAAAAAGTAAAAAAAATTCCTGAATCAAATAAAATTGAGCTAGAAAAATTGTTTTACTACAACAACTTTTTTTCTTTGGTTCTAGACAAACGGAGATTTTTATTAAAAAAATTTTTATAGAGGATTCAATCATACACAAAAAAAATTTATTGATTATTCATATGAAGTAATTCGTTATGAAGTTACTAAATTTTTAAGTTAAAAAAATACATATTAGTAATATTTAAACAAAACTGAACTTTTATAACTTAAATTTTAAAATAAATGAAGTTAAAATTTGAACTTTTAGAACCTTCCTAATTTAAGCATTGATGAATATACTCATATAAGGATTTATTAATATTTGATGTTTTATGATTTGTTAGTATGTTATTTTTTTAACGTCAGGTTATTTAATAAATAAATATGAACTGTTAATAAATTCATTTTTCTTCAAAAAAATATTTTAAAGATTGAAAAAAAATTTACATTTAATAAAAAAAAATAAATTGTTGCCAAATAAATAAACTTATCAACAGTTAATAAATAAATAATTTTTTTAATTGAAATTTCACTGTATTTCTTATATAAATAATAAAAATTTATTTAACAAAATATAATAAAATCATAAAATTTGTTTAATTTAAGGTAACACCTCTTGAAGAAGTCCCTCCACCAATAATAGAACTAGGACCAGCGAATCAAACACTGCCTCTAAAAAGCACCGCTTACTTGCCTTGCCGCGCAGTAGGAACACCAACGCCGCGAGTCCACTGGCACAAAGACGGTGATTTAGTGCCCCTAGGAACCCGAATAACAATGTCCAGCAACGGAACTCTGATAGTAAACGATCTAATAATGGCCGACGGCGGACTATACACCTGCATCGCCTCCTCCGAGTCTGGCAACACATCATGGTCAGCCACCCTGACCATAAGTTCTGGTACAACCCTCCACAAAACTCCAGACATCTCAGCACTGCCCCAAAATCCTAGCAAGCCCAGAATCGTGAACATCACCAGCACCTCAGTCACGCTCACGTGGAGTCCCGGCCAAGAAGGCAAAAGCAAGATAATCGGGTACAACATCGAGTACTTCAGCAGCAACCTCAACACCGGGTGGGTCATCGCAGCAACTGGAGTCACCGATGACACTTACACCGTCACCGAACTTAAGCCCGACACCAAGTACGTGTTCCTCGTTCGCGCCGAAAACAGCCACGGTCTGTCCCTACCTGGACCCCTCTCCGACGTTGCTCACACCACGAGTCAAAATCAGTACTCCGTCCCTCAAATCGAGCTGATTCGCGCCCGCGACCGCCTTAACAGCGAAATTCTTCACTTAAGAGAAGTTCAGCCCGTTAGCAGCACCAGCGTCAAAATAATGTGGGACATCCTAGGCGCTGCTGATCTAGTTGAAGGTCTGTACATCCGGTACCGCGAAATCTCAAACAAACCCGAGTACCAGATGGTTACCGTCTTAAACGCTGGAGCCACCAGCTACGTCCTGACCAATCTAAAAAAATACACTCTCTATGAGTTCTTCTTGGTTCCTTTTTACAAAACAATCGAAGGAAGACCCAGCAACGTCCAACTAGCGACCACTCTTGAAGACGTACCCTCAGGACCTCCAGAAAACGTTCACGTTGGAATGATAAATATGACCTCCGCGTTCCTAAACTGGCAACCTCCGATAAAGAGCGAGCAAAACGGTGAATTGATCGGCTATAAGATACAAATAAAGAGCAACAGCAGCAACAAAGTTTTGGGACAAATGTCTATCAACGCGACGACCACTTCAGTGACTATCAACAGCTTAACGACTGGTGGGTTGTACACAGCCCGAGTTGCAGGATTAACACGCGCAGGAATCGGGCCGTATTCAAATCCAGCGATTTTGAATATGGACCCGGGACAATTAACGCAATTACCACCGCGAACTGATCCTAGTCACGGAGGAATGTCAGTAGTTACTGAGACGTGGTTTTTGGTTCTGATGATCACCATGGTCTTCACGATAGTCGGAGGATTGGCGGCGGTTCTCTATGTTCGTCGACGACAGGCCATGAGCAAGCAACTAGGTCACCTCAGTGTGCCTGTAGGAACTGCCAATGACATTTGCCAGCTCAACAAAGATACACTGTGGCTAGAACGCGGCTGGAGGCCGACCAACACTTTGCAGAGCAACGACAAAGATTGCGAGACCAAGTTGCTGAACAATCAGCAAATGATTGCTCCGGGAATCGTCAGTATGGCCGGTTCTGAGTATGCAGAAGTTAATCTTACGACTTTTTACAACACTAGGAAGCAATTGCAAGCACCACCTGAACCTTACGCGACTACAACGCTCTGTGTTGGGAACCGTAGTCCGGATTCGATGGAGGGAAGTGGCCAGAAGTCGAACTCTAGTGACTCTTGCATGAAGCCGGATTACTCAAACTTGGACTCTAATCAAGAACACAACCAGTCGACCTTGTCGCCTAGCAGTGACAATGCCAGCAGCTCGTATACTGATGACAACGCTGGACGCTCCCAGCAATATCGTCTGAACCAGAACGACAATACTCAGACGAGTCAGACGAGCATGCCTAATTGGTGCGACATGCTACCCCCTCCTCCTGAGCATCCACCGCCATCTGGCGGAACTGGAACCAGCGGAACGTCTCTGTCTGCGAGAATGCAACAACAGATGGCGTTTAGTCCGCATTTGGGGAAACGAAGTGTCGGAAATGATTTGGACGGAATTAATACTACTAATTCTCAGAGCCCGCCTACACCTCCGGTGAGAGTCGGCAATAATTTTTCGTCATCTCCGACTCCGTGGAACAGTCAAGTCCCGCCTCATGATGCAACTACTATCGGGAACTATCAACAAGGAAGGTACACTACTTTACCGCCTCAGACTAACCCACCGCCTGTCCCGTCTTTTCCGCAAGGATTCACGCATTACGATTTTAAGAATCAGGAAAATGAGTATGAAAGCGGGTCTGTGATTTATGGGCACCAGAATGGCCTCGGAGAAGAGTACAGGGGTACGGGGTACAGCAGGCCTAGTCTACCGAGCCATCACCTAGATCTCAACCGAGGCGGATCGCTCAATGATGAAGTTTACAGGAACCACAAGGAAGATATGTTCAGGAATGAGAACCACTACCAGCACGAAAATGAGGAGTGGGACAGGAAATCCTGCGATTCTAACACTCATTCGGAGCTCTGCTGCTCCTGCTCGGAGTCCAGTTGTCTATATGCTGATACGATGGAATATAATAATCAGTTTCCCGGGACTGGGGGCAACGGATGCGGTCATAATAATAGGAACTCGGCGAGGAATAGAAATAATAGAAGCCCGCGTAGGAGGAACAATCGCGCTGTTTCTCCTACCTACAGCAGCGACAGCAACTACTCCTGCATCCCTCAGAGACAATGTGGACCTGTTAATTCGCAGGAACGGCTCAGGCACAATCGGAGTAAAGGTAATGATATGTTTTTTTTTTATTTTTTTTTTTTTCAAGTTGCGAAAGCTACCACAGTGCATCGCTGATTGTTTTTAAATATAATCTTCGGAACGTAAAAACTTACAAAAATAATGAAAAATAACATTTTTTTGATGCTCTTTATGCTTTTTAAAAAAAAAAAATCTAAAATCAAAAGTGATTGTATAGAAAAAAAATTAGTAAACTTCCACTCTCAGAAATTCAAATTTTAAGAATTTGAGTATAAAAATTGAAAATTTTTAAAAATAAAGTCTTAACACGCTAAAATTTCAACATTTTATAAAAAATAGATTTTTTAAAAACTCACTAAAATTAATAATTTCTCAAATTTTTGAAAATTTTCAATTTTTATAGCCAAAAGTTCAAAATATTAAATTTTAAAAGCGCAAAATTAAAAAATTAAAATAAAATTTTTTTATGTACACAGAAAGAAAAATTAACTTGAATCAAGTGGATTTTTTTTTTATTTTTTTTTTTTTTTTCAAGTTGCGAAAGCTACCACAGTGCATCGCTGATTGTTTTTAAATATAATCTTCGGAACGTAAAAACTTACAAAAATAATGAAAAATAACATTTTTTTGATGCTCTTTATGACTTTTAAAAAAAAAAAATCTAAAATCAAAAGTGATTGTATAGAAAAAAAATTAGTAAACTTCCACTCTCAGAAATTCAAATTTTAAGAATTTGAGTATAAAAATTGAAAATTTTTAAAAATAAAGTCTTAACACGCTAAAATTTCAACATTTTATAAAAAATAGATTTTTTAAAAACTCACTAAAATTAATAATTTCTCAAATTTTTGAAAATTTTCAATTTTTATAGCCAAAAGTTCAAAATATTAAATTTTAAAAGCGCAAAATTAAAAAATTAAAATAAAATTTTTTTATGTACACAGAAAGAAAAATTAACTTGAATCAAGTGGAAAATTCTTGAACCAAGAAAATAATTTTGAAAAGTTTCATTGTCTTGGATCAAGAAAAAAAATTCTTGAATCAAGTAAAATTTACTTGAATTAAGAAAAATTTTTTAGTTTAAGAATTTTTCTACTCAAATTAAGAAGATTAAGTTCTTCAAAATTATTTACTTGATTCAAGTTAATTTTTTTTTCTGTGTAGTGTAAATGCACTAGTTTTTGATCGATGTATAAAAAAGTTAATTAATTAATATTTTACAAGGGTTTTTTTTTTCTAAATGTATTACAAAAAAAAAGTATGGCATTTAATCATCATAATAAAAAATTGTATTTCAACATTTAAATAACAAAATTAATATAATTTTGTTAATTTTTATTATAAATACTTATTAATTATTATTAAGTATTTAACTTTAATAAAATCCATTATAAATCGTAGTTAATATTTTATTAGTTTTCTTATAGCTTAGTACAGAAAAAAAACCTTAATCGGTCAATAATTGGTGCATTTACCCTACGCCCTTTTGATTTTAAAAATTTCAATAAGTCATAAAATAAAAAATTTATTCTTCAATATTTTAGTAAATTTTTTATATTCTTAAAATGATGTCTGAAAAAAATTATTTTAAACGCTTTATTAGCATTATTAAAACGATTTATTATAATTTGTAGAAATTCAGAATGTTCTTTAATAAAAAAAATTTTTTTTAGACAAAGTGCCGAGTTTTACGAGAACCGGAGGGTACGCACAGCACAACTCATCAGCTTCAAACACTATGAGTAGCACAGGCAGTCAGAGGTACAACAAATTGAACAGCCTCTTCAACCCCAATGGATTAACAGACACGACAACACGGCTAAGCGATCACCGAGACAGTTAAATTTTCGACTAAAATAAAATAAATAATAAAAAATACATTTATCGGCCACGATTCTTGCCAACGAAATGGCCTGCTGTGAGAGTACTGTAATAATCATTATTTAAACATTAACTATTAATTATAAATATAGTAATAATAATAATTATTAAAACAATAATATTACTAATGACTTGTAAGAATAACTGAAAAATACGACTAGACTGCTCTCGCATTGTCAGAAAGACAATCGATGCCAACGTGAGCAATACTCAAGTATAAAAAAATATTATGTAACGTTGTTTTATAAATGCCATTTTATGTCTTTTTATTATTATCAAATATTAATAATTATAACTATTATTAATTAAAAACAATAACGAACACTAGCCATCTGTTGATAAGTCACGGCGATAAGAGAATAAGCTATTATGTTTAAACTTAACAATTTATATTAAATAAAAAATATATTAAAAATAATAAAAAATGTTGAATTAATGTACAGCTTATACTTCCACAAAATAATCTCAGTTAATAATTAAATAATTTAATCTAATATACTTAATCATTTATGATTATTATTTTCTTCTATTATTTTTACGTGATTGAGATAGCGAAGATATAAAATAAAATATTTTTTTTCTAATTGTTATTTGTTAGTTGAGATTATTTAAATGACATTAACAGATCTTTATTAAGACAATAGTTGCTGTAGCTAATACTTTGTTCACAGATAATAATAATTGCTATTATTATTATTATTATTATTATTATTATTATTATTATTATTATTATAATAAAAAATCAATGAACAAAAGGTTCCCTATTCTTGTGTAGATATAACCTTGTGAATATTAAGAGGTTTTATAAATAAATTCGTGTGGTTTTATTTAATTTTTGTATAATTTTCGGTAAAAGTGAGATTTTAGATAATAATAATAATTATTATTAGTACGAAGATAATTTGTAATAATTAATAATTAATATATTATTTAGATAACTTGATGCCATGTAATCGCTCAAACTAAACGTATAATTAGTTGGAAAATTAGTTAATAAAAAAACTTGACTAATTAAACCCACTAAATTTTACTTTGAGAGTTTAAATTCTGTTAATTATATTTAATCTAAATTAATATACTAAGATCTGATTAAAGGCTTTATATAAATTATTTTTTACTTTTTTATTAAATTAGTTGTCGAAATGAAATCATTTATTAATTTCGGATTATTTTTTAATTTTCAAAGACTCCATCCACCCGATTTATTAATTATTCAATTAAATGAATAAATAAATTACACTGTCTTAACAAAATAGCTGCAATTATTTAGAAACAGTACCTTAGTTACATTATAATTGCGGACTTTATCGCTAAATTGTCACCTACTTGTAATTCAATCATTAATAAAATTAAACAAAATAATGGAATACATTAATTAAATGTAAGTAATAAAATGAATTTAAAAAAAAGTCATTCTATCACTACTCGAGATAAATATACATATACATATACATAAATATATATATATATATATAACGTATTATTTTTATAATTTAATATCTTGTAGTGGTTGAAAGAATGACTTGTTTAAAAATAAATTTATTTAACATTTGAATTTATTTGTGTAAAATATGTAACAGGCTTTGTCTAACGAAGCCTTTGATTAAGTGTATAGACGCGCACATAAAATATTATTATAATTACTTTATGTACTGATATAAGAAACTTAACGATCAATGTGCTATTAAATGAAGTAATAAATAAATAAATAAAATGATAGTTAATAAATGAACAACTTTCAACTCCAGCGTACTGTTAAATTAAAATTAAAAATCTTTAAAAAATATTAATATATTCTGGGTATTAAATGATGATAAATTAAATTTCGGCGACTAGGAGAAGCTAGTGCTTTATCCATATCAATATAAAAAAAAAAAAAAAGGATTCGCGGCATTTTTAGAATTGAGATAATTGAAAAAGAAAAAAATAAAAAATTGAATAATTCAACTGGAGAATTTAGTTGTGAATGTTGTATTGTAATTAAATATTCGAGCACTGACTGTCGCAGTCTGATAAAATATAGTTGTAAATATCAATAATAATGTAAGGACGACATAAATGTTTTATATAGCTATTAAATTATTTATTATAAATAAATAAATGGAGGCGATTGATATCAAGCCGGTGGAAAACAGTGAGTCGGTTGAATGGTAGTGTTTTGCAGTACTGTTTGATCTGTTAATGTAATGTAATGTAATGATATTATATGGTAATTAATAATTGATAACGATAATGAATAATTAATATTAATAACGTCAACACAAAAAATTCAACATATGATTGTAGATAATTTGTAACAATCGCTATTGTCAAGTACTACGTATGTATCATTGCATATTACACAGATAATGATTAATAAAAATAATGTTAAAAATTTCATAATCTTGTTGACTTTTTTATTAGTAATTGTAAGATCATTTACCCATGATACTAAAATTAGCTGACGTTCAACAATTTTTTGATCAATTTTTATTTATTAAATTAGAACAAAAAAATATTTTTTTCAAATTGCACTTATAGTTTTTTACAAATAAAAATTTTTTTTTAATTTTTTTGTTATGATAAAAAATTCTAAAAATTTTTAGATGTCAGCTAACTTAATTTTCATCATTTACCCTCATTAATTTAATTTCTTCATTACTTAAATTTATTACTTCAATTATTGGCTTCAAAAATTTTTCTTAAATATTTATTAAAATTTTTGATTCTTTTTTTTTGAAAATTATTTTATAAAATAAATAATTTATTTTTTATAAGACTGAAATCAGCAGACACCTGACTTTTTTAAATTTGATAAAAAAATTATTTTTTTACTTCATGACAATAGCATAATTTTTTTCTTAATCAATTGAAAATTTTTATTGATGGAATTTTTTATTTTTTCTTCCTAACAATAATTTATTTAAAAAAAAATTTTTGTGAACTGTCACTTGTCTGTTAATTGAAGTATAATTATTATTTAATTAAAAATTACACTTACGAATGATGAGCTTCTCAAAAATCTGAACCTAAAGTTGCCGCTTCTGCGTCGCCAGCAATACTTTTTTATTAGACGACACCGGATGGGGATGAATTTATATTGATAATTTTCATTAAAAAACACTAATTCTATTCTAACAATCGCTCGAAACAATATAAGATTACTTTTGCAATTATCCGACGCGAATAATCAAGTATTCAACATTCGAAAAATTATAAACTTCGAGAAACTTAACTATACTTAATAACATTCTACTTTTAAGACTAAAAAAATTTTTATTTTTAAATTAATTGTAAATATTATTTTGATTCAATAATTTAAATGATTTTTTGTACATTTTGCGTTTAATAAACATTAAAAAGTATAAAAATTTAGAAGAAGGCACCAGCGACATCCGTTCCCGTTATTGCGTCTAACATCTCTACTTGCGGTCGACAACCGAATCGATTATGAAGTGAGTCGCTCTCGTTGTAAGCGACTGCGCGCGCTCTAGTCGCTCTCTGGCGGTTAAATAGAGAACGGTCACTCCGTCGGTAATATAAAATACTGTGACTGTGTTGGTAATGTGAAATACTATTTAAAAAAATTTAGTTGGACCAAAATGTCAATTGAAAAATTGAAATATGTTTACAAAAAATATGAAAATTAAGTTAGCCGACATCTAAAAATTTTTAGATTTTTTTTATATTGAAAAAATTATTACAAAAAAATAAAAAAAAATTGCACTTGTAGAAAACTTGAAAAACTATAAGTGCAATTTTTCAAAAATATCTTTTTAGTTGTAATTTAATTAATAAAAAAAATCAACAATTTTTAAACGTCTGCTAACTTTAATATCATACAAAAAATATAAATATTACTTAATAAATATATAATTAAAAATTAACAAAGTTTCATTTCAAAATAAAAACTAAAAATCAAGAATAAAAAAAATTCTTGAGTTTCTATGATTGAAATTGTTGCTTATAAAAATATGAAAATTAATTTAGCAGATACTTGATAACTGTAAGATTTTTTTTAACAAATAAATTATGGCAAAAAAAAATTAGAAAAGAAAACTGACATGTAGAAATTTTTAAAAGTTAGAAATGAAATTTTTTTAAAATAATTTTTCGGGTGAAATTCGTTTTTGTTAAAAAATGGTTAAACGGCTGCTAGCTGTGTAATGTCTATAAAAATTCACTTTATTTTATTACGCGAAAAAATAAAGTCAAAGTTCAAGACAAATTATATTAATTTAAAAATAATAATAGATATTTGAGTGTAAAAATTTTGCAAATTTAATTAAACAATCACTTTCGTAGAAAGTATCATTAAAACCTATAAAACATATTACTAAAATTCAAATCTTCGTCACTTATAATTATTACAATTGATTCTTGCTTCATTCTCTTATAATCGCATTAAATATTGTTAATGAAAATAATATCGAAGAGTGGATTTATAAATGATTTTTTTACTTCGATAGTCATTTTAAAAAAAACATGTTATTTTTTACTTCAACTGTTTTGTTCACCTCAATTGACATTACATCATTTGAAAAATAAAATTTTTAAAGTTATTTTAATATTTACAAATCGACTAATAAATAATAACAATGGATAATACAACTGGTCAAGATAATAATAGTGCCCAAAAGTCATTACAAATAGAAAAGACCAAAATAAAAGAAGCTAATAAGAATCAAATCAGGATTTTAAAAGCTGTCAAATCTGCTTCGATGACTAAAAATAACTCTAAAACACGGTAACTATTTTTTATTAAAATAATGATAATTTATATTTACTTATTAATAAATTTTTTTAGTGTAATCAAACCAAAGAGTAAGTATACACTGAGATTAGCCCAGAAGAAAGTGTCAAAAGTAAGCGCAAACAAGAAAACAATCCAAGAACTACCGGTTTACATCCCACGTAAAATATTCCGTATAGTTTCATTATTACGCAATGAAAGATTTTACAAATTGGTCGCTAAATTTTTTAAGCCCAACGCAGAAATACCTGCATGGAAATTTCCCAAACAATCTAACAAAAAAAGTGTCACTAGAAAACCTTCGTAATTTGGAAATAATATTCGAATAAAAAAGCAAAACTTATACCTAAAGACTTTATTAATTAACTTAATTAAAATTTAGATAATTATTTTTTTTACAATTTATAACCAAGATAATAGATACTCTAAAAATCACAGCTCAGATCTTAGCGAGAATTAAATATAAAGACAATATAATAATAATAATTCTACAATTCTAAATCGTAATAACTGCTATAATATTAATTATTATGATTATGAAAATATTTTAAAGCATTTTAAAAGTTGAATGAACGCTGACAAGAATATTCTACTCTATACTTACAATATAAAATATACAAAAGATGACTTATTCTATTTATGAACATTCAATGACATCTATTAGCATGTGCCGAAGGTATAAAAACTAAAATAAGGAATAACATACGGTGTATAAAGTATAAAGTATAATAAGATAATAGTAATAATAATTATTATAAAAATAATAACTGGATTGTTATATAAGATACTAGAGTTTACTCTCGAGATCGTCGACGACCATAGCGGGATTCGAGACAGCCCACTTTTCTTTCAACTGCGACTTGTCTTTACTTGGTTTATTATTTAAGCTTTCAATGCCTGCGTAATGATCTTCTATTTCTTTTAGCGTCCTTCCTTCAGTCTCCGGCAATAAATAATACATCACAATAAAACCAATTACGTTGACACTCGCATAAAAGAAAAACGTCCCCCAAAGATACATCAGATCGACCATGTACAAAAATGTTTTGTTTATTATCGATGCAAAAATGTAACCCGTACATGCAGCAGCTCCTGTCGCTGTACTTCGTCCCTAAAAAAATAATTAATCAGATATTTAAGGTGGTACGAGCGCCGGGTGGCGTGGGAAAGCGTATTGACTCTAGCGCGATAAGGGGAGAGCAGTAACCATACACGGAAAAAAGTAAACTTATAAATTCCGGTTAATTTTTATAACTTCAAACAGTAAAGCGGACATCGGGGTGGCAAAAATATAAATATTACAGAACTTAATGTAGAAAGTGTAAAAGCCACAATTTGTAATTTAATATCCAAAATAAGTGATTAGTAGCTGTCACTATAGTAAATAACGACTCTTTCATCTTAAAAAATTACAGTTTCAAACAGTAAAAATTGCCATTTCAATATATAGTTCATATTGTGAGGAGAAGGGGAACTCAGATGAAAGAGAAGGGGGTCTCACTCTGGGAGAATTTAACATTTGAAACAGTAAAAATTATAATTTTAAAATATACATTTTACCAGTCCAAGCAAGTCAATAATTACAGTTTGATTTTTAGCGTTGCGTTTAAAATTTATCATTTTACTTTGTTAATATTGACGTTGCTTGTATTAGAATTTTACTAACTTTATTTTATACTTTTTACATATCATAACATCATTTTTTAGGTACGAAATGATAAATATTAAAGTCTGAATTCTTAATTATTATACTTTAACATTTTAGGCATTTACATAGCGAATATTACTGTTTGAAATAGTATTTTTTTTCCATGTAATGAGTAAATTGTAACGTTTAAATGGTAAATATTATAAAGTGAATAGTAAAATCACGATTTTACTGTTTGAAATGGTAATTTTTAGCAGTTGATCATTACTTATTATCAATCGACTGTTATTTATTACAGTTTACTTTTTTCCGTGTATGATTTTTCTCAATATATAGATAAACATTTGACATTGGCCGATGGCGGCATTTATTTTTCTTTTAATTGATACACTTTAATTAGTCGGGCGAGTGTAAATTTTTTTGGATTAAATTCATCACTAATATATTTACTTACATCCATAAGTTTTTTAAAAATATTCACCGACAGTTTTACGAGAAAAATACAGAAATGTATCAATGCTTGGAAGTCACCCCATAAGACCAATGTAAAATTGCTCAACTTCAAAGTTAATTATTTATTTAAATAATCAGGCAATCTCCTTCAAATTTTCGGAATTTATTTAGACATATTCATACTTCATATTTAAAAAAAATCAAGCCTTTTATCAAAAGTTGCCTTGGTGCTCGTACTACCTTAAAAAAAAACTAATTTTTAGACTTCTTCAAAGGTCATCGAATAAATTAATCATTTCATTTCGACAGAGAAGATTTTAAAATCCATTGCCATCAAAAATAATTTGATTGACATAATTGCATCATCACAAACACCTTGAAAATTGTATTACAATAAAAGGTTAAAAAAATAAATAAATATACCTTGGCTGGAAAAACTTCGCCGCAGAGAACCCAAGGAAGAAGTCGAATGCCCATGTGAGAGAAAAACGCTGAGCTGATTAGCAGAGTTGTAGGTATCCATGTGAACATTTGTCCGTCTATATACGCAGATCTATTTAAATAATCATATATAGCGCAGGTCATGAAGCAAAATCCAGCCCCGCCGATCGAGATGAAGGTGATCACTCTCTTGCCAGTGAAGTGGATTATTATTACGCAAACAGCTGTGCCAATAAGTTCTGCGAGTCCGAGGAAAACAGTGGCTGTGTATTTTTCAAGTGGAGCGTCCAAGGATGCGAAAATTGTGACGGCAAATGTTTGCAGTGTCGCAGAACCGCCGAATGAAGAAATAAAGAATCCAAGAGATATCAATATATACGGGTATATGAATGTTCGCTTGCTGAATATTTTCCACCAGTACTCTTTTTTGTCATCCATGCCGCCAGCAACTATTCTTTGAGAGACTTCATATACGGTTTTCAGTTCTCCGGTGATGTATGAAGGTGATACCCATCCTCGGAGCCAGCATAGCGCTTCTTCAGCTTCTTTTAGTCTGTTTTTACCTGTTTTAATCATATTATTATTATTATTTGTATTGCTATCATTATTATTATTATTATTATTATTATTATTATTATTATTATTATTATTATTATTATTATTATTATTATTATTATTATTATTAATTCAAGGGGATTTATTGTTTTTTAAGGCAACTTACACTGATAGAAGGATTTATTTGTATTAAAAAACATTTTTTAATAGTTAACAAATCATTTATTAGAAACCACATTTGTTTGTATTTAATGAATCTGATATTAATTTATTAAATATTAATAAATCTTTTTAAATACTAAGAAATATTTGTTAAGGACTAAAAAGTGATCTCTAATAAATAATTTGTTAAATATTAACAAATATTTTTGACAATAAATAAATTCTTCTATCAGTGTACCCGATCCACTTAAAGACTATTCAATTTTTATTTATTAATTATTTTCACCGCAATATTTTCGATATGAGCACTCATACCATCCTCGGGTGAATATATAATAATTAAAAATCCGAACAAAAACAGCTAAAAATTCATTATCTTGCAACGATTCTTTGGTTCTTTTCATGAAAGCAGATTGCTCTTTAGCAATGAAATCATGCGGTAAGAGACTAACAATATGATGACAAAATGTTTCGATAAATTCCGGAGAAGCCTTGAGATTGTCTTTCTATAGCGAAAGATGGCGGCAAAAAAAAACCAGTCCAAAAAAAACTTATTTTATGCAATTTAACAGAATTGTATAAAACTTTTAAAGAACAACATTCATTGTGTATTTCAATTTTTTTAAAGTCCTAGTAAATAGATTTTGCGAATTTAGTTAAAAGTAAAATATTTTGCAACCGCGCACACTAAATACGTTTCAAAATTGTTTTTTTAATTTTTAAATTTACAAAAAAGTTTTTTTTAATTTCCGAAAATCATAAACAGTCATATCGGTTACTTGGATTTTTTAATTTTTTTATTTGATGTCTTTTTGTAAAGAAAAAACTAATTTTTTTTTCTTAATCGTCTTATGAACGTGGACTTGGCGCGTTTTTTTTACAGTGAAACTGTTTTTGTTCGGATTTTAGTATTTTTTGTAATTATAATATAAATTTACAATTGGTACCAACTTAACTCTCGCGTTGGCTGCATTTTTTATAGCAAACTATTCCCTTGAGGCTACAGTTTATGTAAAAATAATTCCAGCGCACCCTTGCGGGTGTAGATGCAAGCTGTGAAATATCTTTTTTTGACTGTAGTTTCCCATCTAATGAAGGATTACTATGTATTCTCGAATTATTTAGTCTGTGGCTGATCACTTTGCCCATCGAAAAAAAGTCAGGATCGAAATTTATATTATTCGTTCAGTTGAACGTTCGAAACTTCAAGTACATGAAATTTTTGCGTTGCTATAGTTTGTGCTGATTAAATTTATTAATTTCAAGTAGATTAATTGTTATATGTGAATATAATTAATTAATAACAGTAAATTAAAGTATGAATTACTGTTATAATATACAATTTATGAAAAAAAAGTACCGTAGAATTAAATCAAATTTTGCAACCTCAAAATACCGTTCTGCTTACAGTAAACACAGTCGGTAGTCTGGCGCTCCGTTGACAACGGATTTGAACGGAACTTGGCGCCAGATTCTACCGAATCTGTGGATTTTGATTTCGATCACAATTTAATTGAGATTATATAAAAATCTTATTTTTTACTCAGTGAAACTTTTTTCAGTAACCGAAAAAATAATTCAGAAAATCCAGGTTCGAGTCCTAGTCTGAGCGCTCCGAATAATTTTTTCAGTTACTCATAAAAGTTTCATTGAGTAAAAAATAACATCTTTATATAATTCCAATTTTTAAAATTGTCCCAATATTTTAATATTGTGATAAAAATAATTAATAAATAAAAATTTAATAGTCTTTAAGTGAATCGGGTAAGTTGGCTTGAAAAAATAATAAATCATCTTTAATCAGTAAAACACCTATATTAGTAATATTATTATTTATTTATTTATTATATTTATTTAAATAAATTATTAAATTAAAATATAATAAATTATTATTATTTTCTTTATATAATTGAAAATTTTTAAATTAAATTTTTTCTAAGATAAAAATTACCTGCAAGCCAGTAAGGACTTTCTGGCATCAAACAAAGCGCAAGGAAACATATCGTAGGAAAAATCAAATTGATTAGCGCAACAGTCCTCCAATCAGTGAGACTTCCAACTAATAATTGCATAAATACACCAATAATTACAGCCATGGATGAAGTTGCTGATAGCATACCACGGAGATGAGGCTGCGTTATTTCGGCGACGTATGTCAGCACTGGAGCTTCGCACAGACCGCCAGTTATTCCGGTTAATGCTAGGGCTAGGAAAAGTAAAGGGGTTGAATTTGCGTAGTAAAACAATATCCACGCTGATATGAAGGGTATGTTGATGAACAGCATTGTTTTTTTACGCCCCAAGCGGTGGGATATAGGCCCGCTCATCAGACATCCTAGTGGTACCATGAATAAGTTTATACTGCCTGAAAAAAAATTTTATATATATATACTTTTTTAAAGTAATTATTGTTACAAAGTAATAATAATTTTTATTGTAATTATAAAAAGAAAGAGAAACAATAATCGATCATTACTTATCCACGTGATTTCTTCTCGCGTAACAGTTATATCAGCATCCTCTTTTTGTAACGATGGGATTAAAATAGTTGGGAAACCGAGCGTTGTTCCGAACGTAAGTAAAAGTAAATTTTTAGCGCTCACTGCGAATACTTGTGGTAATGCTTGTCGTAATTTAGATATTTCCAACTTTTCGCTGGTGCCGTTTGCTTCAACGGATCCGTTTATTTTCCCATGTCTGCAAGTAATTAAAATAAAATAAAAATAATATCAATTACAATTAAAATTGCAATTATACATTGAACTCATACCAAGTGATTAACATTTATGAAAAAAATTGAAAATGATTGCGTAATACGGTAACCCTAATTTAATTTAAATTTAAAATCCACCATTCACTTTTTACAGCTTATCGAGTTTTTCACCTTCACCTACATTCTCAGGCTCAAGTATATCAAAATTATAGGAAATAATAGGCTCTTTACTCAGCTCAATAAGCCTTGTGATTCGTTCATGCAATTAAGTCAAGATAAATGGACTTTACTTGAGTTACCAAGAAAATTTTTCCCAAGACCAGAATCAAAATCTCATATCAGATATTGTTGTCAATAAAATGATAATCAAAATTAGTATGAAATACAAGTAGATATATAGAGCAAGTTTATCGCAGGTTAGTGAGATCTAATCAATAGTTTTATAGACAAAATAATAAACAAACGGATTAATAATAAAAATCATTTTTAATCAGAAATATAAATATTAAAAGCATGTAATTTTAAAAAAATTTAATGTGATAAGTGGTTTTAAACACATCTGGAATGATTAAAGCCTATAAAATTTCAAGAATATATTTAGAGTAATCTAGTAAGCCGATTTATGTTTTTCTTATTACTGATTATAAATTATGGATTTATGTTTTTAGTATATCATTATGAAATTATTTATTGGAAAATCGGATCATCAACTCTGGCGACTGTATTTTTCTGTCGGATAATAATCGGGCAAATCTTATTATCTGTTGATACTTTTGTTATAAGTGATATTCATTTTTATGTTGATAATTATTTAAGTTAATTATGTTGAGACGTCTGGTGAATTTTTCCTTAAGATATTAAAAGTAGATAATTTTTTTACACTACAGACAATTTTTTGAGAACTGGTTTAAATATTATGACAAAAAAAAACTTTTATGAAGATTGTATTTTAGATATTAATGTACTTTTTTTTTTTTTTGAGCTTGAAATGGTTTATAAAATTTGAAAGAGCTAAAAATTTTTTTTGAAGAATTTCTGTAAAAATTAAAATGAACAAAAAAAGATTACAAAACACGAAAGATTAAATATTTATACGAAAAAAAAAAGTATGGAAATAACTTTCCTTGTGCAGCAGTTACTGTGTGCATCGAGAGTCAAGATATACGTGTGTACACACATTAAACATTACGAGTTTAAATGATTGCTTGGAAGTAAAATAATTATTTCCTTAAATGATAATAACCTATTACATTAATGGAAAAATTATTGGATAGAGAATTAAAATTTATTGTCAGCTGCTGATAAAATTGTGTCGGGGATTATAAAGTGAAATTTGTACTTTTGTTTTTCTATAATATAACTTTGGCGATACAAAGAAAAAAACATATTGTTACAATGTAAAGTGATAATCTAACGTCGAGAGTAATTAAAAAATTATTTTTAGGAAAAAAAAGAAATAATTAAGTGGAAAAAGGATTACTGATAAGCATTATCGAGTAATTACTGGTAATTTTCATTGTCAAGCGCACATATTTTATTATCGTACGGATAATTGACCGGCTAGCCTTGATATTGTATGAAAAAAATTGTTTTTTCTTTAAAATTCTACCAAATAACAAAAAAAAAAAACTATTGTAGAACATTAAATATCTTCAATAATTAATATTGCTAATAAATAATTTTCAATGTCAAAAGATAAGAAAAACCAAAAGAAAAATGTATTTAAAACTCTTCTGCGGTTCTTAGTATTTACGATCGATTATCGCATGCATGAATACATAAACATTAATATTTTATTACAAAACAAATTGAATAAACGGATAATAAATAACACGGATTTAAAGAAAATAAATTTAATAATTATCATTTATTGATAATAAAACAAATAAAAACTAAATTAATGTACAGTTTATTTACTAAATCAAAATTTATCGGGTAATTTAAAAAGTTGTTAGGTGCGATAAATAATTTTAAACCACTGCATTAACATTCAATGACAGTCATCTTACCTTTACACTAATTGGGTACTATTATTATTTAAAAAAAAAGTAATTATATGTAATAGTATGAAAATAGTAAAATAATATTTATGCAACGTGCTATTTCAGCGACACGGTCACTAGTTTTTACGACAATTATCTGTTTATTTCAGCCAATGTAATTAATTTATTTTATTAATTACTCATGTAAAATACTACTGGATTGTATTATGATTATGAATTTCGATTAATTAAAGAAGATAAATATTGTTAACAACTTTCAAATCTAGAGTAGTATGATGACCTAAAAATAAATTTGATATGAAAAGTACAAATGGCAAAAGTCAATAGGCATAACTTTCACTTACGATAAACACCTGATGATTCTCAATATACATTACTATTATTATTATTATCATCTATAATCATACTTTTGTAAGAATTGCTTATTTACTTTTCAAACAAAAATTAAATTAAAATAATAAAAATAAACTAATCGTGTGCAAAAGATTAGATACTAATTTTAATCAAATCATAGATTATAGAGTATATATTTGACTTATATTATTATCATCTTCAAAATTATTTTACATTGTTAATTATTTGATATTAAAAAAAATTAATCAACAAAAAATTGGATACTTGTAGCAATAAATTACCTAAAAATTTATAATAAAAAATAAATTTACCTACTGTTAGACAATAAATCATTGATAAATACAAATATTTATCCAATAAATACCTTATGTCGACTTCTGGAATATCTGCCGTCATGATGAATAATTTATAATTCAAAATTTCACACTTAAACTTTAAAATAAACTATTTTGTAAAAAGTTTATACAAATTTCTAAATAATTAAAAATAATTCATTATTAAATTTTACATTTTGAGTCAGCTATTATACAAGAATTATAATTAAAAGACTAAAAAACTTAAAACATTGAAATTAAAAAAAAAAAAATGAACCGAACTTAAACTTGTTATTAACAAGTTGGCTGCAAAATAACTGATAAATAAAAGTGTCGTACACCTAAATGCACCGAACATTTGTATACTTTCATAATTCTCCCTCCATGATATTTCTTACCGCAAAAATCCCACTTCTATCCCACTCACCTACGACATAATAATAACATACGTTATACGCTTAGTTCATTTTATATGATTACTCTCATTCATAACTTATACAGTGCTTTATTGCACCTTTTCTTCGTGTCAATACACTCTTGATATTTATTTTATTACACGTCTGCTCTTAATCCCTTTAAACTGGTTAACTTTCCTCGCAATCTTGGATCTTAGATTATTTATATTTTTATTTTTTTCTTGAATTTATTTATTTGTTTACTCAGCATTTAAACAAAAGTGTTTTTAAGGTAATTAAGGTTTAACGATTTCTCAAAGATATAATTCAATTAAATTGTATTGCAATTTTTGAAGGACTCTGAGGTCATTTAAAATATTGTTACTTTTACAGGAAATATTATTGTTAATTTAGTAAATTATTATACAATTATTTTATTAAGGAAGTTATCTTCCTGACATAACGAGGCACTTAAAAAATTATCTAATAAATTTACAGTTTTATTAATAAATTTAAATTTTAAACAATATAATTTGTTAATTACATAGTATAATTTTAATACATATAATAATCTTAATTGTTAGAATTACTGTTTATTTTTAGATGATTCAAAAGGAAAACCCGAAATATCAAATGGTTCAAGAATGAATAACGGTGAAGAATTAATAACATGGATTATTTGATAATCAGAACATTCACCGACGTATTCATGATTACAGTGATCAGTTATTCCGATAAAATAGTGGTGTTTGCATTTAACTTGATATAAATTACATCCGTAGGAACATTGTTCCTTATAAACATACTGATAATTAAATGTGTATGGAGAATATAGAAACGTTCGAACCAATTGTTTAATAGGCCAAATTTGATAAGTTTTTAAGTTATTACAATCTCCTACCAATGAATATGTCCAGAAACTTTGGGGATTGAGATAATTGTTATGATTAATTTCGTACCAGTTACAATATTCCGGTGTTTGGTGTTTCAGAACAAACCTACTGGTGTGAAAGATGGGAGTATCTATCATTTTTTTGGGTGTTCAAGTAGTAGTTATACCATCTGAACTCAATTCCTTTGATGTTATTAAAACAAAATAGTATATTACACTACAAGGGCAGAAAGTTTGAGATTCCTGCACTGCGCGCCATATGCCCGAGGCGAAGCCGAGGGCATCATGGCACGCAGTTCAGGGCTCTCAAATTTCTGCCCATGTAGTGTATACTAGTTTTCTTACTATGCGGTCGAAAGTACGTTAAAAATTGCGTTGAAAAAAATTGATGCCTGCCCCCGACATTTGCGGCACGAGCGAAGCGAGTGCTGCTGGTCGGGGGGGGCATAATTAAAATTATTTCGAAGAGTTTCATTATTTTGCACCAAGAAAAAAAATTCTCGATTTGAGTAAAATTAAAAACGATAAAATTTTTCAAAATGATGTAATTTCTCTCTTAAATTAAATCATTTATTTACTTTTTTTTAATGAGCGATTTATTGATTAACAAAAGGCTCAAGCAAAAAAAATTATTACATATTTGTTGAATAAATACTAAAATATTCTCATGAATTTAAAATTAATTCAAATTCAACTAAATATTAGCTCATAATATAAGCGCTCTATTACGTTAGCTGAAATTTTGTAAACAATGACGTCAAATAGAAGAAAAAATTCAAACTAATAATAATGTGATCATTTGTAAATTATTTTAATTATTGAATGAATCAATACATAATAATGATTAATGACCAACGTAATAAAGTAACAATATTACGTGATAGAATTCTCCTCCTGATAACCGATAACAACAGAATGACCTTAGTGAACTATCTCGATGACGCGAGTACCATCGCAGAGTTAAATTATATCAATAAAAAATAATATTATTATTTGAAATAAAATTTCAATGTTGCAAATAATAGTACGTCCGACTTAATTGTTCTCGATTAAAAAAATATTCCATCAAGTCCGAGATCAATTTTTCGCAATCGATTGCGTCGATAGATAATTAATGCTAATCAATTATTAAATAATCAATGTCACGTTTTCGTCATTCAGGTCGATTGTTTTTTTTATTTTTTTTTTTTTTTATTTTTTTGTCAATTACAATTAATTCTATCTTACAGGTTTTTGTTCTTGCACTTGTACTGGCTTATATTATAACGTGATTTTTTAAACAGTACTTACACAGAGATAAACAATCTTACAATAAGTGAAGTTATCTACGAAGAATAGAGTCATGAAAGATGTCGAGGTCGCGCGTTATGTTTACTATGATGGTAATGATTTCCGTATAAGCGACAGCGAAGAAAAAACAACAATAACTTACATAGTGTAACCGTGACTAATCATTTGTTTATGATTATCATATTTTTTTATCTGGTATGAACTCTTAGTATTACTTCGCGGAGTTTTACTATCATAAGAAATTTAAACTCTCGGTTGGATGTAATTAAGTACAGTCATTTTCGGTTTGTTAATGAAGAGATAAGAAGATAATAATATTAGTATTATAATTAATGTATTTGAATTTTTGAGTACATTGGTTAATTTTATCCTTGACCACTGACCGTAACTAAATGGCCTAGCTGATCCGGAAAGAATTCCAATTTATTCATGTGCGATCGTGTAATGTGCATGTAGGTATCGACAATTTATTATTTAAAGGTTTAATGAAAACGAGGTAATGAGTGATGGTAACTCCTTTTTTAAATTGTAATGGTAATAAAGAATGAGCGGTAATCGATTTACTAGCTCTGATAAGTGAGAATAGTTATTGAAGAGAGTTTTGTTATCAAAGTTTAGATGGCAGTATGTACTCGAAATTTAACTGTGAAATAATTGACGAGTTTTGTTCTTCAATATACTCAAAAGCATATGCAGAAAAAAAATTTTAGCAAAAATTACAATTGTCACATCGTAATTCTGAACTAAAATTTCAATATGGTTACTTTGAAAATTTTATATTTTTAAATTTACGATGCTACATCGTAAAAATGTGTATAAAAGTAGTCAATATACGAATTTTTACAATATAATCTCGTAAATTTTATAATTTAAAATTTTGAAAGTGAAGATATTAAAAGTCTGATCCTGGATTACGATGTAATAATTGTAATTTTTTCCACCATTTTTTCCCGTGTATTCAGGAAAAATTTCAAATTTTTGGTGATTTGTTTTTTTATATGATCATGAGCATAAAAAGAAAAATTTCAAATTTTTAGCAATTTATTCCTTAATAGCCGGTCCCCGCTTTTCCATGCGTCGCACTAACTGCGAGAAACTGCACTACTTTTTTTTGCACTCGTGATTATAAAGTTATTGTAGTTTTATGTTTTTCGTTCAAACAAATGAGAATTTCGAAAAAAAACGCTCTGCTACGAAATAGATAATTAAAAAATCTATTATGTTGCAGAGAATTTTTTTTTCAAAATTATACTTTGTTTAGGAGAAAAATATAAAAAAATGAAAGTACGCAGTAAATCTCAAGTTTTTTTTTCAGCGGAGTGATTTCGAGTTGAATTTTAATTTTAATCCAAAAAACATCTGAGTACAGTGTTTCTTAACTACAATAAATTTTTATTTAGCTGAAACAAGTTTTACATGCAAAATTACTAACAAATACCCAGAAAAATTTATCTGACGTTCAAGTTTATAAATATTAATTATATTTTTCTAAAAAATTTGACTTAAGAGCAAGGAACCAAATTTTTAAAAACGTTTAATTAAATAAAATTAATTACTTTAGTGATGCTGAAACTAACTGAGATATGAAAATTTTTAGGATTTCTTAACATATAAATTATGTTAAAAAGAATTTATCGAAAAATGCTACCGTTTGAAGAAATAAAAAAAAATATTGATGGAAGTTTTTTTAAATATTAAAATTTGTTCGTTGCATCAGACTAAAAAAAAAAAAAAATTCTATTAATTTTCAAAATCTCTGAATACGCGATTATAAGCTTTTGTGATTTTTGAACGTATAAAAACTATTCTCTTAATTTTATTTGCTCCTGAGCATATTAAGAAAAAATTTTCCTAGAAATGAGTAATTGATCAAAAATATTTTCACGTTAACGTTCGTCACAATTTTATAGTTTACTTTTGCTGTCAGTTAAATTGACATAGTGTACGTATTATTGAATAAAAACAAAATTTTTATTTTCTAACTTTTACAAAAAATTTATTTTTCATCTAATAAAAATTTTTCCAAAGAAACATTACTCTAGTAATACAGAGTAAATTGAATTTACTCTGAAATCAAGTTGCCGACGTGCAGATGATCATGATTTGAAGAAGCATCTGTTTCGGAGGTAAAATTACCTCCACTTGTTACAACAAATGCATCTGAATTCAATGTTAGATTCACCGTTAACTCAATTTCGTTTTCGTAACTCTTCATTTCTGCGAATAAAATTTTTCCTCAGTAGAGCTGGTGAGTGAAAATAAAATTTTAGCACCAAAAAAATTTACGATTGTGACAAAACCGTGGAATAAAAGTAAAAATGATGAACTTGAAAGTATTAATTAATTTAATCATTAGCGCAGTGAGTTTAATGGTATGAGGGTGACGTCGCGCTCTCAAGTCTTGGAGTATGCGTGAGTGCTGTGGAGTAGAGCACACTACTGTTTTGAGCAGGGTACAAGGTGAGGGTGAGGGTAAGGGTTGAGAGGAGAATGTAATTTAATTATCGCTCATAGCAGAGAGCGTTTAGCCTCATTGCTGGTGGTACTTACTGCCTCACTTACAGATATGAGCTTATTTCAGATTCAATTATGCCTTGCCAAAGTCGATATGCTTATCCCTTTCGACATCATTCCCCCGATTATTGTTATTGTTATCATTATTATTATCATCATCATTATTATTGGGAAGATGTCATGTACGTTTGCCTGAAGCAGAGGGCTTGATAACATGACTTTCAAATAATTTTGCGTCGGGACTAAATTAGATGAAGTTACAAAAATTACGCGACTTTGTAATTAATTTCTTCTGATTGTGGAAATTCTTCAACATTTGACATGAAAAATTAATTTTTAGTAATCAATTTTTATTGAATAATGTTTTTATTAACTTGATCTGTATGTATCTATACTAATAAAAAAATTAATTTGACTCAAGAGAAAAAAATCTTGAACCAAGAAAATCATTTTGAAGAAGTCGATGATCTTGAATGAAGTAGACAAATTTTTGAGCCAACAAAATTAAAAAAAGTTTCTTAGCTTTATATACTCAAGATCATAAAGTTGTTAAGAATAATTCTGCAGAGCCAAAAGGGCGCATAAAAAAATTTATTTTACTCCAAATAACTTGAAAATGTTTATAACATTTAGTTCTGGAAGAAAAGTGAATAAAAAAAATTTTTTTGTATACGCCCTTTTGGCTCTAAGACAAATAAATTCTAAAGTCAAAAAGGCGCATCATTTTTTTTTATCATAATTAATTATTATTATTAGCCTTAAAAAAAAAAGATAAGTTATGACACCTTTGAAGTGTGAAGAACTCATTATAGTTATCACAATAATGACTTTTCAACTCATTTTATTTAAAAAAAATATGGATTTGAATTAGAAAAAATGAAATAACAGTAACATTCTATTTGAAGAAAAATGTATTTGACTCAATTACAAAATTTTCATTTCTATTGGCCCAGTAATCATGTCTCAACTGATAAAGTGTAATGAATTATGTTTAATTTTACAAATTACAAAATACCACCGATATTACAAAAATTTGTGCTTTGATGGTAACAACTGATGAATTTGTTTTAAGATTAAAGTATTTTTTCAAAGTTTAGATTGAACACTAGTTGATTAAGCGACGTAATTATAGAGTTGATATTATATGACTTTTAGGAAAAAAAAAATTTGAAAAACGGTTGATCCTGGAAGCCGACCCTGAAACTTCACCGTTTTCGAGCTTAAAACGTTGAAAAATATCTACATTCGCAAGTAATCCTACACTAAAAAAAATACATACGCGGGCGAAAAAAAAAATACGCTGCATATACGTCGAACATATAAAATTTATACGTCACATAGTTTTGTTTTTTGCCCACGTATATATTTTTTCGGTATGAGATTTTGCTTTTCACGCTCGAAAAAATAACTTTATAATAAATTTTTGAGCTTTCCGAGCTTTATTAATACGATAAAATGAAGTTTTTTGTTAATTTATTTTTAAACCTTGTTTTTAGTTTTTTTATTAATTAAAATATATTGTACATTCATTCAATTCTTAGATAATGGATATCTATTACATTTTTCCAAAGTGGCAATATTGACTTTTAAAATCATACTGTGAAAATGGATACGGAAATCAAAATCGACCATTTTTTTTAAATTCGTCTTTTCTCGTTATCACGTTTACTTTTCTCAATTTTTAATTACTAATTATTGATTAATGTAATCAATAATAATTACGAATCTTGACAGTGATTGTAAGCATTATAGTAACAATGATTGGGTATTAGATTAAATTGTCAGCTACAAGATGCTTTAAACTGATGACAGCCCGTTGTAAAAAAATAATTACTCCATTGATTATTACATCAGGTTCGAGTTAATAATATCTCCCGTAACATTAATTGTTACGTGACGATAATAATCGATAAATCTAATGCTTCTAAATTGCATATTTCTGTCTAGTTAATTTCAGATTATAATTGTTTTCAAGAATATCTGTCGCTTGTGATATGAAAATTTTGGATTACGCTTTATAAACTTAATGATACTTGAAACTTGAAAGCTCTAAAGCTTTTTTATTTTCCGAAGTCAATCTATTGAATTTTTTTATTTATTTATTAAATTTAATTTTGATATAAAATAAAGTTGATCCATTAATTTTTAATTAAAAATTGACTACTTCTTGCTAGTATTATTTTTATAAGGATACCCTACACTGTTAAAAAAAAAAAGTAAATTATTTTAAAAGCCAATTTCCGTAACGATAATTGTACTTTTTTAATACTGTATCTAGTAAAAAATTTATTAAAAAATTTTTCTATTTTTATAAATTATAATTGATTAATAATGATAAATTGACGTAGGGGCATTCCATGCGAATGGGAAAATGACTAAAATTAAAAAATTTCTCTAAGTCATTCTAATTTAGTCCTAATTTATTATGAAAAGTTTATATTATACTAATTTGTAAAAAAAATTTTTTTTAATCAATAAGAAAATCGATTTTTCTCTCCTAGTAACTTTTCAGCCGTACTAACTTATATCCGGGTCAAATGTTGCTTCAATAGTTTTAAGAACAAATTAATTTTATGTTTGTTATTAACTAACATATTTATTATTATAGTTTTTAGAACAAATTTTTTTATTTTCGTCATTAATTAACACCTAAGTTTATCAAGATCGTGTTTTCAGCATGCTAAATCCTTTATTTGTGTTTTTTAATTAGTTTTTTTTCATTATCCTAAATAATTTATAGTTAAAATCCATGATCTTGGAGACAGGCAGTAGACTGAAAATGCTACAACGTGAAGATATACCTCATGTTGTGGATGACGGTACCATTCTCCCCTATACAGATTCGACAAAGTGTCTTGGACTTCATACTATTTCTAGTAATTTATCTTGGAACTCTCAAAAAAATTGTATTTTTTTGTGTATATTTGCTATTTGGCCACGGCCTTGGCATAAATAAATGATCTATCTATGGATATAATTTTTTTTTTTTTTTTATATATATATATAAAATTAGGTTGTAATTTCACTATTCAGTTGTCA
The DNA here is from genome assembly GCA_905319865.3 of Cotesia congregata. NCBI lineage: Eukaryota > Metazoa > Arthropoda > Insecta > Hymenoptera > Braconidae > Cotesia > Cotesia congregata. The sequence goes on from CAJNRD030001123.1 coordinate 15,907,187, forward strand.
AATATATAATGAGAAAATTTTTAAAGCAAATGCATACAAAGACTAGTAAACAATAAATAGATTTTAAATTTACAAGGCAATATCGTAATATTACCATGAATAAATTAATTTCTTTCGTACACTCGATATTTAATTTAAAAAAATGTTTGTATACTAAAAAGTAACTAAATTTATGAATATTTTTAACAGAGTATATTTAAAAAAACTCTGTCATTTAATAATTTAAATGAATAAAGACAATTACTCACCGATTATAATTAAAATAAAAAAAAAAAAATAAATGAATAGTAGAAGTAAAGTATTGTAAAATACGACCTGGTATCTTTATTCAATAAATATGATGTTACATCGTAACGTAAGGAATATTGTTTTATAATTTTAACTTATTGACTGTTTGCGATGAAAAAGTCGCAAACAGTTAGAAATATATATATTTATATATATATTTATAATTTATTTATATTTATATATAACATTTCTCTTCACCCTCATATCAAGTTTACATTATATATTTCTATATAATTTATAACTATTAATATATTTCTCTGATTCATTCTATCGTTCAGACTTTTTATTTATTTTCTTTCATTTTTACTTATACTTTTTGTCCCCCTAAAGAGCATAGAAATTTCATTTATAATACATTATTACAAGATTGTTCTAGTAGTAAGCGCTCGCGCCAGTTTGATGATTCACTCAACTCTCAAAAATAAAAACATTTTCTTCCGCGATACTAGTAATAAATATAAACACAAATCGACAGTAAAGTGCGATAGGGAGTGATATAAATAAAATCCCGTTAATAAAGTTTGTGAAACATATCACCGATGATTCAAATCAATGTTCAATTCGAGCTACAGTAGACACTATCTTTCGCCTGGATAGTTCATAACTTTTTAGTTTCAGTTCATGTGTTTCACGAGCTACATTTATGATTTTATTTTTGACTTGTTCCTTTTTTTTCATGTACAATATACTCGTTTACACACTCCGCGATGATCCAATTAATTTTTATGTCAAAGAGTCTATATCTTTGATAACTCTGGATGACCATGTTCATTGAATACACGCATTTATATGTAGATATATATTTGCGTACTTTTAGTTTTATTTTTATATATCAATGTTACTAATTGAAAATTGTCATATTTGTTCGCTCAATATTTCATTTATACCAACAGTAAATTTATTTTCATTTTATTATCGCATGTACTTTTTTTTTTTAATAAATATAAGTAAAGTTTAAAATTATGCTGATTTTTAAATTTGAAAAGATGAGAAATATTTTTTATCATTTTTAAATGCAAGTATTTTAAAGTTTTTTTTTAATCTTTATTTTTGTGAATTCATTTTATTTATTATTACTATTGCTCATTTTTTCATTACAATTTTTGATATTTTATTTTAATATTCACAAAATGCATATTTTTTCCTTGAAAAGATGAGAAATATTAAATTATATTGGTAAAATTTTAATTAATTTTTATGAAAAATAATAGTATAAAAATTATAATATCATAAAAAAACAAAAAAATTTCTTTTTTTAAAACGATAATATCATTATTTTGATTTATAATTTAATATGTACCAAACAGATGTAAAATAAATGCTAACAAAAAATCTATTCTTTTTGTAAAAAAAGTTTTCTTCAATACGGATTCTATTTGCATTTGATAGAATTTAAGAAAAAGTTTTACAAACTTAAATTTTAGACTTTTTTTTTACTTCAAATATTTATAACGAACGCTGTAGTCTTAACTAACTAGAAAATTTCCAACAAACATAAAAATTTTAAATCTCAATATCTTTGATTAAAAAAATTTTAATCACATTTTCTCAAAAAAAAATTTTTTCAAATAAAAATTCAATAATATATCAATCTCATCTTTTCACAATAAATATATAAAAAAAGAAAAATTACTTCTAAATTGCACAAAAAATTTTTTCGTTATTAATTTATAACCATTCAATTCAATTAATATTTACAATTTTATATTTATATATAATTATCCTTTTGAAATACACTTTACAAAAGGTCCTTCTCATCCATGCAAGATTTGGAAGAACATTGTGAACGTCGTCACTATCATAAATAATTTAACACAATTTTACATTAATTATGAGAATAATAATTATAACTACCCTCATTACAATTACATCAATAATTACCAGACACACACATACACAAGAGAGCACATCAATACATAAATAATTAATACATCAATATAATACTCAAAACAAGTCTTGTGAAACCAGCTAATCTAACTCTTGATAAAAAAATAAATAAAAAAGAAAATCGTAAGTCGTAATACATGTATGCGAGGTAAAATGGAGCGTCAAGGCCATTGGAAATATGAAAATACAATAAAGTTTAAAAAGTATCTTATTTGTAGTAAGAAATGGTCTGTCATGAGTCACATTAAAAACTTTCATCTATCATATCAAATCATTCAAAAATTAATATTTTATAGGTCTAGGTTACCACGAAACTCGCCTCTATAAAATATTGTCTTCAGCTCCGATCTCCGATGTACAATACAAATTTATCTTAATCCATCAATACCTTAGAGATATCCGATTTAAAATTTAAATCGTAGATTCAATGTATTGAACGTTCAAATCGTAAGTTTAGCGTATTAGACGTTTAAAACGTAAGTTCAACGTATTGGACGTATTCAATATATTGTGAGCGTAATTCAAACCGATAAGGAGTGAAAATAAGTAATATCAAAACTATTCGTATAACTGTGCTTTTAAACAGAAGTACGATAAAAAATGTTTTTTTAATTCTATTAGGGAGAATTTCATTTTTTTGGTTTAAATTTTACCATCCGTTCGATAAAAATACTTAGTCCGAATTTATCCTTGTGGAATGATTTCCAAATTTTTTTTTTTTTTTTTAAGGTATATTGCTGTTTAAGAAGACAAGCTAGTGTTTAATTACGAACCAGTGTTACTTGGAGTATCTTTGAATTTATTTTTTTTTAACCCTTCAGTACCCACGTTATTCGGCTCACCTTCTTTACTCTCGCCATGAGAAAAAATCTCATAGTCTTAAAAAAAAATTTTTTTTTATTATTGATAATGAAAATAAGTAATTTTTTGATAAACAGTTAAAAAGAATATAAAATTTTCGGAAGGTAAAAAAAATTTCAAGTGGTATTTCCATTTGAATTTAAAAAAATAATTAAGATTGAAACCGAGCGTGAGTAAAATTCTCATAACCTTGGTACTGAAGGGTTAAAAATGTTAAATCTATATTTTTTACGTCCAATACATTAAATTGATGTTTTAAACGTTTAAAATGTTGAATTTACGATTTGAACGTTCAATACGTTGAATCTACGACTTAAATTTCGACTCGGGATAATGTCGAGTTAAAATAAACAAAAGTAGGTAATAGCTATTTAAATATTATTTATACCTAATCGCTAATTTTATATATAAAACAATTTAACACTAGCTACACAGTCACTGTAAAAAATGTACATTGTAAGTTTCAATCTCCATTGGCATCGGATTAATGCTTTTGAATCCCTCCTTCAAGTACTTTTTAACAAAAGTCCCCGTAAGAGACATGCGCGTAATATTAGTGCGATTCAACTTATAAAAGCTCGTCGCTGGATGAGGTTTATCTGTAAGCGGACAGTGTTTAAGCGTAATATCCGCCCCGACTGAACAACTGTAGCCCTGCCGGTGAAGAACCATCAGGGCGCTGCTGACCGGAAAGTGGGGTAGCTTTTGATCGTGATTAGTCCTTAAATTAAGCAGATGCAAATCACAGGGCAAACTCTTACTTATCAACTTAACCTCCGGCTTAATAGTAACATCACTTTCTGTTTTGTCAACAATAAATATATTTATAGGGTAATTAAGAAAGTTGCTAATGTGATTAGCGAACAACGAGGGCTTCGAGTACTCGTCTTTGCCTCCAACGATATCCTCCAGAAGCAACCAGTGTTTGAGGACCGTTTTACGGTTATCCAGCAAGCCCTCACCCATGCCCCGAGAGTCATCGTACAAAGTTCTCCGCTCTAGCATAACTTCTAGCCAACCGGGCTGATAACTAGCTGCACCTTGCGCGTGGTTCACCAGCAGAGTTAATCTCTGCGTATTGTCTTCAATGTAAGCCATAGTTGTTATCGGATAATAGTTACCCTCGATTCCAATTCGCTCTATCTTGGTCCGCTTCAGCATCTGGTGGCCATTAACGTCCGTGTAGAACTCGGGTGGGTCCCCATTAACCAAATCCGTTTGGATTCGCATGAACATTTCCGTTTCCCGGTTTTTCGGCGGAGTTTCAAAGTCAACAACATTTCTAATGTGGATCGCTTCAGCCAGGGGACCATCATGGTGAAAAATAGTGACATGGTGGGTCAGCAATTTTCCATACTCGACAGTCAACCTGGAGCTCAAACTACTCGACACAATGTATATCTTCTGATGCGGCGTATAAGCCTCCAAAATATCCTTATCAGTGTCTCTTAAATTCGGATCCGGCATGAAAAGATAAGCTCCGCTGTGAAACTGCGCAGAAGTATAAGCAGCGAACTGAATCGTGCATTGCGTAACTTTCCCAGTAGACTTTTTGGTAACTCGCTTGAGAAGTCCCGTTTGTCCATCGATCAGCAGCTTCATGCGATGGTTTTCCAACTGGATGTCACTGGAAGGCATCGATTTTATAGGAAAAACGTTGTCCTTCCCGCATCTGTTGCAGTAGACCGTAGACAGCGCCTCAGTAGGGACCTTATCGATCTGCTCGATGTGGTAAGTCGCTATTGCCAAAGGCTTCAAGTCAACGACGAACAACAAAACGTATACATCATGAGTGATACTTGTTGCATTCATAACTGGCGCTATCTGGTACGGGACCGGGTTTTTCGAGGGATCCAGAACACGAACTTTCGGAGAGTTTACTTTAACGCTAACAACTTCTTGCCTTGATTGCGCCAAGGGATTAAACAGGATAACTTTCTTTGACTCATGCCCGTTTATCATTATAGGTATCTTCTTAGGGAGCTTTTCAAAGCTATCGCGATCGCTTTCCGGCAGGACGTAAATGATATTGCTCTTAGAGGAAGTTGCGGTCAGTGACTGTATTGCAAAACTCTGGACATTGGTCATGTCGGAAATAGATTCGAAGAGTTTCAGAGCGTAGTCCTTCATCACGAAGGACTTTGAGGTTCCTGTGATGGCGTCGTGGTGCTGAAAGAGACCGAGATTGCGGCGAGCTTTAACTAATTTCTCGAAATAAGTTTCGTATAATTTGATATCATTGCCGCTTCTTCTTGCTACGTTCAGCGCTACTGTGTAGAGAATTTCAGCGGAGCGCAAGTTTGCTTCCAATTCGCGGTCTAGGATCTTCATGTAGGGTCGGGTGGTGAAGTACCCGCTCCAGTAGGCGGGCCTGCCCTCGCTGAAGATGTCTGAGTATACGAAGAAGTCCCCTTTCAAAGTTGGGAACTTGAGCATACGTTTTTCAATTTCGCGAAAGTAATCTTTGGGAGTTCCGAATACTATTTCCGCGTTGTATTCGTCCTTGCGGCTGTTTATGTAGTCGATTAGGATCTTGTAATTGGTGTACTGCTGGTCCCACTCAATTGGGTGATCGTACCGGAAGTCGTCGCCGAGTGGCATTAGAACGACGTTGTGGGAAAATAGGGATCCGGTTCTGGAGTATTGCTCAAGGAGGAGTTCTGCCATCTGTTTGACATTATTGGGCGTTATGTCAACAGCACGTACGGAGTACTCGGTGTACTCGCCCCGGATCTTCCTGAAGTCGAAGTTGAGGCAAACGTGAGGGTGGGGACCGCACGAGTGCTTTATGTTGTAGATGTCAAAGGGTTGGTTGTGAGTCAGCATGTCGTAAGCTCCGATCTGATCCCATGGCTGCAGCCAGATAAAGTCACCGTACTGCTTTTTGGCGAACCACTGCTTCCACGCGTAGTGGATTCGCTGGATTATGGTCCCGGATACTCCAGAAGCCTTCAGGAGATACGGCAAAGCTCCTCCGTGCCCGAAGGGATCCACTGACCACCCAGATTGTGGCGATACTCCGAGGTTGGATTTCAGCCACTGGTGACCTGGAATTACAAGTTAAATAGCTTTGTTAGATGAGTTCAATAATGAATTTGTGGTGGTTTGATTTAGAACGGAAGGTTGTTTTATTGCAATGTTAAAAGAAAGAAGCTATTTTTTATTTTACTCAATCATTTTTTCAACTTTAAATATAATATCGACACTCGAAAAATTTATTTTCTAGAACCTCTATATTAATTGAGTTTAAGAACGGAATCGATAATTTCTGTCAGAGCCTAATTAAAAAATTAAATAATGCTATGTAAAATGGAATTCATAAATATTTCTGAATAATTGCTATAGTACACAAAGGAAAAAAATAATTTTAAAAAATAACATAAGAAAAATTTTCTGGATATAAGTAGATATCAAGTTCCTGATACCGTAAAAAAAAATTTTTTTAAACCAAAAATGCATATTGAGGGTTTTCTAACGCAACCACGTATCTCGATTTTTGAAGATGAAAGGGTTCAACTGAAAAATTAATAATTAATTATAAACGCGTTACTGAAAAAAAATATTAACCAGATTAATAATAAATACGATAGTATTTTTAAAAAGTATTTTATAATTGATAAATATTGTTTTTAGATAAATATTAATTTTTTACAACCTATTTTTCACCTCATCTCTGAAATTGCCATTTTTGAGATACGAGGTTGCGTCAGAAAACCATCGATATGTTGAAAAAAATTGTATTTTTATTTTCTGACTTCTTACACGGAAAAAAGAAAAATTACATTATATTAATGTACACGCGGCACTCCGTATAGAAAACTGGAAAAATTACAGTTTCGGATTGCAATTATTACAGATTTTATAAGAATTACATTGTAGAATGTAATACTCACATTTTAATGTAATAATTACAATCTGAAGCTGTAATTTTTTCAGTTTTCTATTCGGAGCGTCACGTTTACATTATATAATCTAATTTTTCCATTTTTCTTTATTCCATGTACTTATGAAATAACAAGTTTTAAACTTCTAGCAATGAAAATTAGAAATTTTCTAAAATAAGTTCTCTGGACGTCAAAACGTCGAGATTTATATTATTTATAATTGTTTATACTAGTATCCCTGTTACTGGTTTCGGCTGTTGGGTTTATTGTTTAATAAATAAATAAATAGAGTGCATGTAACTTAGTAATAATTATAATTCTACATTTAATTAGAAATTTAACTACTATATTATCTTTCTTCTGTACAGAATGATAAATAATGAGAAGTGTTATGATATAATGTAATATGATATGATCGCTTTTAAATTGTTAATCAAAGAGAAGTTATCCGTTAATTGTATAAATATAACATTGCCTGGAGTGGATAATTATTTGTTGATCAGTTGAGTATTTACGTAAACTGATAAATCATAATTGTAGAGGTTAATTTTATTTATGATTTATTATCGAGGTAATTATTAATTTTGACGTTATTCAAACTTGCGATAATTAACATCTGGCTGTTTGGATTCATAAATTTTATTCAATAATATGTAGCTTTGGTGATTTTTTATATTGTGTGGGGGTATTGTATGAGTCTTATAAAAAATCGCCAGCTTCAAAGGGCCCTTGGAAGGATTTTTTCTGAATTTTTATTTAATAAGGGTAAAACTTTGGGGTGGCTGGTGGGGTAGTTCCGGGGCAGCTAATGCTTTGGTGATTTTTTATATTGTGTGGGGGTATTGTATGAGTCTTATAAAAAATCGCCAGCTTCAAAGGGCCCTTGGAAGGATTTTTTCTGAATTTTTATTTAATAAGGGTAAAACTTTGGGGTGGCTGGTGGGGTAGTTCCGGGGCAGCTAATGCTTTGGTGATTTTTTATATTGTGTGGGGGTATTGTATGAGTCTTATAAAAAATCGCCAGCTTCAAAGGGCCCTTGGAAGGATTTTTTCTGAATTTTTATTTAATAAGGGTAAAACTTTGGGGTGGCTGGTGGGGTAGTTCCGGGGCAGCTAATGCTTTGGTGATTTTTTATATTGTGTGGGGGTATTGTATGAGTCTTATAAAAAATCGCCAGCTTCAAAGGGCCCTTGGAAGGATTTTTTCTGAATTTTTATTTAATAAGGGTAAAACTTTGGGGTGGCTGGTGGGGTAGTTCCGGGGCAGCTAATGCTTTGGTGATTTTTTATATTGTGTGGGGGTATTGTATGAGTCTTATAAAAAATCGCCAGCTTCAAAGGGCCCTTGGAAGGATTTTTTCTGAATTTTTATTTAATAAGGGTAAAACTTTGGGGTGGCTGGTGGGGTAGTTCCGGGGCAGCTAATGCTTTGGTGATTTTTTATATTGTGTGGGGGTATTGTATGAGTCTTATAAAAAATCGCCAGCTTCAAAGGGCCCTTGGAAGGATTTTTTCTGAATTTTTATTTAATAAGGGTAAAACTTTGGGGTGGCTGGTGGGGTAGTTCCGGGGCAGCTAATGCTTTGGTGATTTTTTATATTGTGTGGGGGTATTGTATGAGTCTTATAAAAAATCGCCAGCTTCAAAGGGCCCTTGGAAGGATTTTTTCTGAATTTTTATTTAATAAGGGTAAAACTTTGGGGTGGCTGGTGGGGTAGTTCCGGGGCAGCTAATGCTTTGGTGATTTTTTATATTGTGTGGGGGTATTGTATGAGTCTTATAAAAAATCGCCAGCTTCAAAGGGCCCTTGGAAGGATTTTTTCTGAATTTTTATTTAATAAGGGTAAAACTTTGGGGTGGCTGGTGGGGTAGTTCCGGGGCAGCTAATGCTTTGGTGATTTTTTATATTGTGTGGGGGTATTGTATGAGTCTTATAAAAAATCGCCAGCTTCAAAGGGCCCTTGGAAGGATTTTTTCTGAATTTTTATTTAATAAGGGTAAAACTTTGGGGTGGCTGGTGGGGTAGTTCCGGGGCAGCTAATGCTTTGGTGATTTTTTATATTGTGTGGGGGTATTGTATGAGTCTTATAAAAAATCGCCAGCTTCAAAGGGCCCTTGGAAGGATTTTTTCTGAATTTTTATTTAATAAGGGTAAAACTTTGGGGTGGCTGGTGGGGTAGTTCCGGGGCAGCTAATGCTTTGGTGATTTTTTATATTGTGTGGGGGTATTGTATGAGTCTTATAAAAAATCGCCAGCTTCAAAGGGCCCTTGGAAGGATTTTTTCTGAATTTTTATTTAATAAGGGTAAAACTTTGGGGTGGCTGGTGGGGTAGTTCCGGGGCAGCTAATGCTTTGGTGATTTTTTATATTGTGTGGGGGTATTGTATGAGTCTTATAAAAAATCGCCAGCTTCAAAGGGCCCTTGGAAGGATTTTTTCTGAATTTTTATTTAATAAGGGTAAAACTTTGGGGTGGCTGGTGGGGTAGTTCCGGGGCAGCTAATGCTTTGGTGATTTTTTATATTGTGTGGGGGTATTGTATGAGTCTTATAAAAAATCGCCAGCTTCAAAGGGCCCTTGGAAGGATTTTTTCTGAATTTTTATTTAATAAGGGTAAAACTTTGGGGTGGCTGGTGGGGTAGTTCCGGGGCAGCTAATGCTTTGGTGATTTTTTATATTGTGTGGGGGTATTGTATGAGTCTTATAAAAAATCGCCAGCTTCAAAGGGCCCTTGGAAGGATTTTTTCTGAATTTTTATTTAATAAGGGTAAAACTTTGGGGTGGCTGGTGGGGTAGTTCCGGGGCAGCTAATGCTTTGGTGATTTTTTATATTGTGTGGGGGTATTGTATGAGTCTTATAAAAAATCGCCAGCTTCAAAGGGCCCTTGGAAGGATTTTTTCTGAATTTTTATTTAATAAGGGTAAAACTTTGGGGTGGCTGGTGGGGTAGTTCCGGGGCAGCTAATGCTTTGGTGATTTTTTATATTGTGTGGGGGTATTGTATGAGTCTTATAAAAAATCGCCAGCTTCAAAGGGCCCTTGGAAGGATTTTTTCTGAATTTTTATTTAATAAGGGTAAAACTTTGGGGTGGCTGGTGGGGTAGTTCCGGGGCAGCTAATGCTTTGGTGATTTTTTATATTGTGTGGGGGTATTGTATGAGTCTTATAAAAAATCGCCAGCTTCAAAGGGCCCTTGGAAGGATTTTTTCTGAATTTTTATTTAATAAGGGTAAAACTTTGGGGTGGCTGGTGGGGTAGTTCCGGGGCAGCTAATGCTTTGGTGATTTTTTATATTGTGTGGGGGTATTGTATGAGTCTTATAAAAAATCGCCAGCTTCAAAGGGCCCTTGGAAGGATTTTTTCTGAATTTTTATTTAATAAGGGTAAAACTTTGGGGTGGCTGGTGGGGTAGTTCCGGGGCAGCTAATGCTTTGGTGATTTTTTATATTGTGTGGGGGTATTGTATGAGTCTTATAAAAAATCGCCAGCTTCAAAGGGCCCTTGGAAGGATTTTTTCTGAATTTTTATTTAATAAGGGTAAAACTTTGGGGTGGCTGGTGGGGTAGTTCCGGGGCAGCTAATGCTTTGGTGATTTTTTATATTGTGTGGGGGTATTGTATGAGTCTTATAAAAAATCGCCAGCTTCAAAGGGCCCTTGGAAGGATTTTTTCTGAATTTTTATTTAATAAGGGTAAAACTTTGGGGTGGCTGGTGGGGTAGTTCCGGGGCAGCTAATGCTTTGGTGATTTTTTATATTGTGTGGGGGTATTGTATGAGTCTTATAAAAAATCGCCAGCTTCAAAGGGCCCTTGGAAGGATTTTTTCTGAATTTTTATTTAATAAGGGTAAAACTTTGGGGTGGCTGGTGGGGTAGTTCCGGGGCAGCTAATGCTTTGGTGATTTTTTATATTGTGTGGGGGTATTGTATGAGTCTTATAAAAAATCGCCAGCTTCAAAGGGCCCTTGGAAGGATTTTTTCTGAATTTTTATTTAATAAGGGTAAAACTTTGGGGTGGCTGGTGGGGTAGTTCCGGGGCAGCTAATGCTTTGGTGATTTTTTATATTGTGTGGGGGTATTGTATGAGTCTTATAAAAAATCGCCAGCTTCAAAGGGCCCTTGGAAGGATTTTTTCTGAATTTTTATTTAATAAGGGTAAAACTTTGGGGTGGCTGGTGGGGTAGTTCCGGGGCAGCTAATGCTTTGGTGATTTTTTATATTGTGTGGGGGTATTGTATGAGTCTTATAAAAAATCGCCAGCTTCAAAGGGCCCTTGGAAGGATTTTTTCTGAATTTTTATTTAATAAGGGTAAAACTTTGGGGTGGCTGGTGGGGTAGTTCCGGGGCAGCTAATGCTTTGGTGATTTTTTATATTGTGTGGGGGTATTGTATGAGTCTTATAAAAAATCGCCAGCTTCAAAGGGCCCTTGGAAGGATTTTTTCTGAATTTTTATTTAATAAGGGTAAAACTTTGGGGTGGCTGGTGGGGTAGTTCCGGGGCAGCTAATGCTTTGGTGATTTTTTATATTGTGTGGGGGTATTGTATGAGTCTTATAAAAAATCGCCAGCTTCAAAGGGCCCTTGGAAGGATTTTTTCTGAATTTTTATTTAATAAGGGTAAAACTTTGGGGTGGCTGGTGGGGTAGTTCCGGGGCAGCTAATGCTTTGGTGATTTTTTATATTGTGTGGGGGTATTGTATGAGTCTTATAAAAAATCGCCAGCTTCAAAGGGCCCTTGGAAGGATTTTTTCTGAATTTTTATTTAATAAGGGTAAAACTTTGGGGTGGCTGGTGGGGTAGTTCCGGGGCAGCTAATGCTTTGGTGATTTTTTATATTGTGTGGGGGTATTGTATGAGTCTTATAAAAAATCGCCAGCTTCAAAGGGCCCTTGGAAGGATTTTTTCTGAATTTTTATTTAATGTCATCAGTGTTTGGGGTGGCTGGAGGGGTAGTTCTGGGGCAGCTAATGCTTTGGTGATTTTTTATATTGTGTGGGGGTATTGTATGAGTCTTATAAAAAATCGCCAGCTTCAAAGGGCCCTCGGAAAGATTTTTTCAGAATTTTTTTTTAATGTCGTAAGTGTTTGGGGTGGCTGGGGGGGTAGTTCTGGGGCAGCTAATGCTTTGGTGATTTTTTATATTGTGTGGGGGTATTGTATGAGTCTTATAAAAAATCGCCAGCTTCAAAGGGCCCTCGGAAAGATTTTTTCAGAATTTTTTTTTAATGTCGTAAGTGTTTGGGGTGGCTGGGGGGGTAGTTCTGGGGCAGCTAATGCTTTGGTGATTTTTTATATTGTGTGGGGGTATTGTATGAGTCTTATAAAAAATCGCCAGCTTCAAAGGGCCCTCGGAAAGATTTTTTCAGAATTTTTTTTTAATGTCGTAAGTGTTTGGGGTGGCTGGGGGGGTAGTTCTGGGGCAGCTAATGCTTTGGTGATTTTTTATATTGTGTGGGGGTATTGTATGAGTCTTATAAAAAATCGCCAGCTTCAAAGGGCCCTTGGAAGGATTTTATCTTAAATTTTTTTTTCCAAGTGTAAGTTTTTGGGGTGGCTGGAGGGGTGGTTTTTGTGTTTTGAGGAGCTAATATATCATTTTTAGGGCTCACTGTCTCTATTCGAAACTGAAAAACCATTTTCAGTTTCAGGAGCAAAAAAAATTTTTTTTTGATTTTCGTTCATAAATGAACGTTCGGAACTTCAGGTACATTCAATAATAATGTTTTACATTAATTAACTGATCAATAAATATAAATATTTGCAATATCTCTTGTTTATTTATTTTATAATTATAAAAATGTTTTTTTAATAAGCAGTCAGACTCTTTTGTTATTTTAATTAATTTTTTTTCAGTCGAAAATTTTGAAGTTAAAAGAACAGTTGAAAAATAAATCACAATTTATTTTTTATTGCTTTAAAATTGAACAGAATTATAAGAAGAAACCGGCCGCATTTCATCTCATTATAATTTTTTAAGTGGTCTCCATTGCGTGCAAAGTTGATACTTTTTAAAGTGAAGCTGCTCTTCCGGGCCATATTCAAACATCAAACATCAAACATCAAGCCTCAATGAATTTGCAAACCAGAAATGGACAACCGACATGAATGATAAGTGTTTCATATTACAAGACCATCAACCATTCTCGTTTCCTATCACTCCTGTATCGACTTACGCCCATCGCCAGTATTTCAAAATTGCGATCCACCTCTACAGCAATGATTCTCCGATCAGTATTGCATTGCTCGCAGCAATATGCATTGAATCAATACCCTTGATTACAGAAACTTTAATTAAAACGGAACTTTCTGAAAATTAAATTTTTATTTTGCTCGAAAAGACTAACTGGATCACGCAATGCCAAGTGGATCATGAGAGTGATAATCAGCATTAACGGGCTTGTTGTTGGATTTCGAATAATATTTTACACTCAACATTAAATATTTGAATAACACAATTGAAGCGTGGAATTTAATTATAACAGCATCAATCGGAAAAAATAAAAAGACAGCGCAGAAATTGAATTTTTGATCCTGATTAAAGCACAAAGCAGATAACGTGTAACTGATCGCGCGTATCAGATCCACAAATCATTGGATCAAACATTCATCTGAATGAAATGGTACCAGCACTAACTTTTACGTTTTAAATGGTAAATTCATTTTGTTTTTGTTCTTTTTTGTTTTCATTTTTTACATAAATCAACAGAGAATATTTTCGAGCTGCGATTGTTCTTCTACAGTTGTGTACTGGGGATACTCATGACCAAAACTTGTCTGTGTTTGTATGAATATATATACATGTATATTCGCACTTGTGAAATTTTTCCCCGATCCGTTTGATACATCCGCCTGCGTCTCGGGGATTATCGAAAACGGTTTGCGCTTGCTGTCAATCGATAACCAATTATCACGGATCGAGAGACGTGTTCCATTATCCGGCGCTCAACGAACAGCCTCTATATTTGTTACACTCTGGACTGAGTTTAAATTCTCGCGTTATAGTCTGTAGACTATAAACTATACGTATAGTCACTATATCACTCTCTGTTTCTCATCAATGAACATCAACCCATTCGACCGTCGCGGCTTATCTAAAAATTATCAACTTTATTTTATGAAATTTTCCGGAATAATATAGAATAATAATAATTATTATCTATAGTATGATTATAATAATATTTCAATAAAATAGTTGATTTGATAATCATGCAATTAATTAATTTTTAGTTGCAAAAACTAATTTCAAAAATTTTTATTTTTAAATATTTGTAATTATAATGTTCAATTTTAAAAATCTTTATTATTTGTAAAGTTACTTTAACATTATTGTGACGATATAATTTTCAAAAAAAGTTATTAAAGTGATTGATTAAAATGAAAAGTCATATGACTTGCTTATATACTGAGCTATTATGAGCTAAATAAAAATCAGTAGCCATGTAAGAATATTTTAATCGTAGGTGTATTAAAAGAAAATATTTGGCACTGAAAGAAATAGTTTTGTTCAAGTTTATTAATTGTAAAAAAAAATTAGAGATAATTACACGCAGAAGACGTAAAAAAACTGTACTATGTAACAAATTGGGAGTTCGGATTGTCTTTAACTCAAAGTACCGGAATAAAAAAATAATACTCTGCGTGTCGAGTTAATTTGGAGGAATCATCCACTTTGCACTCCAAAAATTTTTTATAGCGTCCACAAAAAATAGAGATATTAGTATTATTATTATTAGTGTTAATAAATAAATAAATAAATAATAATAACTAGCAACCTTGCAGTCACTATGTGACTGCTGGGAATTGTGAACTATAAATAAATAAAATTTTGCTTTATTAAATAATGAATTTTGTTAAATTGCACTGTACTTTTTGCACTATTGACATTTTTAAAGATATAAGCTCATC